>OY754939.1:11360755-11960755 GCA_963576515.1 Cryptocephalus primarius
CGCACTTAAATTCGAACGGCGATATCTCGGTCAATTTTCATCCCGCAAAAATTAAATAAAATGTCGCAATTTTGCGAATAATGCGAAAGGAAAGCCTAAATTTTTTAACCCAGGATTTTTACATATCTACTTTAGTTTTTCAGTTACATAGAAAAAATTTTTTGAGAAATTTCAAAAAAGAAGCTCTCCAAGCTGGTAAAACTTCCTAACATATGGAAATTAAATAAATGAAGTTATATGTATTACGTTCAATTTTCTTTATGACTAAAAAGAGACGATTTTCTTCCGAAAAATGGAAACAACCATTTTATTTCCACCATGACTTAGTTAGTTAGTTAGTTTTCATACTAATAAGTCTTTTACCAAAACTAATTTTAACCGTCTTTTCAAGCTGTTCAAGAAAGTTTCTAAAAATTTTGTTCAAAACATTGACCGTTTTCGGTTATTTGGCGTTAAAACGTTGGGTGTAATTTAATGGTGAAACAAAATTTACTTTCATCCGGGTATAACTCTTGTAGTTTCTGCTACAAAAAGTAAAAAATTCTCTTCGTTGTTTTATGTGCTTCAGTTTAGTTCAGAATAATTTTTTCAATAAAATGTAAAGTTTTTGAGTTATTCCTGAAAAATCGTTTAAAGACTTTTTGCACTTTTTTGGACGAAAATTCAACAGCTTCAATCATGAATAACTCAAAAACCATTATTTTAAGCAAAAATGGTCAAAGAATATTTGTTATCTATTTCTAGAGTTATTTTGAATATAGGAATTTCTACCTCAGAAAAGGGATGACATCTACCCCCATGGTAGAAGCGCACATCGGTATAATGTAATATTTGATTCTTGAGCCATTTATTACTTACTCTCAAAATTTCGTGTGTCGAAAGAATTACAAATCAAAACCCGTCAAATAAATTGCTTAAAAAGTAGCGTAATTTTAAAAAAAACTCACCATTTGTAGTAAAATTGATCCTTCTCCGTCAAGAGATCCACCATTGCTATTCTGATGTCCATCCTGAAACAATGTATAAGAAAAGTATTAACGATGTATGGAAAAAAGCTCAAAATTCAAAAGATTCAAACATGATTTAATATCTAGAGTAAAATTTAAAGGGCGGTAACTTTTAAAAATAATCCAGAAACAGCTAGAAAACCACCCAAATTAAAACTACGGAAAATTAAAAGGATTTCCATAAAGGATTGCAAAGGTCTGATAGGAAGAATTACCAAACGTATCGTGTATCTTTGCAATAGTCCCTCGAAGGTTCATTAACTTATTGGCTAGATTTAAGTCTAAAATGTCCAAACTAAAAAATCAGAAGGTACAAAAACAAATATTGAAATGAGAAAATGTCATACCAAATGCATTTTAAAAATTATTTAACCACTTAAGTCCCTACTGCAAAAAGGACCCGATAACACAAGAAAAGGATCAATTAGGACGTTATTCATCTCGGCCATTATTATTGTTCCTAAGTAATTGCAAAAATACAAACGTTATAAAGAATTATGGAATAACTCCAAACGATAATTAAATCACCCGTTTAATGAAAAGTTTGTTGAAGCAATACCGTACTAACAAGTTCTAACTAAACCAAAGGCTTTTTGAAAAATAATTTGGAAAAGGTACTCTTGCAAAAATCCCAGAAATTTTGGAAACCGTTTCAAGCAAGTTAAAACGGTACCCTGTTTCTATGCGTTTTCACCTAAAATACCTTTTTTTTTTTTCAACAAAATTAGTGGAAAAGCGTATGCCTTGATGACTGATAGTTGAAAAGAAGTGAGGAATATAAGCGAGAGAAAACAGGATCGCGGTTGACTAAACAAATTTACTTTGAAATTTATTTCGACGTTTCATTTCACTCCATAGTATCTATTTACTTGGAATCAATTGCGGTTAGTGGAAATTACTTTTTAACGGAGAAAATTGAACAAACTAAAAGGGTAACTTAAAAATGAAAAAACTACTAACTGCAAAAGATTTATCGCTTGCTGTGTCCGATGTAATTTGTTTCCAGTTGACTAACGCTACGCTGTAGAAGGGAAACATGAGTAAATTCTACATGAGATTTTGAGACACGGGTAGTGCATGTACTAGTTTTAAGAACATAGTTAATGGTGACCTTTAAATGGACATTTTGCCTGTTGAATATTTGTTTATATTTCCAAGCATTTCAGCTGAATTTCTTTGCACAAAGCTTTTATCCAAAACTGTATGGATGATGGTCTGGTGGTAAATATTTTCAAACCCGTTCATCAACATTTTTGAAATATCGAGCAGAAATCAATCTAACAGCTGCTTCGTTCTAAAAAAGTGCCTGTTGGGAAAAAGACATGAAATTAACTGAAAACGAGGAAACCGCCGATAACAAAACCGACCGAGTTTTATAAAATTTGCAGTTAGAACCGAGCCTAAAATCGCCCTAATTAAAATTTCACCTCGAACGGCGAGGGAAAAATTTCCCCCGGATAATTATCCGGCGGCTCTGGTAAAAACGGTCGGCCGTTTCGAAAACAAAGAACCGGGAAATACTCAATATTCGGAAGACATAATCAAACGGCGCGCCAGATGGTGTTTTCGATAATTTGAACACCACACACGTTTATATGAAAACTCAAAGGGCGGGAGAGGGCCGACCGAGGGAGTGGGAGCAAAACATCCCGATAAAGATTTTGTTATCTTTACCGTTGCCCTTTTCGGACCCTCTCCGACCGTTCGATAACGTTAACTAAGTAAACAAAAGATAATTTCGGAATGATTACCGGCAAAACGCGTTATTGGCAGGGATAATTTTTCGGAATTTACTCGGAGGATTTAATTATACGCTGGACTGAAGTCGGGAAATTTTAAAATTCAGCTCAACGAAGTGAAATATTTACTGACTGCATATTTTATCAAATGGTAGCTGAAGTAGAGATCGGTGAACAAGTGAATTAGATATATCGAAAGCGAACTTTACAGTTCTTCATTTTTTGTAATATTGGGTTCAATTATTTTATATTAACTTTATATAATATAGCATTTTTGAATAACAATTCTTTGAACAACTGTTTATCGTATGAACAATTGTCTTTTCAGTCATTTGTCAATCGATCAATCTATAGAGAACTTTTCGAACTTTTCGAGAAATCTATAATACAAGAAAAGTAGATAATGGAGGATGTAAAAGGATATGCACCAGACTGGGTATGATAGTTGGTAACAGTTTCCACTCCAAATTTATGGACAGTTGGCCTAGTAGGGTTTACGCTATAGATCATAAGCAAAAGTTTATCTAAAACAAATTTCTTTCAGTGGTTTTTGCAAAACGGAGAGGTAATTACTGAAAGCGGGAATTTTTGTTTTAGCAATATTTTTTACGAAAGTAGTTTATTTATTATTTTTGTTTTCTACAAAAATAGATTTCGTCATTACGAAAAGATAGATTTTATAAAATGTTACATGTTAAATTGTGCAAAGTAACGAATATAGGAATGGAAAATATACCGTCTGTTAACGCAAAAAACAAACTTTTAGCCTCACCTTGTAAACGAAAAAAAACTGCAGCTTTCAGTAGTAATCGTGCAATATTTAGTTGTTTTGTAAAATTCAATTTTAGACACATATATAGATATATTAGATACATTTATATATTTTTTTTCAAAAACTCATTGACTTTCGATTATGAATATTTAAAAACGATTCAAATGGTATTGACTAGTTAACTAACTGATTGCTTTATGACTGTATTGCGTCGTAGTAAGAATGGTATTTGTTGAAATTGACCGAAAATGCGGTCTAGATACGGGATGGTATGGGAGGGGGATACAGGACTCTCGGTTAAAAGTCGAGGCAATTCTTTAATAGGATTCGCCATATCTCTCTGAATAGAGACTCGGACTGTGAAACAGACCAAGACTGTAAAAATCCATGTTATACCTTCGTTAATTCTTCAGTTAGAAGAAATTTTGGCACATATAGGTCAAAGGATCCTGTATAACATATCAAATATGTATCATAAAAAACTGCTACGGATTTTGCAGAAACTTTGATTAAACATTTATCGCAAAATTAAATTAAGCAAAGCAATTTAAGCAATTTGGAAAATATTAAATTAAGCAATTTGGAAAATATAAATTTTGGATCATATAGGTATGTATATCCGCATTATGGACAGCACAACAAAAACATGCTGTGCATTTTTTTGGTTTAACTTGTCCATCTATGCTAAAAAATTGCAGTATCAAAAGTATCAAAAATCCTATATTTTTATTTTAAAATTTCGGTAGGTATTAAAAAGAAACAGATGATATGAAAAAAAAAATAGATAGAAAATTATTTTCACTATTTTAAATAACTAATTAACACTTTAATGAAATTTTTTTTTATATAGATTTAAATTTTCACATATTTTTATAAGAAGGAAAGCAAATATTTCGATTCTTTTCTTTAGCTATTTATCACAAATCTGTTAGCATTTTGTGAATTTCATACATTTTCAATAAGTAACAAATAAAAATTTTAATTTCATTATTTCGTTTCTCGTAATGTTTTCGCTTTTCGAATGAATATTGATTTAAAAATGAAAAAATAGTTTTTAAATAGAAAATTTTAGAATAGTTTTAAAAAGCGTTGCTTCAGTTTTGCCAATGCCCAATTAATTTTCCAAAATTATAATTCCTTAATCCTTCCTTTGTATAAACTAGCTTATAACGGCATAATAGGTCGCACTACTAGAACGGTCCCAGTTTTCAAAAGTGGCGCGTTATATTATAAAACCGAAATCTTCTTCCCGAAAATCCTCAAATCCGTAATGCTACCTTCAATCTGCCTGAAGTGAAGAAATCATCACGGATGGTGACGTAAGGCAGTTACAGTTTTTGATTTTAGGATATTGTTTATGACAATTAGTAAAATGATAGTTACTACGCATTTAATGTCATTTTGTTATTTATCACTCAAAAAGCTATTAAACAGTATTTCATATAATTTTACTAAGAACGGAGAACGTTGAGAAAACCTGTATTCACTTATAATATCGAAATACCAATGAATACAAGTACACCAGATATGGAATACAAGAATTTGAGAAGCTAAATGGAAGCTGTAAGCTAAGTATTGTAAATTCAGTGCACAACGGTAAATTTTAATAATTAAAAACTAACTAAAATTTAACGATAACAACTTTTGCAAGTACTATATCAATCATTGAGAACGCCACAAAAAGATTTTACATAATAAACTTTGATAACCCATAAACAACACTTAAGTACATTCCATTCTACAATCACATTTATGAGGATTAACGAAGAAGCATCATTTTCCAAAACTTTTGAATTGAATAGTAGTGTCTTCCCAACTACCTGAACCAAAAGAAAGAACTCTAACAGATTTGATCGGTCGCTATTCCCGTCGACATCCAACTTCTAACAATTTTGAAACTATTACTATAAAATTAATTTTCCGCGCCGTGGAGAACTCCAAATAATATCCTTCATACTCCGTCGAAACTTCCCATCTTTTCAGTATCCCGAATCTGACTTATACTTTTCGAAAACTATCAATTCGACTTTAAACTCATTACGAAGTTATAAATGGGACGGCGGCCAATCAGAATACGGATTCTGATTCCCTTTTCTACGAGCGAACCAGGAAATTGACTGAACAAATCCTGAAATCGAACAACTTGTTCTCGTACCGATATCAAAGTTAACAACTTTTACTTTTCTCCTCGTGAATATTTTACTTCGTCGCTTTCGGGATTTCTAAGGAAGGATTAACAGTCCTTCGCTTAATATCATTTGATCTCGTGAAATATTTAAAATCCGAACTTCTCTGCCAGTCCATTCGTCCCAGGGATAATTACAAATAGGAATTTTATCGAACTGAGTTCCGGAAATGAAGTACAAGCTATAAAAGTTGTATGAATATTCTTTAGTTCATAGCACGTTTAAATTTGAACTTATGTTTCGCCTGACTAATGCTAATTAGTAACAATGTTGAAGAGATGGAAACATCCCTAATAAGAGGGGAGGATACATCGGAGTAATGTTTTTCTGAAATTCCCTCCCGGTACCCATGAATAATTAACTTTCTCCTAAAATTCCATAATTAAAATTACCTCTTGGCAATTGAAACTGCTTACCAATTTGTAATCTGAAGTCGTATAAAGGCAAAGTTGATGTCGAGAATCTTTTAAAAAGTTTTTTTATACCAGTCCTTTAGGAATTCGCTGCTAGAGAGATAAAACTGTATTAATTTTCCGAATTGTTGGAAATACTTGTTATTATATTAAAAATAAGTCTTAGGAGTTTCTAAATGACTCGAATTTTTTCGTTTATTCGTTGACATTTTAATTTATTTAATTTATATTTAATTATGATTGGATTATATAATAAAGACTGAAAATTCCTTAGCGAGTCATTATGTAGAAATCAATCATAAAAATACAATCACGTAAGATTAGTATCTGATTCCCGAGAAATGTTTCGCAATTTTCTGGTTGCTTGGAGTTGGGGCGAAAAAATAACTTTTGTCGAAGCATACTTTAAAACTGTCTATCATAACTTTTAATAAACGTTTTCCTCTAGCTATTTTTTTCTGGAATTTTACATCATTCATTAAATAACTTACAGCTTAATTAAAGTACAAAACAAGTTGGAAAAACCTTTGAAACCAAAAGTACAGTACAATTGCCACTAACTGAAACGATATAATCGATATTCGAACTGCATTTTGGCTGTGTAGTAGTTGTGTTTGGCTACTAAATTAGTATTAATACAAAAATTAAATAAATAAATGATAAAATTACTTTTTTCAAACGAACCTGAAACTAAAATTTTAAATCAACCATGCTGCCGAGGGTGACCATACCACTCGAGGGGCGATTAGTTTGTGAAATTAAATATTTAAATTAAATTTAAGTGGACCGCTGCGGGGCTAATACACGACAAGCGTGAAATTATAATTACGCAACAACCCCGCAGGTGAGGAAGGGGACTGATTACTTTTTATATATAAATTATTTAACATGAACCGGCCACGCTGAAACTATCCAATAAACCATTTTATAATCTTGATGTTGATCGAGATAAATCCAAGGAAATTCATATTTACAATCTCTAATTACTTTTTTGTGTTGGTGGATATAAATGATATTGTTCCGTTTTACGCGGGTTCACACAAATTAATTGTCCACTTATTGTTCTTAACACAATTTATTTACTTATTCTAAATGTAATTTATTTACACTAACTCTATAGACTAATTTATATATCACGTATTTAGTCGCAGGTAGGGATTCGTCCGCTTCTCGGTTTGTTTACATTCGGTGTCGGTCTCTCTCTCCGTCTCTCCGTCGCTCGGCTCCTGTCTTTTTTATATACGCTTCCGCGCGATTTCTCGAATCGAGTAGAACAATTTAATAGACATCGAGGCGCGACTAGAAGTTTCTCGGCGATGCTGGAATAGACAGTGGCGTCGTTTCATCACCGGTACACTGCCCCCGCCCTAAAAAAAACGTTTCGTCCCGAAACGTTCTTCCGTCACGCCGATGTCGGAACCTGCAGCTGGACCCATTTTTACATCGCGAGGATTGGTGGAAATAGCAGTCAACCGTTTTCTCCTTCTGGTATCCGCCAGGGGCCCAAGAACATACCAGAATCTCAATGTCGGTGAACCTAAACAGTACTTCCAACATATTCCTCACGACCCTCCAGTCCAGGCCGTCCAAGCCGCACGCCAGTTTTGGTATGGCCAGCTTTCCAATGCCTCTACCGAGTAAAACCACTCTCAAATCGCATAGAGTGTTCCATACATCTTGATACGTTGGCTTCTCGTATGACCTCTTCTTGGTGACCAAGTAGAACACCGACCTCCCCTGAGAACCGTCATCTTCTATCACCAAGGTGCGTCCGACTGCCGGGCCCTGCTGCTCTAACTCATCGAGTTTTCCGAACTTCCGTTTGAAGACTGTCGCTATCCCTCGGGACATCTTCAAATCCTGGGCGACACAGTGTGCTAACGAATAGTCCTCGGGCACCTCGAACAGGTTACGATGCTCTTCCCTAGTGACGCCGAACCTCGCTTTCCCTGTACCTCCATAGGCGCCCATGAACTGCTCGAAAGACAGCTCCACCTCCTCTCCTTGAACCCGTGTGACTTGCTCCTCCAGGTCGTGGTTTCCCTCATACGGTGCCAACCGGTTAAAATGCACCACCCTGGGTTTTCCATTAGGGACCTTAACGATTCGGTAGACGACATCGTTGATACGGGCCTTGATGACATAGGGGCCTTCCCACGCTCTCTGCAGCTTCGGCGAGAGTCCACGTCGTCTCTGTGGATTGTAGAGCCACACTAAGTCTCCCTCGTTGTAAAGGCCGTCGTCCGCTCCAACGTCATACCGATCCTTCATTCGGTCACTGGCGATCCTGAGGTGGCCTCGAACCAACTCGTGAATTTCATCCATCTTCCTCCGGAGCTTGGTAACGTAATCCTCTCCTGCCAGGTCTTCCCCAGGTCTACACCCAAACTTCAGGTCACACGGGAGCCTCATTTCCCTGCCGAAGAGAACGTTGGCCGGGGATTGCCCAGTGGATTCATTTACCGCTGATCGGTAAGCCATCAAGAAGAAGGAAAGGTGTTGATCCCAGTCTCGTTGGTGTTGAGATACTACCTTCGAGAGGTATTTGCCCATCGTTCGGTTCATTCGTTCGACCATGCCATCAGACTGGGGATGTAACGCCGTCGTTCTGGTCTTGCGAATGCCCAGTTTCTCGCAGACTCCTTGGAAGAGTTCACTCTCGAAGTTGCGGCCCTGGTCGGAGTGTAACTCCATCGGTACCCCGAAACGGCTGATCAACTCTTTCACCAGGACGTCTGCCACAGTCGCAGCTTCCTGATTTGGGATCGCGTACGCCTCTACCCACTTCGTGAAGTAGTCCATGGCCACTAAGATGTACCTGTTCCCATTGCTGGTCACTGGGAACGGCCCCGTAATATCCAGGGCGATCCTTTCGAAGGGACTCCCGACGTTGTACTGACGCATCGGCGCCTTCGGCTTACGATGTGGACCATTACTGGCGGAGCAAGTGGCACATCTTCGACACCAATCCCTCACGTCGTTGGAGCAGTTAACCCAATAGAAGCGGTCACGCACCTTCTGTAGGGTCTTCGTCACACCCAAATGTCCTCCCGAGGCCTCGTCGTGCACCAGCCGAAGTATCTCCGACACCTTACTCCTGGGGATAACCAACTGCATCCTTCGTTCGGTGCCCTCATTGTTCTCGAGTGCCCTTTTTAGTACCCCGTTCTCGAGTACCAGGGACTTCCACTGGGCCCAGTACGACTTAAGGACTCTGGAAAATGGAGCCACTTCTTGCCAGCTCGGTCGCCGTCCCTCTGTTTTCCACTTCCTGATCTTCTGGAGTTCCGGGTCGCGTTCTTGCTGCTGCAGGATGTCGGCAGGTAACCAGTCCTCACTCACGACCGTGGTTCTGTACACCACCGCCTCCTTCTTCTCTGCACGGGTGCAATGTTGACACTCCGATGGGCAAGGTCTCCGGGAGAGGGCGTCGGCATTCCGGTGGGTTTTCCCCTGCGCGGTCGGTCCCTCCTTCCTCGGTCGTTTACAGGAACGACGCAGGTGGCCAACCTCACCACAATTCCAACAGCGGACGGGTCTTGTCTGTTTGTTTTTCACCAGGCTTTTAACGGCGTTGACCAGTTGCTCAATGGAGTCTTCCCTGGCACCTTCGTTGGAACTGTCAGCCTCATTGAGAGCCCTTATCCGACCATGGCATTTGGAGGCCTCGGTAGCAGCCTCAAACTCCAACGCGATGGCCAGGGCATCTATCAGGGTCTTAGGGCGCGCCAACCGCACCGTCCTCTGAATTTCGAGGTCTCGCAAGCCATCGACGAACGTTTGAATAGCCAGACACTCCATCAGGTGGTCGGTAGCCGTCGGATACGCGAAGCGAACTAGTCTGGCTACGTCGGCTTCAAACTCTTGGAGGCTCTCGTTCGCCTTCTGCTTCCGGGTCTTCATCTGCGACTGGTAGACCTGCTCCAAGTGCGCCTGTCCATACCTCATCTCCAGACGCTTCACCAGCCCATCGTAGTCGCCTTCCTCCTCCGGTGTAATTGTCTGCAGAATATCCAGAGCGTCTCCCCGCAGCGCCACCGTCAACGCTCCTGCCTTGTCTCGGGGTGTCCAGCCGTTGGCCTTGGCTGCAGCCTCAAACTGTTTCAGGTAATTCGGCCATGATGTTTTGCCGTCGAAAGTTGGTGGTTTCAAACGTGCCGAGGCTCCGATGTTCTCTTTTGACGGCTCTTCAACTGGTGTTACCTTAAGGTTCACCTCCGGCATCTTGAAATCCTTAGCTGCCTCTTTCGTTGCCAAGCGCGCCTCCAGTTCCCTTATTTTAGTTTCTAGTTCCTCCTTCTGCGCTTTCATTTTATTTTCCAGGCCGCCTATTTCGCTTAACAGGCCGCCGCGGAGGTCTTCTATTTTATCGTCCAGGCCGCCTATTTCGCTTAACAGGCCGCCGCGGAGATCTTCTATTTTATCGTCCAGGCCGCCGCGGAGATCTTCTATTTTATCGTCCAGGCCGCCGCGGAGATCTTCTATTTTATTGTCTAGGCCGCCTATTTCGCTTAACAGGCCGCCGCGGAGATCTTCTATTCTGTTCAAAAGACGCTCACCCTCTTCCTCAAACTCGAGCGTCTCCGGATCTTCCCCATTGTCAATCAAATAATCCCTCAGGCGTTTCTGCAGGACTGCTTTTACGCCCGTAGCGTCGATGTCCCTTTCCTCCAGCTCCCGCCTCAAATCCGCCACTTTTAATTCACAGAGTTTCTTCATTGTCCCAATTTATTTGTCTGTCACTAATAATCCCACTTCTGACACCAATTTGTTCCGTTTTACGCGGGTTCACACAAATTAATTGTCCACTTATTGTTCTTAACACAATTTATTTACTTATTCTAAATGTAATTTATTTACACTAACTCTATAGACTAATTTATATATCACGTATTTAGTCGCAGGTAGGGATTCGTCCGCTTCTCGGTTTGTTTACATTCGGTGTCGGTCTCTCTCTCCGTCTGTCTGTCTACCGCTCGGCTCCTGTCTTTTTTTATATATACGCTTCCGCGCGATTTCTCGAATCGAGTAGAACAATTTAATAGACATCGAGGCGCGACTAGAAGTTTCTCGGCGATGCTGGAATAGACAGTGGCGTCGTTTCATCACCGGTACAATATTATTAACTTTAGTGGTAACAACGATTGAATTGCGTTTATTAAAAATAGCTTCATTTTTTTAACACACTTGCGCTTCGCCATATAACTGCTGCAAGCTTACTTTTGTTCCTATTCACAAAAAAGGAACACCAACAGACTGTAATAATTACCGTACTGTATCTATAATTTTCCACGCAAGTACAGTTATCGTAACCATCATTAACGAGAGATTAAAATCAATATTTTTACCACAGATCCCCAGGAATAATTCTCAACCGTAGACAAATAATGGAGAAATCTAGATATTCATTCATTGAATCTAATATAGAAACATATTTATGCTTAGTGGACTATTCAAAGGCTTTCGACATGTGGCTCATACTAAAAGAAATGGGCACTCCAAAACATCTAATACGGCTACTAAAACAAGGATAACTAGGAGGATAACTATACAACTAGGAGGATAACAGTCGGAGGATCGAAAATCTACAATCTCCGCTCTGCTGACGATACCTTAATACTATACTTAATAACAAATCTGATCTGTTAATATTAAACGATAATATTATTATTTAATATTTAACGTATAACGATATACTGATAAACTCATGAATATTCTTACAAATGTATGTTAGTACATGAATCAAATTGTACCATGAGACATATAGACATACCACCCGCTTGGTGAAAGTGATTATAACTCTAAATATAAAGAAACAGTAAGGAAAAGCAGGGATAATTACCACAAATGTAAAACATTCCAGGTGTAATAATGGATCAATGAGTAAGGCGATAGTGTCTGAATAAATCAGTGTATTCACTATGCTCAACAACGAAAGTATTGATCTTCTTAACTTCCAGCTACCATTCTTAACCCTGTGGCAACTTTAATCCCTGTCTTATTTCTGCTTTAGCGTTGAGGGCAACTTCCACCGATGCAATCTCTTAGAATTTTTTCAAGAAGTGTTGGAGTACTAAAAGCTATAATATTTTTATTGCGAGAACATCTAGTACCGTCTTCTTTGACTGTTTTTATTTATAGTGACTGGTCCACCCCAAATGAAATTTAGATGGAGGCTTTAATGGTGCTTATTAGTAATCCTAAGTTTCTTTTGCTCCCTGTATACAGATCAATATCATCTGTAACATGGTTTATTAGTTAGGGTTTTTGTTATTGATATAATGTACTCCAATGTTAACCGCTGAAGGAAATTCATCCACCAATTTGTAGCATTAGTAGAATCCCTAGAAATTATACGTAATAATATGGGAAAGAAATGAAGCAAGTAATTTGTGGAAAATTGCTGATGCTGCTGGAAGTTTGTTTGCATAATGCTCACAAAAAGGTGCAGCAAACATTCGACAAGAAGTAAACGCAAGTAGAGTCCAATCTGGCTCGCTTGCTTTAAAGTAAACGAATCCATTTTGTCGACATCTCCCTTTTTACCAAAGTCGACATAATTCGATTAGTCACTGTGACCGATTCGCGATACTTTAAGTAATTGAAACGTCAACAAATCGACGTTATTTCCGCCTGCCGTGCGTTCGAGTGGTGTTGTACGATTTTTCTGGTTTTTCAGTGGACGGGAGGGCATCTGCAGAACGAACAACGCGGATTCACGTTGAAAACAAACATTCATCGGCTCAAAATAACGCAGTGAAAACGATGATCGGGCGTTTCATCGAAATGTTTTGAAATAAAACGTTTTGTTTGTTTTTGTTACAGACCTGAAAATATTGCTTACGCTATGGTAAATCTGTGATTAATAATTGACATGGAAAAACAGGGATGTGATAAATAAATAGAAAACACGATATCATGAAAAGTGTACAAAAGAGCGCTTATTTTCATATGTGTTAATAAAAAAAAACATGGAAAACCGAGTATCACTCGCTAATGGGGGTTATTCAAAAGAAAATAATTCGTGAGGGTTTGTAGTATGCTTGTATTCACATTGTTAACAAATATCAGGTACCAGCTGTCAGTCCTTTGAAATTTATTTAAACGAAGCAGCCTTTTGCATTTACCTCATCTGTTGTTTGTTTCCTAGTTCCGCATGCAATCCACGGAAAACGTACACGAAATTAACAATTTTTCACCGTGTCCTTTAGTGCGGGGAAGAAAAAACGACGAATTTTTCAACCGAAACAATCGGATATTCTACACCCCGAAAAGTCCTGCGACGGCATTACCGCAGTCTGCTCCACGGCAGGGCTCCACGTCGCCTGGCTTGTTTATGTTCCGAAAGTTTTCCTTCTCCCACAATTTTCTGGAAACTACGGTCGAACTCCGTGTCATAATATTTAGAGAACAATTGTTCCGAACGGGACTTTTCACTCCCGCCTTCAAAGTGTCGCTTAGCTTTTCAATTTGCCGGGGAAGCTCATTTTTACGATTGGGAAGAGTTATTATTTGGAAAGTCGTGCATGGATTGCATCGAAGCTGAATTTTAAAGTATTATGATTGAAACGTTATGTAAAGCGATAATTTTTCCATCGCTTCCACGAAACTAATTCGTCTTGCGTCGTCGTGCTGCGACTTCATTGATTTCCAATATTCCCTTTCGATATCTCAATAGAATAACTGAAGAACTCCGTTCAAGTATATCCCTTCAAGTAGTTACTGCGTACATTAATTCTTTGCATCCTTGGCAACACTTTGGCTTATTTTTGTTGCTTCTTTAAACTTCTAGAGATACATTGACTACGAATATGTGTATGCGTTAACAAGAAACAATGTGTCACAGAGGTACATAAACTAGTCGATGTACCCTCTGTTTCGCTCTATGATCGACATAGTCATCCTTATTTTCGCCTCTTCAGAAACTTGTGATTAATCTAGCTGTTGTTTTCTCTAGCAAGAAAACTTATATATTATCTTATGTCTTGAGAAATGAGATTTTTGAATCCGCATGTTCTTGTGGCCATATCTATACCACCGTAACCTTTCCAGTTTCTAACTGTTTAGTAATTCTTGCATAAATTTCACCAATTTTTCCACTCCCTCAGTAAGTGAAATTCAAGGTTTACAATTTTTTGAGAGCCGATTAATCTGTGACATACTTTTCACGATTTTTATACTCACGGCGGTTCTACCACAAAATATACGGTTCAAGTCCGTCTAGATTCGTTATTAAAGGTACACGTATCAAATTGTACTAATCAGATTTGTTTAGAGATATATAGGATAATTAGCATAAGTTAACTTTAGCCATATGACTATGACAGAGTAAAATCTGCTGCTGTTTGTTACATCTAAAATATTGTTTCCTCGTTATGGCTAAATTAATACATAAGGGTGTTAAAATACTGCTGAAATCTGACCATTGCTTCTCCCACCTTGTATGTATTTCCTTTCTAACCACATTAAGTATACTTTAGTAACGTTATTATCGACATTGAACGTTTCACTGCTTTCTTGGCTAAAGGTGGGTACACACGTAAATGCAAGTTAGACAAGGATAAGCAATCATTTTGTACAAGCACTCTTTAGCGTCTGTGGGATAATTTTGAGCAAGCACTTTATTTGTGCAAACTGCTTAGGAAGGAATTGAATTACCAAATTTGTACCAAGAATCTGCAAGCCTGTACAGCCAACATTGGGATCTTTCAATGGAAACATTATTTCAGCCATGTCTTGCGATTTGAAAAAAGGGAGTCGTGAACTGCAGGAAAATTCTCTTCGAGCGTAGCAAAGTCACTTGTGTCTTTGACGTATTAAATCTAAAAATTATCATAATAAGAGAGAGTGAAATGCAGCCTACGTTGCCTTATTAAATAAATATAGATTAATTTATTACATCGCCAATAGGAATGCAATTCTAGAAGAGAAAAGGAGGGAGAGTAAGGAGGTAGGAGGGGAAGAAGGAAGAGGAATCTCTGCCATTGGTATAGATTACCCTTCACTTTGGTACTACCATTTATTTGAATTTTTGGGGGATCAAGACACTCCGAGAGCTCAGTTATACCAGTTACGAGGATTGCCATCAATTGATTCAGTAACTTGAAGTGGAAATAATTTTTTCTCTTCAATAACAACCCCTTACTTCACGTACTTTCACGACAGCCCAACGTGATATACTTTAAATTGGAACATATTAGTTTGTATAGGGTCGAAAAAACCTAACGCAAACATACCTTGCTGGCATTATTTACAAGAATCCCCTCGAGAGAACATAGATTAATTTCGAGCTTGATAAAATTATGGAGTGATACAGGTTAAATAACACGACTTTCCTAAATATAAACCGTAGACGCACAACAAGGTATAAATTTACTGCCAAAACAATGGGCACACCTCGATTAGCAAGAAGATTCTCTCAGAATCGTCATCGTGACGTTATCACGTTTCTTTTTTCTCTTTTTCCAATCGTAAACAGAACAAAATGTACAACGTCGTCTGAGATCAACATAGTTCAAGCTCAAATTGGCGCGTGTATCACATCGATATCTCGCTGCGTTCAGGAGATATAGGGCGTAAAATTGTACTGGAATACCCACCGCTTCTCGGAAAGGCCACGAGTAACAAAATTAACTCTGGTTCACATATTTGGAACAAAATAGCAACAAAATATGCCACTCGAATCATATCGATATCGCGTTACGTTCAGGAGATACAGGGATGGCTAATTTTGATGTCGCAATTTATCAACAAATTGTAGGGAGGGTCCGCTAGAGGAACTCTAAAATGAGTATTCTAGCCTTGAAAGCTTGCGTTGTTGTACAACAACTTACTTCCATACATGCTTGTCAAGCTTGCAAGCACATGTCTTGCCACCTTCAAACATCAGCTTTATTATTTCCATAGATTCCTGCGTAGGCTCAGTAAAAGTGACTTCAAAATTTTTAAGAAGAGCTTCCGGTGTGACATATTGATATTACACAAATATTTAGTGGATGACAGATTTTTTTTATTGATTTATTATTTATGGATTTATGGTCAGAGAAACGTTAAAGCACTTGTTGATTTTTATTTGATTATCCATTGAAAGGCACTATCTATAGCCCTTTTTGGAGTGAATATTGGGAAATGAAGTATTCTATACTGAATTTGGATACCATACTCAGGGATTAAAATAGTAACGCCTGTAATATCTGGTGTTTTAGAACCGTCTCTGATGATTTTAACGAAAGTATGATAACTATGAAATTACTCAAGAGCGCCTCTCTCGCTTCAGCACGAACGTGTAAAATATGAACATCCTGTCTAGTACAAATATTATAATGTTAGGTAAGAAAATTTTTGTGGTTAGGAAATCTGAAAAAATTAATGTAACGATTTGTAGTGCAACAAGTAGCAGGCCATACATATTTCGTCTTATTTCACTATAAGGGTTGCCCCCTTATTCCCAAGAGAGAGTCCAGTGGTAATAGATTGAAAACTAGAGCTAAGGTAATTAGGCAAATGCCTGTTGCCGGCCCTTTTTGCCTTTTTTCAAGTATTTTGATTGTTTCTGCCTTTTTTCACAAAGTAATTTTTGATGCCTTTTTCATCGATTAAAGCCACACAAACCACAGGAGCAACACAAATATAAATATTTATAAACGAAATTGTTATTACCGTTCTAACTGAATTCCCAAAGTTCCTTTATATAATGTGAAGTCGAACGAAGCTTTTCACATTATAAACAAATTTTGTCAGATAGAAGGTTGTTTTTTACCAAGTAACCTTAATTAAATTTAATTTGCTGGAATATAAACGAGTAAGAATGGAATGAAATGGAATTTATGTATTTGTATTTTAAATTATTTCTATATAATTTATGTTTATATCAAATATATGTGATCGAATTGTGTATGCCTCTGTTGCCTTTTTTCCTATATTTTTGCCTTTTACTATGCCTTTTTATAGATATTTTTGGTGCCTTTTTTGAATTTATTTTGCCTTTTTCACCATTTGTTATTGCCTAACTATCCTATCTCTATTGATAACAAATTGCTTGCGAGAGTGAAGATTTCAATGCTGCAATACAAATTACTGTAATAATATATTGTATTATTTCGAATCGATTCGATTCGAATGTACGCTCGATAAAAAAAGTATCAATTTCAGAATGGATCCCCGTTTGGTTTTATTGACGTACTTCAGAACGTTTACAACGAATTTTTCTAAACTAGATTGACCATTCCAACCCCAAAACGACTAATTATTTCAGGTACCAATCGATACGATATAACTTTAGCTTAGCTGAATTATCACGCAGCATGGCTATAAGCAAAACGTATTGGCACTGATGCGATGTTCGCCGAAATTGATTGAAAAATGCGACGTCGAGGTGCGATATTTCTAAGGGAAGCTACTGGGATAAAAAATTTCCGGAAAAATTAGCCATTTTCGCAATACGCGATCCGAATATTAAATAAAATTCAAATTTAATCCGCCAAACCATGTATAAATACACACCCAAATATACACATCTGAGGGGTGAAAATTATTAAATTCAGCAGTAGAGTGGCTTCCTGGGCGTTGCCGTGACTTCATTGGGACATTAATTTCGCGAGTGAGAGAGGAAGAGGGGTCGCTAGGTGAAATCGTGTGATAAAATGGGCGTTAACAGCCACCCTACTTCGGAAATTATTGTCTGTGGCTGCTCTTGCCGTTCCACTGCACAAACTGGATTTGTTTTTATACGTCATTAATTTCGGCGCTGATACGACGATAGACTGCCAGGATTATTATTCCGGCCAGGAGGGATTTTTGCGAATCAGCGTTCACGTTTAATTTTAATTTCGTCGTCGCGTCCGGGTGCCCCTTCGATCGGTACCGATCGACTTCGACTCTCAGAATATAAAATCTATGTGAAAATATCGAATGAGTCAAATGAGTTGTAGAAGGGGTTTTCATTCAACGTTTTTCGAATTATTACTAACCTTTGGGTAGCTAAATGTTGACATACCTGATTAAATTAGTTTTGAAATTTAATCGAATATTTTTGACAATAATGAATTTTGAGCCTTTGATAACAAAGGATAGTTATTTTGATTTTCTGTACTAACACACGAACTTCGACGATTAGAAATGCTGGATTCCCTTTTAGAATAATTTAATCGGTTACAATTTTAATATTTAGCTGCTCATTGAACTTCTTAATTATTAGGTATGGTCTGGTACAAGGGTATCTCCTACATTAGTTAAGACAATTTGGCGTAAATGTATCCCTTGTCGCGTTAATGGTTAGAAAGTGTGATCTATTGAAGTTAAGCCTTATAACATTTGTTGGCTAAAAATTATTAGGAAGAAATTTCGAACGGTTTAAAAGTTCTATACTAATCACTCCCACACCAAAGTTTACCAGTATAAATGTCTTACTGGTTCTAAATTATACGGTGCCATATGACAGTTTCATCATGTTTTACAATGAATAGCAATGTGTGAAAAAATGTAGCTAATGATGAATTCTTAGGATGAAAGTAAAAAATGCGGCATAACACACAATCGCAACTTGGTTTAGTAATAATTCTATTTAATTTTGTGCAATAATTTAGATGCAAGCTAGTTACCCTTCCATAACTTAAATATTACTAGTATTAGTAATATTGTTTCCATTGTGCACATGTCGCTTTGCCACATTTACGATACGAATTTATATATTTTAATACAGATAATAACATCTTTTCTATTTCGAGCCCGTAATCCAACCGGGAAATTCTATTTCCCCTCCGCTATTTAATAATTTTTCGACAAAATACTCGACCGTCGCCGGCGAATCTAACGAAATTGTGTCCTATTTTTCCCCGCAAGCATCCCGACAATAACCGCATTTCCGTAACTTCCCTCTGTCTTCTCAAATCTATTTTGTCAACTAAAAGTACCCTAATGCCAATTCATTTAATACCCATCAAACCATAAAACTTTTCCGCTGTAACTTTTGTGACAAACTTTGTTTTAAAACTTTCCCCTCGCATCAATTACTGACCGGTTCCTCTTCCAGTCCCAATATTTGTTCCGAATTTGACCCGAGCGCTCCACTAATCTATGCTGGAGTACACGAAAATTATTAATGCTTAAAGAGATACTATGGAAAGTTAAAATAAACCACTGGTAATAATGTAATGTTTTAAACTGCATAAACAGAGTAGATGATATGAAATGCAATTAAATTTTAACACAATTCCTAATGACAGTGGAATAGGAAATCAATACTGATTGATTCCTCCGGGTTAATTTAGAAGAAATATTGGTGTGGTGTAGTAGTTGTGAAGTACAAAATTCCATTAACAAAGTAGACATTAGGTACTACTAGCATACTGTACCTAAAATTATAATTCAGAAATGCTTTAAGATTCCAAAACTGGAAAATAGGTGTTTACTCCACAACCCACTTTAAGGTGCGTTGATCTTATATTTTCTGAACCAAGAAGGATATTTATAATTTGAAGGAATCACTGTAGGGAAAACGCCATTTCTTCTGGTGAATTCATAAGTTATCTTGCATTTCCAGTGCTTGTTTTAAACTTTCAACAATGCAAAATTCGTTAAGCCATCTAATTATTTCTAAACAATTTTATGCGCCTTCGAATTTCGGTATATTACAACGAGTCAAACTTTAATCATTTTTGGGCTTTAGATATTATGAAGAACAAATACCGTGTAAAGAATATTTTCAACCCCTCGCGAGCGTCTTTGCCCCTTATCAATGTATTTTATTTTATCGTTTGTTCAAGTCTCAGTTCCACAGCATCTCCCGGAATCAATCCCATTCCCCGCTTTGTAACTAGTGCAACACAAATAAAACATCGCTTATTCGTTGCAGGCAACAATTTCCGGTGCGACTGTCGCCTCAACTGGGTCTACTTTCTTAACGAAGGGTCCATCACCGACAGCCTGAAAAACTCATTGTGGAATATCCTGTGCAGCGAGAGCGATGACAAGGCGATATCAGCGACAGAAATCACCAGCGACGCGGTTTGTCCCGGTAAGTAACGTCCCTTCCCCTATGCCCAGCGATGAAGGATATACACGCTGGAATTGCGGTTTTTGTGCCGCCACTCACGACGCGGAAATTCCGACTTTGTGTCGGACGGACAACGAATTATCCGATGGAAAGCGGCGAGGAGAATCTACGAGAAATGCAAGAGGGCGGAATTGCAACGAAAATTTAACGTGAAATAGCGCAACAGTTGCACAACCCTAAATACGTGCGATTTCCATGGGGATTTGGCGGAGGTTTAGTCCTTAAAAAATATATAAAAGAGTATGATGAAGGCGGAGTAGTCTGAAGTTTCATAATCCAGCAGAAGGGGGAATTCAGAGTACTCTTGATAGGATCAAAAACGAGCCCCTTTAAAAGTTACAAATATCTCTACGAGATGAATAACATATTGGGCCTTTATAAACTTAAGCTATATCAAAGTTTGCCCGATTAAGTTATTTTTCTTATGGGGATGCTCCAATTACTACACTAAACATTTTCCAGAGGACGGAATGTTTTATTCATTCACGTGAGTAAAAGCCTTTATTTGATCTACCAAAACATGTTTGAAGCAAGTTTTAAATTACTGCTTATGGCTTACCGTTAATGGACAAAAACGTGTAATAAATTCGTAAATTCAACAAACTGTTGCAACCAAAGTTTTGAGATGCTGACAATGACGACTATAAAAGTTTATTGTATATACATTTGTATAACTATTTGTTGCATTTATCACTTTTGTATATATGTTTGATAATGATTATAACTATCTATTTCTTAACCAAGAACCAAGACATGTTACAATATGTATATACATCTTGTGAAGACTCGAGTAACTCGGTTGAAATAATATTACTTCATAAATATAAATAGAAATGTCAATGGATTATGAATTGCATGAATACTATAGACCTATATGATGAAAAGAAACTTTAAGCTCATTTCAGATTAACTATTGAGGTAATTTTGAAGTCACATGTGCTTATCTTGATTTTGGAAAAGAAAATGTTCACAGCAAGGGATTGGCAAAATCACCCACATTCACTGGAATACTGTGGATAATACGCAATCAAGAAGGTTATGACAGTGTTGGAGATAGATTTTACTTCAGTAAATAAAATTTAAGATACGTAAACACATATACATCTCGGTTTTTACTACATATATTTCATGGGCTACCCCTTATAATGCTATAGAAATTAATAATAAATTTAATACCTGGGCCTTTAATGATGGCCATGTACGAGTATAAAAAAAATTCACCCTTCTGCATAGAATTCAGTCAGCTATTGTCTGAGTGGAGGTTCATTTTAGCCGATATTAAAACATTTAATAATCCCATTTAAATATGTTAGCCAATTAATAAGGCAACAAAAGGTTTTTACAAAACACACACAAGAGCTATAGTATACAATACCTATCGAAGTACGAAGGAAATACTCTGGCGTTTAATATATTTGCTTGTATATAAATATAAAATGCAAAGTATATTATAAGAACAGCATGTATTTTATGTGAGTTACCTCTATAAAAGCAAATGGAGTATATTGGGGATATTGAACATGTGGAAAGTAATGATGATATTATCGATTTTAGAAACGTAGATAAAATATGCACAGAAAAGGGAAAAATAGTTGTATAGAATTAATTAAAACTATATATAAAACTATTATTAGTAAAGCAAAATTTTGTATTCACTGATCCTTTCGATTTATTAGTACTCCTAATTGCATCTGAGATGTTATTAAAAGTACCGCTATTTAAATTTCTATTTATATTTAAATTCAAGCTCTATGTGCTTTATTATAGACTTTTCTTCCATATTTCAAAAGCAAGAAGGCAAGAATTATATCAATATGTGTATGAATTATGAATATTATGTGTAATTATAACTAGACTTAAAAATAAGAGTTTCCAAATATTCTTTCAATACTTAATCTCCTGAATTGAGTCTGTATTTTCAAATTATTATCACGAAGATTTTCTTCTGAATTCACAATTGATTCATCAAGAATTCCGCCGTTTCTTTGACCGCGAAAATAAATATTTTGCTTACCCAAAAATGTAATCGTTTCAATTAGTCAGTAATCGTTCTTTATTACGTGAGTCTCACAATATCCTATCGAATATCAGAATTCGATTACAAAGCTTTTTAAACATTTATCCAGTGTCCACCGCGTTTTGCCGCAAATATTTTTATCGTGTATATCTAAACACCCGTGTTTTCCAAGTAATTTTACAAGAGTTTTTCCTGGATATAATATTAGTTAATGTCTAAAGTTTCCAGTTTAGAAAGTAATGTAGTTTAGCATAACCGGCACAATCGAATACCGTCGAATCCAGTGTTTTCATAATCGGATGATACTCACAATTATACGTATCTATCTATCTAGAAGTACGTATCTATTTTATTTGTGAACCGATTTAAGTAAAACAAACTACTAAATGTTGACCTGAACTTGGCAGTTAACAGTAACATACACTGACAAAATTCTGCTTACAAGTTTATTGTATGTGCATATATGACTGAAGTGTCTAGCTTTGTTAACTTTAATGACGTTAATAATCACAAATATCAAATCATAGTTAGGGAGTTCACAGGAAACAACCGCCATTCGAAGAGATAATATGAAACTGATTCCAAATATTATTTCAATTATAAATTCGTAGAAAATTACCGGGCAAGCTATTAATATGTTAGGCTCAGTGAGAGTATTTAACTCTTACTTGACCCTTTAATCTGGTACATATAAGAAAACGCACCTTGTAGGCTATAGCGACCGAAAATTGTATTAATATTTTAAAAAATTTTAAATTGCAAAGTATTAAAAAATAACAAATGAAAAAGTTACTTTTTAAATAGAATTTATAACTTTTTCTAAAAGCTTTTTATACCCTCTCCCTTCCAGTTTTGGTTAGGAAAATTTTTATCAAAATATCTCGGTAAATAACGCCATCAAGAAACAGATTTCGTATTAATCGTTGACCTACTCTCTATCGCATTAAGCGAGAATTAAAAATTTTGAAATCACATGAAAAGTTCCCCCTTATTATAACAAAGGACACCCTCATAGAAATTAGAGTCCCCCTCTCCTTCTGCTTTCTTAGATATTGAAACCGTTAAGCCGATTTCCATCCTGTGGTTATTTCCAGGTCCTGGGAGGATATTCGCAGAGGAGCCCGACTTGCAGAACGACGTATCCCCCATCGAGAGGAAAGCCCTGCTGTCGATCCCTCAGGACGAGCTGCCCTGTCCCAATGAGTACCGTCCCACGCCGATAACCGTGAAACAGAGCACGACGTTATCACCGGAGAAGGTTTCCTCGGGCAGTGCGATGGCGGGGACAGTAGTAGTACCGTGTGTTCTGGTAGTTCTTGGACTCACGCGTATGTTGTAAGAGGTTCTCGGTTTAGGGATGGGTCCAGGTCCGGAAAGGCGGACGAGAAGGAGAGGTCGGTGATGACTGCTAGGCACGGGATCGGGGGCAATAAATACGATATTAGGGAATATGTAGAAATGTATTACTATGTATTATGTAGTTGTTCCTGGCGGGCGTGTAGATTGGTTTAATACGAGAAAGTCATATTTTCATCGAATAATACCTACGTGATATAGATTTTACCACGTCCAGTTTCAAACTGCAATTCTAAAATTGTTTTAAGTAACAAATTACTGCACTTTGTTCAAAACCAAATTTATGCAGTGTCGATTTAGTTTCTGGTCTTTTCGTCGTAAACTTATAAGAAATGGATCCCGTAAGGTAAAAGTTTGTGTAAATTGTTGCAGCATTTTTTATCCTCTTTAACATCCATAATTGCTTGTATGTTTAATCTGCACAACTCATTTTCTTAAATCCTTAATTATGACTGAAGGCCGGATTTCTGTGCATGATAAAGTTGAGAACTGGTAAAAAAGTAAAACATGCAACAAATTTGAAACAAACAAATTCAGACAACAATCAACAAAGAACTAGTTTAATTTTAGGAAAAATGTATGGTGGGCGTTAAAGTGCACCCTCAGGTACAAAATTAAATACAAGAAATCCAGGTTTTGCCGTCTGTAGTAAACTTATTAGAACACCTTCAATACTCAGAGATCAATGTTCACTGTAACAAATCGTTACTTTGTTTTTTTCGAAAAGTAACATTTTACTATTTTTCCTTTCGCTAAATCCCTGCTTCTTGTTTAAACATTTCTCGTTTTTTTTGTAAATTTCCCTTTGAATTTAATATAAGATCTGAATAAACATTACTTTTCAATTTAGAGTCCGACCTATCGCATACATTTCATGTGCGAGTCACATCATAATGGTGAATAAAAAAATTACAGAAATCGACTTAAACATTTTACTGTAGGGGGTTGTATACAAGCTGGCATCAGTTCTGTCCAATTCTGTGATCCGGATTGATAAATGATTGAGCGTGTAATACAAATATAGGCAAAATGAAGAAGTGGAATGATGATTAGTAAAATAATTCAATAAATACTTTGATTGAACTAACCGCAGGCTGATAGTGTAATCGCATTCTCATCAATCTGGCGTCAGTCGCAATGCTGCAGTCAGTTTTCCTGAATAGTTATGAACTTTCCCATGCAGGCATCTTGTTTAGTTAAATATAACTTAACCACACTTAATAGTTGATCAAACAGGCTTCTTTCATTCAAAAATGTTTTAGTAGTCTTCCTATTTACTCGTATGCATTTTATCCAGAAAGTCTACTGGCAAGGAATAAACTATAAATACTAGATTTACCATTTTAAACTGATTTAGCCAATGCTCCTGTATTTATAAGTGCACCGTAAGGAAGACAAAATGCCTTTAAAGTAGCATTGTCAATGGTCACTTCAATTTGTTTAAATATGCCACTTCCAAACGACACGTTGATGGATTTTGAAATTTGGTTCATTTAATAATATTTAAATATGTTTTTTGAAACATGGTAGACATTTTAGACCAGAAAAATTTCAGATTTTCCCCAATATTAAGATTCTCTTGTCGATGAGACACGTCGTTTCTAAGAAAAAAATATTTAAAACTCGGGCCAATGTTTCAGATTATTCGTGGCAAAATTGGCTTTGAAGAAACGAGAAATATGGATCATTGTAACAGCTTGAAATAAATATTCAAAAGTCCTAATGGAATTTGTTGAATGCCAGGTGCTTTTCTATATTGAATTTTATAAAATTGGTTTCCTTTACGAATAAGAATACCATAATATGCATTGAGAGTGGTCTAATGTAATGCTTGGGTAGCAAGATGATACCTAGGGAAATTTCTACGTAAAGCACGTTTTATTCACACGACATTTACAATTCTTCGTCGAAGTATAAGATAAACGGGATAAATAATTCCGAAAAATAATGAAGGAAGATCTGGTAATATAAGTGAAAGTTACAATGCATATTTTATTACGGATGTCGAAGAAAATAATTGTGATATCGAAAAAATTTATTAAAATTTTTAAACTTGATGGCAAAAATGGAAAAATCCAAAGTATATATTTTGTGATATAAAATATTGATTGGTGTCCCCAAATAGAAATGGTCGTCACAAAAAAATCGCATTTGCAATAAATAATTTGCCATTCAAAAATTATCAAATGTTCCAAGTCTCAGAATTTACTAATGTATCCTTTAGAAGATATTTAATGAAAATTAAAGTGAGGATATCCCCTTCATGTGGTCATCGCTTTTCCATGGTGAAATTTCGTACATACCGATTCTGGTTAAATCATCCAAATATGACTTCTGATTTTAGTGGTTCGATTTTTAGGTAAACACTTTGTATCTTATCCCATTTATTAAATTCAAATACAAACTAGAAACTGTTCTCAATCTACAGGATATTCTGGAATTTCAAAAAACACTTGGTCTTTTGGATTCTCCAAAAGTTTCACAATTTCCAGAGTACACTTAACATCTCAATTGAACAGGCTCAGTTTTCTGGAATAAATAAGATCTCCAAGGCTTCCAGAACGTTCTCACGTTCCTAATAAAAAAGGCTGGATCTTCTAGCTTCTGTGATATAAATTTATACTATCAACCTACTTTTCAAGAGGTCCTATATTCCCTGGCTTTTTTATTTGCTACCCTATGAAACTCGCCAAAAGTCTATATTTTATTCAAATTTTAGACCTTACATCATCCTTGCAAATTTTAAACAAGCAGGACACTGTGCTTTCCAATAAATGGTAG
Organism: Cryptocephalus primarius; assembly: GCA_963576515.1. Classification (NCBI taxonomy): domain Eukaryota; kingdom Metazoa; phylum Arthropoda; class Insecta; order Coleoptera; family Chrysomelidae; genus Cryptocephalus; species Cryptocephalus primarius. The sequence continues at coordinate 11,387,080 of OY754939.1, forward strand.
TGGATTCATATTATAGATTTCATCTTGTCAACTCTGAGAATGAAAAACAACTATCACTTAAAATTCAAACCGCTACAATGACAGAAATGAGATGAAACATTGGAGTATAATCTAAAAATAAATAATTTTTGAGGAATACGTGGTAAATATTGAACAACTGACTGACGAAATTGACAAAGATCCACCAAACCATTGAATGAAATGGCGAAAGGGCCCATCCGCCAAATGTCAAAAATATTGCAACCAGCCTAATTCAGGAGTGGGAAATGACTTACCATCATTATCCTTCCATTGGGTTTATTACTGTATTACAATATAGTGAGCAGTTTCTTGTTTGAAAAAATTTGATAATCATGGAAAAATGTTTTTCACGAAACTCTAATCTCAAATTACACTGAAAATTTGAAACTTTCATAAAGATGTTAAAGAGGATACTAATAATGCACTACTGTAACCAATTTCTATGTGATGTTGATTTTTCTTAAATTTATCATTTTTAAAGTTTATAGGAGTATTCAATACCAAACATCATTATTTTTAAACTTGCCGCTTATTAATCCTTCGATTTCAACGAACGAAATATATATTAGCGTTATAATCAGAGGTGTGAACACAAGTTGTCTATACAAAATTATTTACAGATAATGGACCAAACAGTCACCGTTACGTACAATAATAAAGGCAAATTTTCACTGAGTCAGACGGTCAGAAGTTTCCCGGGATAAACTCTCAAACGTACTTGTTTTATATGATCGCATATTTCCTCGGAGGTTCCTCTCGTGCAGCGGAAGATTTTTGAGGCCCTAAGAAACATCCTGTTAACTCGGAGTGCAATTAAAAAAAACCTCGGTCGAAATACCCGACGAGAACTCTGTCTTTCAGCAAGTCCAAGCAGCTGTGCACTCTCAAAGCTCTTTGTGCAATCGAGGGAAATAAATCTTTTAAAGTGGCCGGCGGGATCACCTGGCCCCGGTATAATGGAAAATATATGGCGGATATTAAATAAGGGTGTACATACATATTTGTCTGCCGAGAACATTACTTCAGATGGGGGATGTAGTATCCAGTTCTTGGCTTGCTTTTCTACTTTTCTTGTCGTTTAGTTATCGCAATTGCATTGGAGTTGCAGTGCTCACATTGTAATCAGACCAACGAGTTGTTGTACGGGCCCCGTTAAATTATTATGGTCCGATTATAACTAAAGGATTCGTTTTTGGTGATGTTAATTTAAAATATCTCTTGGAGTTTTACGTTTTTTTTTTCTTGTACGCCATGGAAAATAACCAGGTGAAAAAGTGTCTCAGAGCGTTATATAAAGCCTCAGTTGTTAAGAAAATTTGATATTATAAAACAACGTTTCTCTTTAAATTTCGAATAATCGATCATGTTGATTTTCCTCACATAAGCAGAGAAGAGGGAACTTTCGAATATAATGAAAAGTACATAGAAACGTAATTTACATTTTCTCGGATAAATAATGAATTAACACTTGTTATACAGGGAAAGATCCAAAGGTCGAAGAAGGATCTAATTCGTATGTTTACATGGATAACTAACTTTCCGGGAATAACGTTACGAGGGAAATTAACATCTTATTAATGTAGCAACGATATTTGTGGGATTATAAGTTGTTGAAACGTAGTCACCTATGCAAGAACTTTAAATACCCTGAATTATGAAACAGTAGAATTATTAATAATTAAATTTAATATTTTTCGGATTAAATTAAGTTTATTTTAAAATCTCTTGAATTATTTTACGAATGAATTATTAATAATTGAATTGGAGGTTTCCATGATAAATGAGGTTTATTTTAACATATCCTGAATTATGTAACGAATTACATTAATAACTAAATTCAAAATTTTCCAGAATGAAATTCTGGAAATTATTTCACGAATAAATTATTAGTAATCAAATTTAACATTTCCGAGACGAAATTAAGTTTATTTTACAATAGGTGCATCTCACAGAACTGTCGTCCCTGCCAAACCTAATCGACCTACTTCAAATAAAGACTTAAAGTGTCAAAATTTGGGTTCATTTTCCGCGAATAAGAAGCCGAGCTTCTAATGAAATTACACTAATACTCCTCCGCGCGGTCGGATGACAGGCCGAGTAAATTTAAAGAAAACAACTGTGTTCACCCCCTCATGATCATTCTCGTTCAGTTTAAAATTAAATTCGATGAGCGGGAACAGAGAACGAACAAAGAACACCTAAATCACTGCCTGGTTGTGCTTTTATATCAATTAGAAGTGGAAACAAAACGCTCAAGGGATTAACGAACTGTCGGATTTACCGACTAGTGTTGTCAAGAATTTCGCCGGAATGGTCGAAAATAGTCTCATGCATTTATTAGGTTTATTTCAGGAGTGGTTCAGTTGATTAAATATTTAACGGCTTGAAGGTTTTCCGTTCCTTCCGAAATTTTCTCCTCATTTCCCTCTCTGCTACATTAAATTTGCCGTGTTTTAATTTTGCGGAATCAATCTTAACGTTCTATTAATACACCTAAGAAGGAAAACATCGCCTCCTGAAAATGTATGACAAAATTAAGAACACATTTTCATTATACACTGTACAACGGATCATTAGAGGGATCATTGATTCATGAATAATTGGAAATAACACGTCAACTAGATTGATTTAAGGTCTTTTTGCGAATAAAAATGTGTCGTTTGCATATTTAGTATTTAGTTAAAAAAAATTAATTCTCAAATGATTTTTTATAGAAGACGTAGTGAGAAATTTGCTATTAAAAAACACTGTTCATGAATACTATAAAATTTTTGACGAAGTTACAGCCAGGAATTTTTCTGCAATTTCACGGTATGAAAGGTAAGTTTACCTCGAAAAATATGCAGCATTCAAAGAAATTAAAAGCCCTTACACTCCATTTTAACCTTCTAAGAAATCATGAATCAATGGTTATTGTAGTACGACTAAATTGCCAACAGTTTTGAAAGGCGCACATTTTCCAATTGCAAAATTTCACAAATTATATAGTTATCGATCACGTCTAATATGAAACCGTTTCAAAAGAACATCTCCATTACTATTAACGTTATTTAATAAAATTAGTTAGTTGTATGTTCGTTGAAATCTTTCTATCTCAATTAAAAATACTTTACAATTAAACATATTACGGTTGAGTTTTGAGACACGCCACAAATTATCTAAGCGAATTACCTTCACAATCATAGATTATTGAAGGAATTGTAATCCAACACGCAGAAGGGCGCTTACTATTGACGTTAATCGTAATGAATGTCTATAAATACACTATGAAAATTTTTACGGTGAAAAAGTTATTAAACAATGAATGGATAATTAACCTGATTTTTATTCGAGTTGTAGCAAAAGATATTGATTGTATAGGAAAATATCCTGCACGAATATTACTTATTTTCCATACGTCATGAAGTATAACCCTTAGTTAAATGGTATAGTACGACATATAAAATTCAGTATAAATGAATAAAGTACTTTAGTAAAACTAAAAAAAGTAAATTTTTTTAATTATTTAAAATATAACATTTTTTTTTCCTTTCGGCAATTTATGGTATTCAAATAATTCCTTGCAAAGGACAGCATTACACCTCTAATTATGGTTACACCTCTATTTATGAAGTAATATATAATCTTAACAATTTCTGGGATTATATTTAAGTACATACTAAAGACTTTTGATCTTTACACATACCTATATAGGTAACAGTTTATTTCTAACTTTAAATCGTATAATAATTTCTTAACAAGCCACCGGCAACATTGAACGAGCATATTTCACCAAATGAATATGGATATATTTGTTGGTTAAAAAAAAAATCTATCGATGCCTTCCTTAGTTATACAGTGAAATTTTCCCATTCATTAATTTCCCTCCCTCCATTAAAAAAAGTATTTTTGAAAACTTTTTCGTAACATAATTGGCATGAGCATGGATATTTAGGTAAGCGCAAAACGTTACACCCAAATACTTAAAATCACTAACATGTAATGCTACTGAGATTTATGTTTTTCAATTTCGATTTTTTACCAATGATACAGAATTTCGATTTATCAGTATTAAGTGTTAATTATTACACAGCCAATGAAATCGTTTACTTAATTCTATTTTAATTAGTCGTTGAAACTAGTGTACGTTCTTTCGTGTTACATATATTACATATCAATTTAATTATACAGTTTTGTTAGACGCATTCAGGATGCGTACACTAATAAATTATTTCATTTCTTAATGGTAGGAACTAAACATCATGTTTCAGCATATTTTTCACATAAGAGTGATTGATACCTGATGTTCAAAAAATTTAAGTTATTAACACTTTTTCCGTTATATATCCATAAAACTAGATCTAGAATAAACAAGTGATCATGCGTTTTAGCAGAGTATTCTATAGTTCTAAACCTCAATTTTCAAGGTCAACAGATTTGATGTTCAGAAAGAAATTACTGTAAAGGAGCTTTTTAGCTCTATGCTTTATTAGCTCTATTAGCTCTGCTTCCTACGTTAAGCAGGAAACAATCTCTTAAATAAAGAAGTTAATATAAACACTTTTATAATATATAAGTATATTCTAGAAATAAATACATAATCATCAATTTAATAAAATTGCCACTTCAGATTTAAATTGAAGAATCAATATTTAATTAAAGCGATCGTTTTCCGATAGTAAAATATTTGTGTTCACATATTTTTCTTTTTCTCTCTCTCTCTCTTTTCATTTACATATTTTTGTATTAACAGTTGTAAAAACAATTATTTGTTTCTCGTTTAGTTGTAGCTCATTTATTTCTAATTGTAGGGATCCACAATTGTAGTTATGCAAAGTAAGTTTGTAGACAAAAATGTTGTTGTTCACCAAACCCACTTATCCTATGATAAAGTCGATTTTTAACGTTCGTTAGCGTCAACAGACCAAGCAATCTTAATAGTATGTACAAGAAATCAGATTCTTAAATTTATTTCTTATGGACTGCCTGAAGGAGGGAGCGACGTGCTCTCGAAAACTCTACAAAGTTATAATAGAATCTTGGTCTTAATTTCTGCGCCTTTTTTCTTTGACTACAACCTCACGAACAGATACTTTTGAATTATAAAGTTTGAAGTATATCTTTTTTCACCTAGTCACGAGTACCTCCAAGTTTATGTACGAGTACATATTATGGGAAAAATGTATATTTTAAACAACAAAACTGAATTTATTTTGTAACAAATATAAGAATGAAACAGAAGTCTTTCACGTATTTGCGTTTGCAAATTTACATTAATTTGACATAGAACATTGAACCTACAAAGTTTAACAGGAATGTAAAAGATACATTACCTCTTTAATATCTAATTTTGGATTCTTGTGACTATTCCTATTCCTATTCCTATGTATCTGTATGTCTTATGAAATCAAATATATTTAATCTTAGACTGGTGAGTGTTATATAGCTGAAAATCCTCACTGCAGAGTACGTCTCATTGTAATTAACAAATTAATAATGTAAAAATTATTATTTATTACACTGCACCATTGGAACCTTCTATTATACAAATAATATATAAAGGCGGTGTTTTTTCACCTGTTGTTAACAGTTGAAAAACCAGCTGTATTCTAAGTTTTTTTTTCAATGGCCGATAAAAAATTTAATGATCCGAATTTAATGCGACTTTCGTACAGAATATTTTTCTGTAGAAGCAATAAAATTTTCATGACGCATTTATATTCATTACAGTTATCGTCAAGAGATGTTGGATTACGATTCTTTTTTGGGATCTGTTAGGTTCTGAGCACCTTCTAATCCAAGATTAAACTTTATTTCAAGCACTTGAACTTCAGTGTATGGTGATAAGCCTTGAGTTTGTGTTTTGATAAAGCTCTTGAAAATCTAAAATTAAATTATAACGTGTGTAATTTGCATAAAATCCGAGCTTTTGTTTTAAATGCATACCTTCAACGGTTTATTACCATTTAAGACAAATATTTGTTTTATGGCTGGCTGGTAAAACAAATCTCTTTAATTATTTTTTATGAAAGGCATGATGCTTCCAGTTTCGCATCGGCTTCTGCCATAACCGTTTTCCCCCTAAAAATTTTTTTTGGGATTTCCCTTTAATAAATTATCATTAATTGGTGCGGGAGCCACGGGAAATTAAAACAGATCCCTGGACCGAATCTTATTTACCTCCCCTCTAATCACCTGTTGATTTTAATTCGAATTAAAAAACAAAATTTTACCGGCGATTCGAGCTTTAAAATCTGGAATAATACATTCTACTTGTAATGCTAATCTTCAGTTTCGTATGTTAATATTATACATCTCATTTCGAGGCAGGCGGGCATACACACACGTACAAAAGCAAATAGAAGCAAACGCTGTTGTTTGGTAAGATCGAATTGGAATTAACAATAATTTAAACGTGACTGGCGTGCCACTATGTGTATGTAAAGCTCTCTGGCATTTAGCCCGCTCGGTCGGAAAGGCCTTTGAGAGGAGAGCGCCGCCGAAGTAACGAAAATAATATCAGCTAATGAACGTCACTGACGTTTAATGCTTACGGCGCCACTCCGGCAGATTCGTAATGATTAAATAATTATTGACGTAATCGTTTTTGATAAAATTTTAAACGGCGAGGGCGGACGAAACTTCCGAGCGGAAGATTAGCAACTTCGTCGATTCGGTTCGGCTAAAGTACCTCGAAAATAATTTATTAGGACTGAGTGACGTTTCGCTTCTAGATTCCATCAAGCCGGATACAATATCTGCGGAGGAGGTTATGATAAGTACGGGCTTTTAGTATTTTTTTCGATTTTAATCAAACAAATGGTCCAGAACGGTAATCCCGAAATATTCACAGTGGCACATCATGTACAGTGATTGATGGCATTTTTTTATCCTCATATCAGGAATCCTCGCCGGGGAGGATATGAGATAGCAAATTCATCCCACAATGCATATTAAGACGGGATGTATCAAAACAAATGGCTTTTTTAGTCAAATAAGAAGTTTTATTGGTTCTGATATTGTTGCCGGGATCCCAATAAAAGCAGCGAGCATGAAAACGCTGAGCTATCAAGCCATCGCGTTCCTTGAAAAATTTCATTTAAAGCACTAAAGTTTAATAAAAACCCAAAAAGACATCCTGCGTTGCGACCCTAGTTCATGTGCTTAAACATCTAAATTGCTCACCATGGAGTGTCAAATCAATGGAACTGCAATTATATGTTTTTTATTGTTTCTAAAACTGCTCTATTTGTTAGCCATCTGAGGGTTATCATACAATAAGCAAATAATTTGATATCATACTTAATCAACAGAAAATTTTTCTCCTAATACCTAGTATAGTTACCTATACTAAAATACGCACAAACCTCCCTCCACGACCGCATTTTATACGGCTTTTCCCTATAATACCCTTTTTTAATTATGACATTTTTTTCGAGTTACAGCTCATATTATTTAGTTATAAGACCAGAATAAGTTTATATATTATTTACTCGCTTCTTTGAAACATTTAAATGTTGCCACATTTGCAAGACTTCAAAATGATAGGTGAAAGAGCTAGTGTCGATGATGATGTATCTAAAGAATATCCCAAGATTTTAAAAAGAGTTGATAGGTGATGGCCAAGGTTATTCTCCTGTAAAAATTCCCGACCTGTAAAATTTTCAGTGGAAACTTGTCTAAACATTATTTGTTTTTAAGACGTGTCTTATTATCCGTTTTTCTACTACGAATGCTGTTACTGAAAATGTGCAAAGTAGCAAAGTATACATATTCCCCATGTTTCTAACAGAAAGATGATGAAAATGTACATATGGCTTTACAATATTTTTCAAACATGATTTAACTGCTCACTCCATAATAAGTTAGAATATATATTTCATTCTTAATATTTTCAACAGTTCTTTGAGACAATCACCCCATTGTCGCCCAAATTGTTGAATAGTTGAATTTCTGTCTCCTATGATGAAAGCAAAACCATTAGGAAAACACTAAGTCTTAAAGGGTCTTAAAGGATTCCTCAGCCCTCGTAATGTCTACCCCCTTCAAGGTTAGGCACTTTAAGCTTAAGGCTCAATTGATTACTTTTTATATTATATGAAAAATGATTGTATTTATGATTTTTTTTTTTCATTTAGGTAGATATTTATCGTGACTTTATTAGCGCTCCTCATGACTTTCATTTAATATAACATAAACCATTAAATTCGAGCACACCTGTTGTATCCTATACAATACGCCAGGTAGCGCTGCGAGACTCCAAACGTAACTTAATTGGTTGTCAAGTTGAAAGCAGTTCAGGAAATTATATCTTAAATATTATATACTACATGCATGCAGGTTAAAATCGATCTTTAGCGAAGTAAACAGTTTTTGACGTATTAATCTTTATTGGAGTAGAATGTTTCTGAATTTGACAGGCTCCTTGTTTTCCTGATGCTATCTGATGTACCTCATGTAAAACATTTTATTTATTGCTTTTAAATTTGCCTGCACCTACATACTAATAACTGCTTAGAATGGTTTGCGATATTGGAATTCATGGACATATTATTAGTCTAAACAAGCATTAATAATTACATTGTGCAATACTCAAATGGATGCAAGTTTACAGATTATTGAAATTGTATACGTAGATAATCTAATCTGCCTATGTACAGGGGGATTAAATTCATTAATGATGTAAATAATGTCACAATGATATCTCAATAATCAAGTAACGAAGTTACCTTTTGTTTTTCAAAAACATTAGTTAAATACTAAAAACATTTATCAGATCGACCTCATATTTAATCCTTTAACATTTATAACTTGCAGGGAGTACATTTATTATAAAAGCAGGCTTTTAATATTGCAGTTAATAAGCTCAACATTACCACAATTTCTGTAGTAATGGCAATCATCGTTATCGAAAATCCTTCTCTTCTCTACGGTTCTGCCTTGTTTTCAGATTTGATATTCTTTCGACGTTTCCTTCTTCAGTATCTGCTTTTGAGCCGACTTTATCAGAACGATACTTTTTAATTAAACCCTCGACACGGTCTGTCGTTGCTGACGCCGCACACCTGTAGTTATTAATCAGGCTTTTGGAAACATCCTCTCATTTAATTTTTCCTAATTGGAAAGGATTAATTCTGGCTGCGTACTGATCGATAGATGCCGTTATAAATTGTTAAAACGAAATTGTTTTTGAAAATCCATAACTTAAGTACTTTCCCGGTAATTTCAAATCGCGCTAAAACAGCGCATTCTATTTTTAGAGATGTATTTATCGTAGCGTCGCAATGTCACCAATTTTCAAACTATGTTAAATTAATTGAGCTTTAAAAGAACATACTGTGAGTTGTGCTCTATGTACAGTAGTGGAAAAAGTATGAAATATTTCATTACGTTGTACTAATTGAAATTAACGGTATCCATCATCTCTTCAAAATCTGCCCAAAGCGAATTTAGTATAAAATCATTCAATTAACTGTTAGCAAAATTCTAAAAGGAGGGCTATTTTCAATTTTTTTTTTGCTGTTTTGTAGAAGAATACAATTTTACTTGAAAACATGTTTACAAAAAATTCAAGATTTTGTGGTATAACGCTTTGCTTCTATGAAGCCTATTTACCGGTGAAGGGTAAAGACACTCCCATCAGAAGAGCATTTCTTGGCTTAATTGAAAAAACCTCGTTTGAATGGTAAAGCTATGTACCCTATAACGATAAAGTAGATAAATCAACTATAAATACAATGCACAGATGGATCCCACTTGAGCAAATTAGTTATACTACGCATAAGCTTTCAACTATGTATAAGAATAATATTTCTAAATGACTAAGATATAACGGAAAATCCGATACAAATAATTAGGATAAGTTATTTCAATTCTATTATACGAGTACATATATGAAAAATATGACTTTTTTGCTTTTTTTTTCCTATGATTTCTCATCTTCTTGTTCTGATTTGGAGGGGGTCTACCCTTCATAGCGATTGTTTTCTCATCAAAGCTAGTAAGAGATAGTCATTCTATGATTTCTGTTTCTAAGCATTGAAACATATATTTTCGGAATATCAGAAATTTTTATTTTTGAAGTAGTTACTTTTCTTGGTATTTTTGGGATGGTTGCGCCCCCTCAAAGAGGTTAGTTTTGACCAAAAGAATTAGAATGATTATGATAAGTTATATTAAATCTTTTATAGTAAAATGCATAATTCTGTCAGCAAAACTAGTAAGAAATAATTGGTTCATAGTTTTCATAACTTGAAACTTATAATTATTTTATCTTAGAAGTTGAACAAAAATAGTCTTTGGAGATAACTTTATGTATACGATTTTGTTTGATTAAGACTTATTTGATAGAAAATGAACGAGAAAATACAGAGTTTTCATATTAATCGATATAGTATACTTTATTAGGCTTTTAATGATTTTTCAACCTCTATAGGGTTATGTGAAAATTTTCGAAAAACAAAAATTGCGGTCACCTTAGTTAAGAATGAGGAGTAATTTGTTACCTGCAAGATATTTGTCGCCATCAAATTCTCAAAAACAGGCGAATTTTGGGGTTATTCTTTTAAAAATATTCCATTCTATTGTCCACCATTGTATGTAAGGTGAATATTGACTTGTCACAAACACGGAAAACCGATTGTTGACCCACCAGGAGATGATAAAAAATATTAAACTCTGTATTACCTAATGATTAATACATTTTACAGTCAATAAAACCCATGAAGTTACACAAAAACCGTTGTATGTATCAACCTTGAAAACAAATTAATGTTAATTATGTAGTTATATCATCCAAAATTAATCCTAGATTCGTACATCATTTCCATAAAGGTAATAGATCGCTAAATTTATCCACGAGGTAATACAACTATTTCGTTTTTTTTTTTTGTTGGAAACTTCTAACAATAATTATCATCAAATTGCAGTAATTCAATAATTTATTCTCTGCTAATATTCAGGTGTTCTTTGTAATCTTCTCCGTTTCAACTTGAATGTTTATATCGCCTGTGTACATGCTGCATTAGAAAAAAGATTGGTATTTATTATCAGGGCTGTGTTTTCTCTTAATACCCCGTATAACATAGAATTTAGAGCGGTACATCTGGAAGGGAAAATAAACAGAATGTCCAAATTAAAATGAGATGTACTTCTCTCGTTTCTCTACTAAAACAAGCTTTATTCCCCATGTAAAGTAACAATTTCACTTCTTAGGTATAGTTCTGTAAATTTTCCAGCGCCCCCTTGGGCTAATGATATAAAATACATTTGTATTCATGCAATATTCTCCGCATGAGACGGATGTCGTATTTATTCCCTAAATAAGAAACTCACAAGTGATTTCATTGCATTCCTGCACTCATTGTAAATAGACACACGTATTATTATGATGTATTGATAGGAAAAAAAGACAAATATAATTTTATAAAAGAGAAATATAAGTGAAGAACTCGAAATAGTAGGTATGGATCAAACACACTAGTGGTAAAATATGTATAGAAGGAAGTGTCCGGAACATATCATATAAAAAAGTTGTAATATACGCAGTGCTTAAATTTAACTCGATTAGGGTAAGAACGTTCAAAAGCATAGGTCTAGTGGAATAAAAGTGAAATGTGTCGAATGAAATCCTTATGACTGATTAAATATGTATTATATATTATAGAGAATTTGGAGTGATCTAATTGTAATTGTATATTATCATGAAAACATAAAAGCATCCTGTTGAGATAGTGTAGGTAGACTTTACAGGCTAAGAGTATTTCCTGAAAGCAATTATGTATATTAGTTTAAAGATGCTCAATATTTTTAAACGCAGGATGCTTTAAATACATGTATCAACACCTCTCATACCGTAACTACACTCGCAATGAATTATTTCTAAAAATTATTTTAAAAACTATAGATTTTAAAGAACAGAAAAAATCACATCAAAACAACCTTTCTCATGTTACAAAAATACAGTCTGATGCATTACTGTAATGCATCTCAGTTGCGGCGAACTTTTAGCAATATTTGTTCCAGCCCGCTCTGATGAATGTTCGAAGTTTTTATTCATTAAAGTTCCAGGGCTTCGATTGCAGAATCCGCGATACCAACATAAACTTATTGTTTTATGTGGGACTTTTGCACGAAATAGTCCCGCGTTTTAAAATGAATGAAAAATAGTTACAGCACTTCCGGTTTAATTGCTCGACGTTAAATTAACGGGGAAACATTCCCATTCCCTCATTCGAATGTAGTTACTCTCTCGTCTCACCCTACCACAATTTTAAAAAATTGTTAAATGATTGTTGTATATTTAATAAATATTTTTAAACACCATACACACCTGAAATGTAGTCACAATAATATTATACACTTATCGTTTAAATAAGTACTTATATAACGATGGCACATTCCATTCGCTAAATGGACATTGAATAATACATTTATTTCAATTATTTTGATACATGAAATGTTTAATGTAATTAGAATCTATTTCTAATATTCGACGTAATTAATTATATTTAATATGCATTACATACGAATACATGTAATTCCGTCTGTCACAACTTGTCAAGATCAACAACTGAATATTGATAATAATTTACCCATTTAAATATAAACACGATAGATAACGTTTAAGGATACACTGATAAAATGATAATTATCATAACGATGATTTTGGCAAGTTTCCTGCACAACCATCCTATGTTGTAATATAAAAAGTTAATAAATTTAAATGCACCTAACACAATTATATTTTATGTGATAACTCACTTAAATGTTGAATACACTACTTATATGTTTTTTAAGGTAATAACTCAATAGGATTTTTTTGTAAATAATGAAGTGTTTCACTTCGGAAGTGTTGTAACGTAATGATCTTTTGTGAAATAAATCCAGATTTGAACAGGTAGCGCGCTTTTATTAAAAAATTATGGGGAAAACACGGAATGCAGATTTAAACGGTCGAAACGCAGATTCCGAAGTGAAATTTCAAAGGAGAACGACTTTCAAACAAATCGATGCAAATAAGAAACAGAAGTGTTTAACCTTTTCCAGCGGAAAAAGAAAAGCACAAGAACGTTTACGGAGAAAGTGCCGCTTGACATTTATACATTTTCAAGTAAGTTCCATCAGTAGCGCAACTAGTAAGGTTACAGCTCGTATTTCTCAAAATTACCCAAAACAGGTCATCGAAGTGCCAATCGTCTCGCTTGTTAAATGTAATATTTAAATAGTTTTAAAATTGAAGTGGTCCTTGATTTACTCACGAAATATTCACTGGAGAATATTCAGAGAGAACCAACCATACCTAAGCTTGAATTGGTAATGTTACACAAATACACGAAACGCATGACCTCTTCCTTTATCAAACACATATATTTTGTCTACACCACTGCACCTCAAAGACAAACAGAGCAACGTTACGGAAGACGTTAGCATCGGATAACAGTTCCATTTCAATACTTCTTTTTTCTAGCTATTTTCCCCCTGAAACTCGCAATTTCCTTTTAAAAAGAAGGAAGAATCACATCTCGGGATTCGGATATTTCTCCCCGGTTTCTTTGAATCAAATAAAAGTTATGCTTATGAAGGCCCTTTTGTGCCTTTTTTGACATGTAAGTCGGAACGAATGTAGGCCGTGAATGATTTCAAACAAATTGGTCGAATTAGTCGATTGATAAAACGGGGGAAATTTAATAATATAAAATATAGCGTGGGAGGATAGGAAATCTTCACGAGCAAAGGGTCCGCACGTTTAAAAAGTGGAGGTTTCCACGGCGCACTTTTAAATAACAAAAATATCTTCATGTAGTAAATCAACAATTACCGTCTTTTTAACTATTTAGATCAGTGTATTATAATATTCATTTCTGAGCACATGTTTAGAATAACATGCGTAATAACTCGGTACTACATGTTAACATTAGTATTTAACATTTTACGAAACAATGACACAGTTGTACGGAAAATGTGACATATGTAGCGGTCAAGGTGAATGTAACAGATCAAAGAATAAAGTATATCGTATGCTCACTTAACGGAGGTGTTTTGTCAATCCTACGTTTCTTAATCATTTGGCAGATTTACACCTTTTCTCATCTGTTCCCCATTACCGATCTGCAAATTTATGCCCTGTAGAGCAGTTATTACAAGATCTTCTATTCTCCTACAAGTATCATCGCCCATCAACCATTAACAAATGTAATTTCAACAACAAAATTGGCTATTTCCTTATATATGTTTAATATTTCACATTTCTCGTGCTTAGATAAATTTCATTTATGGTATAATACAAAAGACACGCTTATTTACCAATTACAATTTATTCCAATACACCATAATCCTTCTTTATAAGATCAGAAACTTTCTCGCCCACCATGGTACAAGGCACGCTAGTATGCCCGGTGATGGCAACTGGAAATACACTAGCGTCTGCTACTCGTAACCTTTTCACTCCAAACACTTTCAAATTACTATCGACGACAGCGGTTTTCGGATTTGTTCCGCTGTTGCAACTGCCGTAAACGTGATAGCCCGAAACAGACGTCTGCCTGATGTAGCAGATCCAAAATTCTCTAGACAGGAATTCGGTGTTCGAACAAGCTGAGATTTCTCGCACTTCCAGTGTTAAGTTGATTCCTCGCATAGCTGTGGTATTGGCTAAGTTCTGAACGAGTTGTATACTTCTGTATAGAGCCTCGACGTCATCTGGATGAGAAAGGAGGTTATAATCGATCAAGGGATACTCGAACGGGTTGTTATTTTTCAATCGTAACGTTCCCTTGGATTTTGTATGAAGTAATATTACACTTAAACTAAAAGCGTTATCGATGCTGATGTTAAAAACTGAGTTATAGGTTTCATCGTTGTACCAATAAAATCTTTGCCCTGCTTTAGACGGCGAAAATCTTTCCATCGTCACCTCTATATCAGGATAGTCTGTCGTTTCCTCTGCACCGCTCTTGAAGAATCCGACAGATTCGACTGATACACCAGCTGTCAGAGCCCCGTAACCGTTGAGAAAATCCTTGACTTGTTCCTTTAACGTCTGCGATGTGGGTGTGGAATTCGAAGAGAACATCAAGGTGGTTGCAACTTGATCACCTAATGCGTTTCCCACTGGCAAGTCTTGTATAACCGGGATATTCAAGTCTTTCAAATGATCCATTGGTCCGATCCCTGATTGCATCAGGATCTGTGGAGAACCGATCGCGCCAGCAGAAAGAATTACCTCCTTACATATTTTAATTCTATACAGCTTGTTGTTTCTGGTGAATGTAACGCTCTTAGCTTCACGCGAAGTTGCATCAACTTCGACTTTGGTGACGTAACTTCCTGTTAATATTTTCAAATTTCGCCTCGTCAATGCCGGTATCACAAAGGCAGTGCCTGTATCAACTCTTCTCCCGCGCTTTGTATTTAGTTGAAATACCGAAGCGCCCATCCCATTTTTACTATTATAATCCGTTACGTTGTAACCGAGTTCTTGACTACCTTCAAGGAAAACGGGCGTGATATTGGACGGTGGTACGTGGAAATCCACGTTGAATTCCCCTTCAAATCCGTGAAATCCTAGATCAATCGGTGCAGACGGATCGTTCACGTAAAGCTGTTCGGACTTCTTAAAGTAGGGTAAGACGTTTTCGTAATTCCAAGTAGGATCTTCGACTAAAGATGACCATTTCTCGTAGTCTAAGTAATGTCCTCTACTATAAACCATACCGTTAATCAAGGATGAGCCTCCGACGCCTCTGCCTCTCGGGATTGTACATTGCTTGTTGTAACTTCCTGTAATAATCATGCGACGAATTTGGATTAGGAACTTAAGCAAAAGCTTTTGCTTACCTTGACATGCGTATGTTTGAGGGGTTGATAAGTAATCCCAACTGTAATTAGAATGGCAAAGATAATATACAGATTCCGGAATACTACTGAAGTCGTTTTTGTATTCCCCTGCTTCCAAAACAAGAATTTTCCAATTTGGAAACTCGGATAGTCGATTTGCTATTACGGACCCAGCACTTCCAGATCCGATTATAACGAAATCGTAAGTTCCATATTCTGTAAACCAGTTAATATTGTTACTTTAAAATGAACAAGGGTGAGATAATATATCGTGGACACATTGATTGACCATCAGAATATACGTTTAAAATGGTCCCTGGCAGTTGTAATAAGTGGAATGTCAAATTATTTTTCCATCAGTTTCATGTTCAAGAGAAATTCTGGAATGTTTTGAAAAAATTTTGCTATAACAAACTGTACTGGATAAAATAATCAGGAATCAGTGATCAGAAGAGGTGAAATAAGAGGTGATCGATAAGAAAGATTCAAGGAGTCTGGCATATTGTGTACCATTTGTATAATTAAATTAGGAATCTATGGAAAATCATCTATCTATTGAAAACATCAATATTACAAAAAAATATTCCTTTATAAAAAGTTGTACCAAAATATTACCATTTCCTCAGTTAATCAAGTAATATAAATTTAAAACAGTGAAGCACATTTTCTTTCTAACAACATGGAAGGTTCTTAAGAAAAACAGCAGATAACCGTTCAGTTATATTTATCTACCTTGAAAAAGTTGGTTGTAATGATTCGAAATTTAGGTACCCTCTTGATTATTAGTACCCTTTACCTGTCTCCTGAAATTCATTATATGCTTAAAATGAGTAAAATTATAAAAGATTTAATTATTTGTATACCTCGCCAAAGTACGACTGAATGAAACGTAAATATCGAAATGTATTCAATTAATGACTAGAAATAAGAATTGCTGTTTATTAGTTCGACTTTAACCTCTTAAAAAACTTTATTTATTAACAAGAGGCAGTGAATATAAGGTACTGAAAAATAAATAATTTTATTAGAAAATTGTATTAATGAGAATTTAACTTCTCGATACACTCATCTGTTGACCATCCAAAACACCAACTTGCGTGTGATACGTCAATAGTAATATTTTGCTTTCAGGCAAAACTTTTATGTGGGAAATATGTTTCATGCATATGCTTAAGTTAATAACAAACACTTTTTATACAGAAAATATTTTTCCATAATATTACTAACAAATATTTTTTTAAATTGGATGACTTTAATAATATCACATATCATAAAACTTACCTTTAGGAATCTCATTTTCTGCTTTAAATATTCTTGCATCCGTCGGTAATTCGTAATTAAGAGATAATGCCTCACTCCTGTTAATTAACGTTTCATAATATTCCACTAAAGTTTCAGCTGTTGAATACTTTAAAAATGTCACCATCCACAACGTAACTAAAATTCGTTTTATGAGTAACATATCGAACACTTTTTTCGAATGTAATGGACTTTTCTCGAGCGAACGTATGATTTTATAACACTTTCCTCATATCTACCATTTTTTAAGTATTAATCAAATATTGATTGTTATTTTAAGCTCAAATTACCATTTGTGCGCAAAGTAAAACAGAGGTCGTTTTATCATAATTTTATGAATGCACGCAGTTTATTAGGTTTCACGGATCTTCAAGTAAGTTATCATTATTATTCAGCTACTATAAGAAAGGCAATTCTAATTTTTGATTAACGATAGCTCGTGTCATTTGAAGTCTCTTGTATTAGTTTTTTTATTTATCCCAAGGTTTATCTCACTGATTACTTTTATAAATAAAAAGGTAGAACAGTACTGCTACGGTAAAAAGTTGGTAAATATTTGTAAATATGATAACATTTATTGTCATTACTTGCTCTTTCAATATAGGCATTGTTCGGTACAATAATTTGCTTTTGTTTAAATATGTATTGAAGTAGACAGTGGCACACTGTAGTCAATTTAAAGTTAAAAACCTTGAAATTCTTGACATCTTTTGCCTTTATTGGAAGTCACCGTCTTATAGTCCATACAAATCTGCATTAAATCTGGGAATAAATTTTAGTTGCACCAATAAACTGTAAAATGTTCACCGTGCATGCATATCATAATAGATGGGCTATGAGCGTCAAAGTAAACATATGAATTATTGAGGCATTTCATGTGAACTAGTTCTAAAATTGAGAGGCATTCCTTAGTAAACAATAAAATAGGGGCAGGTAAAGCAAGGAAAATGGAAATGGTGATGCAAGGAAACGGGAAGTGATTAATTTTTCAAGGCGGTTTGGATGAAAATGAGAGTCGACTGTTTCACTTCTTCCTCACAATACTTTAGACGCTTCGGTAAATTAGGAAACGTGCTTTAAGAGCTTCCCGCGATATTGATTTCTCCACCAAATATCAACCCCTAAATTTAAATCATGTCTCTTTTCCAGTGTTCCAAGACGTCCACGTGATGGTTTTCCTCGGATTCGGTTACCTCATGGCCTTCCTTAATCACTACGGGTACAGCTCGCTGGGATTCACCCTTTTATTAGGTTCTTTTATAATTCAGTGGGCTTTGATATGCCAGGGATTCTACGGTCTCAACGAAACCTATAAAATTGAATTGGGAATTGAAAGGTAAGATGAGATGTGATAATCGGAACAGATCGGGGTTAGACTATGGATATCCTGATTTTACGGCGGGGTTAAATTATTACCCCAGACGGAGAGGGTCGATGCGGTGATTTGTGAATTAGTGACAGGTTGACGTAACATTCTTTATCTTCGGAGGGAGATTCCCCGGGAAATTTAGCTACCCTTTGATTTAAAAAAGGTTCGACTTTTTTCTTTTTTAAAAGAAAGCAGTATTAAAGCAGAATATCGCGAGTGCCCTGGTCGGGTAGGTCGTATCTAAAGTTTCCAAAAATGGTAACCAAAATATTTTTCTCCGAATAGGTGTTATTGTACCTAATTATATAAAAAAATTGTAGATTTTGAATCTTGTCTTATAGAACCAACAGGATTTTTCATTGGCGATTAATATAACTAGACTAAATCTTGTTGGGGACTGTTGCTGAAACATCGGCCTGACTGATGCTTTGATACTGTAGTGTATAGTAACAAAAGTCATATGATGCCATCGAAAATGTTTTAGTATGTTTTTAATTATAGCCAACTAATTATAGCCAAAAATAGAAAGTCAAAATGCATGATATTATAGAGTTTTTGTCTGTATGTAAAATTGTTATACCCGATCGAAAAACTGAAATAATTATCTTGTAGAGCCTTAAAAACCCTTTAAAATGAGCTATCGTAAAAATTCTTTGATGCATTTGTTGCTAAATAAAGTGTTAAATGAATTTAAATTAAATTGTTAATAACTTCTGAGAAAGTAGCTATGGATCTTTGATTTTTCGTTAAAACTAAGTTTCTGAGGTCCACCGTATGTGACAAAAATTTTAAACTGTTTTTCACAAAGCTGTTACTATCACACTTATTGACATACACACTAACAGGGAGAGACTAGCAGGCTTTATTTATCATTCCTTATTATCTCTCACAACTTTAGAATTGTTTCGACATAAAACTGTAATTAATTTAATTGTAATCGTTTCAATACCAATCGAAACAGGAGATTTTCCTAGTTGGTCTCTGCACTGGCCAGGTTTCCTTCCTAAGACCAATAAATTCTTCTATTACCCCCGCAACCAGTGTTGTTATTTCTCACCCAAACCATTCTATCAGTTTCACAGTTTTATTCAAAGTTAAAACGCGTGATCTCCGCACATTAACGAGGTTTCGATGATACAATTATAACATATATTTTTGCCTGCACCATATCAATTTCCTTCATTATTCACTTTGAAAAGTACAGAAATGTGTTATATAAATTGAAAATTCTTAATGGATGATTCAATGTTAAAAAATGTCGCTGTTATTATAAATAAATTAATATAAATATTTACGACTGAAATAAAATAAATAATAAAAGAGTTGTACATTCCTCACTTCATCTTTTGTATTTAATAATAAGTTATCAATTTTAATATTCACGAGATTTCAGAGAAAACAGGCAGCAGTGGAGCAGGATTGTTTTTACCCTTTGGATTTTATTTTGAGGCGGTAACAAGAGTTTCTGTCGTTGCTGTTTATATTACTTTTAAAATGTTTGTTTATATATTCAACCATTTGTCAATGATGATTTCGTTTTTCTTATTCATGTACCGTCTCCATTTCGAGGTTTAGCTATCATCATCGCTATTTTGTGTTTGGAAGCTGCGGCCTGAATAGATCAGATGACGTGGCATTAAGCCCATTTTTGCAGGTTCTTAAGCCAGGATATTCTCCTTTTTCCAACAGATCTTTTTCCAACAATTCTCCTTGGATTATGAATTACAGAATCTCATACTTTGGACTTCTCATGAGGTGGCCGAGATTTTGAACTTTTCTTTTTTTCCACTTCATGTAGGATCTCTGCGCTTGTCTCCATTCTTCTCAGAACTTCCACGTTCACTGGTTTAATTTAGTTGGTCAAGTTTGGCGTTTAGACTTACCAGAAATAATTCTTCTTGACAACCAAAGCGATCACTGAAATATTTTACAAGTTTTAGAACAGAAAATTTCAATACTGCCCTGCCAAGCTCCTTGATTAATAGTTAATACGAAGCTCCGTCACAAACAATTGTAGCTACTTCGAGGCCCATAAATTATTCGTAACCAATTTAAGATCGCTTCCCTCTTAAAAGGCAGTAGAAAACCGAATAATCATACCAGGTTAAATTTTATGTTGTCTGAATGTTTGTCCATCAAATCAAAATATGAAACGTATATCAACTGCCTGAGAATAAAAATTGTTACAGAGTTTAAAAAAATTATTTCATACCTATTCATTGCCTACTACAAAATGAAACGTTCGTTTAAATCGACAAATAATTATTTAAATCTGTAATATTCAAATTATTGTGTTGGGGTTATATTAGACCCGTTCAAATATTTGTGCATTCTATTCTCGCATTGCAGATCCGTTTCGGTTTGTTTAAATTGGCAGATACACGATAGGCAGCAAAATGCAACGTCCTCTTTGTACATCCGCATCTACTCTCGGGAGCATATTGTCAGTCTGATCTACTATTTGTTGAATTAGAGCAAGAATCTCAGTTACATTTGAATTTAAGCTAGAAATGATATTTATTACTAAAATGGAAACGGAATTGAATATGTGGCGTCCACTAATTTAATGTTCAAAGTTTGGAACAACCACAAAATAGTTTATAATCGTGGAAATACTCAGCCCGACTTGGAAAGTTCAACAGGTAATCAATAAATATTTCGTTTCACTCGTAATTTACAAGCGTACTTTGGTGAGAAATTTTAACAAACGCTGCCTAACGTCAAGTTGACAGAATACCTCTGTTACAATTTTCAAATTTCCCTCTAAACATCTCGAGTATCACATTACCTTTGATCTTAAGGGACCATCACTAAAGTTAGTCCCCTATAGTTAATTATATTTCCATGAGAAGCTCTATCCGAAGTTTTCGCCTCCTGGAAACATTCATTAATCTTCTCCGTAGCCTCCACCATATCGAATCATTTCAGCTATTAGAACGTAAAAGTCATTAAACCCCCAAGTCCGATATATTTCAATCCTAGCATTGCATACTAACGCGAACTGATTAATAATGAGCAATAACCAGTATGCTCATTATGCCTCGACGGATACTTTGATCTTATGTCATGGGTTGTTGATTCAGACTAACTTTCCTTGCATTTCGATCCGCGCCATGTACGTAATAGAAACTTATAATACAGTACAACTAGATTGAATTCTGTTATTCGACGAACTTTGATTGGATCGGAACGAGCTTATTCCATGCTTCAGTAAGTTGTAGTGAAAGTCTGCTTTTAGAGTCGATTCAAGGCAATAAATGCTGATCAGATAGATCAGTTCAAAGTGTCAGTATATAATATTTTCATGGTTTGTATAGATAATTATTTATTGCGGTCTTGCAGCGATATGTGCTAAACAACCGTGCTCGAAGGTAAGGCTGTTAGTTTTCTCTATATTTATAAAATTGTCTATTCCGTTTCGCACAAGCAGGCGACAGAATACGCTTAACCGAAAATGGATACCGGAATGAGAAATGTCAAATAAATTCTCCTAAAAATCCAGTGACTGATAGATTTATATGTGAGTCTGGTGAATTGGAAATGGTATTGCTATGTTTTCAGATAAATTAAAGGAAAGATTTCTTCGAGAAAGATTTATAACAACTTTCTTTAACGTTATTATTGAATGTAAGCAACTAGAACGACAATTATTAAAAGTGAACTAGCAGGATCGATTATTTCATAAAAAGACAAGCAAAATATTTCTCAAGCCCAGACCTGTATAAGTAATCGTAGTAAAATTGTCCTGTTGTTGTGGTTTCCTCAACTCACAGAAAACTACCGGAGTACGTTATAGAAAGTATTGGCATTAGTTCACAAAATGGCTTCGAAGGAAAAAGTATGGGTGCCCCTCCTAATTGCACAAGCGATCATGACAGTTCTTTTTTGTGTATTCGGCACTTACGAGGAGGGATTTAACGATAAAAAATATGCAAGTGAGTATTTCGTGATTTCTTTTTATCGCATTTTTGGATTACACCGAAAATCTGACTAAAACAGATGTGGCTTTCATACTCGCTTTAAACGGGCAGTTATTCCAGATTTTTCGAAAATATTACTCCAACGCCGAAACAAAAAACCGAACCTTAGCGGTGCTTAATTTTTATGGAATTACACGGGCGTACGTTCAAAATAAAAAGTTCCCGAAAAAGAACAAAGGGCCGTTTTAAAAGCAAACGGTATTTTTATCGCGCGAGACGCGGAGTGAATGGAAACAATATTCCGGGGATGTGTGCATAAATCCAGAGGAACACATAAACTGAAAAAATGCGGTTCCACAAAACGCCCATAAAGAAAGTGGGATTGTACTTCGAGTGCGGGGTAACCAATATCACTCTTTAAAATAGTGGTGCGGTTTTTAGCCTCGGAATCAGTGGCGCAACGGCGCTAATCTCGAGATAAACCGGTAGGGCGAAAGGAGCAATGAGCGCAGTGGTCATTCAAAATTTACTGTTTTATTCAAGGAGATCTATTGAAGTGAAAGTATTTTTATCCCTATCCCAAATTTTAACCCCGAAATCTATGCTCAAAGGAGATAAACTGTCGACGTGCGCGATGCTATATACTAGGATTCACAAAACTACGGAGTTTAAAATGGCGTGACACCATTGAAACTGCCACGCGCCGCCATATGTTCGAAATAAATATCTACCTTGTTGACTACTGAAAACAGAATAATTTTCGATATAAGACAGAAATGACAAGAGTAAAGTGTCCTTCACCCCCAACCGATTTTAACCAAAATCATTTTCAAGAGTCGAAATCCAAATGTAAAGGTTCAGCTTTTCACCTTTACCTTTTCAAAGAAAAAGACAATCACATACATACAGACGTAGACATTTTTCCTAAAATATCTTTTTTGGACTTGGGAGACTTCAACACGGCCAGAAAAGCCACTATCTCAAATTCCAAAAATCGACCCGATTACAATACCTTCCCATGACATGAGTGCCTCATATGAGACAGTACAAACTAAATTTTCTATCGAAATTGCTCATTCAATCATAAAAGAGAATTAAATATATGCCATAAAACTAACGGGAATAATCGAAAAACCGCGAAATTCTCTTTACATTTCTGTTTATAACTTTTTCTGAAAAAATATAGAAACAGAAATGTCTTTAGAGGAAAAAAGTAGAAGGTTTACCGATTAAAATGCGTATCGATAACGTTTTATAGCGTTTGATAACAAGTGTAAGACAAAAAGAAGGAAAATGGAACTTTGCATTTTAAAAAGTCGACGTTATTACTCAAATACCATTGTCAAAGCTTACTTCGACAATTACTCGCCCTTAAGAAAGTTTCTTTATTGCTAATTTAATTACTTATTTAATTAACAAACTATATAGTAAGTAAGAAGTAAACACTAGTAAGTGTAAGATCAAAGAAAGGCAAAGGGTAAGATAAGGTAACTGTTATTTACGAATAATTGGTGTATCAAACGAGTTAAGGTTAGTTGAATAAGCTATACCTTGTATGCTCACTTAACGGAGGTATTTCCTGCCACTTTTAACCATTTGGTTGATTTACTACCTTCCTCATCCGTTCCCCATAATTTATCTGCAGATTTATGCCCTGTGCAGCCGGTATTACAAGAATATATATTCTACTACATTAACAATTGTAATTACAATTTATTCCAATACACCATAATCTTTCTTTATAAGATCAGAAACTTTCTCGCCCACCATGGTACAAGGCACGCTAGTATGCCCGGTGATGGCAACTGGAAATACACTAGCGTCTGCTACTCGTAACCTTTTCACTCCAAACACTTTCAAATGACTATCGACGACAGCGGTTTTCGGATTTGTTCCGCTGTTGCAACTGCCGTAAACGTGATAGCCCGGAACAGACGTCTGTCTGATGTAGCAGATCCAAAATTCCTTAGACAGGAATTCGGTGTTCGAACAAGCTGAGATTTCTCGCACTTCCAGTGTTAAGTTGATTCCTCGCAAAGCTGTGGTATTGGCTAAGTTCTGAACGAGTTGTATACTTCTGTATAGAGTCTCGACGTCATCTGGATGAGAAAGGAGGTTATAATCGATCAAGGGATACTCGAACGGGTCGTTATTTTTCAATCGTAACGTTCCCTTGGATTTTGTATGAAGTAACATTACACTCAAACTAAAAGCGTTATCGATGCTGATGTTAAAAACTGAGTTATAGGTTTCATCGTTGTACCAATAAAACCTTTGCCCTGCTTTAGACGGCGAAAATCTTTCCATCATCACCTCTATATCAGGATAGTCTGTCGTTTCCTCTGCACCGCTCTTGAAGAATCCGACAGATTCGACTGATACAGCAGCTGTCAGAGCCCCGTAACCGTTGAGAAAATCCTTGACTTGTTCCTTTAACGTCTGCGATTTGGGTGTGGAATTGGAAGAGAACATCAAGGTGATTAAAACCTGTTCACCTAACGCGTTCCCCACTGGCAAGTCTTGTATGACCGGGATATTCAAGTCTTTTAAATGATCCATTGGTCCGATCCCTGATTGCATCAGGATCTGTGGAGAGCCAATCGCGCCAGCAGAAAGAATTACCTCCTTACATATTTTAACTCTATACAGTTTTTTGTTTCTGGTGAATATAACGCTCTTAGCTTCACGCGAAGTTGCATCAACTTCGATTTTGGTGACGTAACTTCCTGTTAATATTTTCAAATTTCGCCTCGTCAATGCCGGTATCACAAAGGCAGTGCCTGTATCAACTCTTCTCCCGCGCTTTGTATTTAGTTGAAATACCGAAGCGCCCATCCCATTTTTACTATTATAATCCGTTACGTTGTAACCGAGTTCTTGACTACCTTCAAGGAAAACAGGCGTTATATTGGATGGTGGTAGGTGGAAATCCACGTTGAATTCCCCTTCAAATCCGTGAAATTCCAGATCAACAGGTGCAGACGGATCGTTTACGTAAAGCTGTTCGGACTTCTTAAAGTATGGCAAGACGTTTTCGTAATTCCAAGTAGGATCTTCGACTAAAGCTGACCATTTCTCGTAGTCTAAGTAATGTCCTCTACTATAAACCATACCGTTGATCAAGGATGAGCCTCCGACGCCTCTGCCTCTCGGGATTGTACATTGCTTGTTGTAACTTCCTGTAATAATCATGCGACGAATTTGGATTAGGAACTTAAGCAAAAGCTTTTGCTTACCTTGACATGCATATGTTTGAGGGGTTGATAAGTAATCCCAACTGTAATTAGAATGGCAAAGATAATATACAGATTCCGGGATACTACTGAAGTCGTTTTTGTATTCCCCTGCTTCCAAAACAAGAATTTTCCAATTTGAAAACTCGGATATTCGATTTGCTATTACGGACCCAGCACTTCCAGAGCCGATTATAACGAAATCGTAAGTTCCATAGTCTGTAAACCAGTTATTATTGTTACTTTAAAAGGAACAATGGTGAGATGATATACCATTGACACATTGATTGACCATTGAGGAGTAACATTAGAAAATAGATGATCAGGATATACGTTTAAAATGGTCACTGGCAGTTGTAATACATGGAATGTCAAATTATTTTTCCATCAGTTTCATGTACAAAAGAAATTCTGGAAGGTTTTGAAGAAATATTTGGAGATATTTCGACTACTGAAAATATATATTTTGGCAAAGGTGCGAAAAACAGAAAGGTGGTGGAAATACGTGGATAATTCAAATCACATTTATTTCGATTGCAAGCACACATATGCTAGAGCAGACATCCGTAAAGAAGTGACGACGCGAGGTAAAACATTTTAAAAAAGTAAATATTTGAAAAAGTTTTTCTATACCCACTGTACTGGATAGAATAATCGGGAATCAGTGATCAGAAGAGGTGAAATAAGAGGTGATCGATAAGAAAGATTCAAGGAGTCTGGCATATTGTGTACCATTTGTATAATTAAATTAGGAATCTATGGAAAATCATCTATCTATTGAAAATATCAATATTACAAAAAAATAATCCTTTATAAAAAGTTGTACCTAAAAATTACCATTTCCTCAGTTAATCAAGTAATATAAATTTAAGACAGCGAAGCACATTTTCTTTCTAACAACATGGATGGTTCTTAAGAAAAACAGCAGATAACCGTTCAGTTATATTTATCTACCTTGAAAAAGTTGGTTGTAATGATTCAAAATTTAGATACCCTCTTGATTATTAGTACCCTTTTCCTGTCTGAATATATTCAATTGGTGACTAGAAATAAGAAAGGCTGTTTATTAGTTCGATTTTAACTTCTTAAAAAACTTTATTTATTAACAAGAGACAGTGAATATAAGGTACTGAAAAATAAATAATTTAATTATAAAATTGTATCAAAATAATGAGAATTTAACTTCTCGATACATTCATCTTTTGATCCTCCAATTTTAAAACCAACCTGCACGTGCTTTACCGCAGATGCTTTTTAAATTAATAACAAAAACTTTTTATACAGAAAATATTTTTGCCCAACATTACTAACAACTATATTTTAAATTGGATGACTTTAATAATATCACATATAAAACTTACCTTTAGGAATCTCATTTTCTGCTTTAAATATTCTTGCATCCGTCGGTAATTCGTAACTAAGAGATAATGCCTCACTCCTGTTAATTAACCTTTCATAATATTCCACTAAAGTTTCAGCTGTTGAATACTTTAAAAATGTCACCATCCACAACGTAACTAAAACTCGTTTTATGAGTAACATATCTAACACTTTTTCCACTGTAATGGACTTTTCTCGAGCGAACGTATGATTTTATAACACTTTCCTCATATTTACCATTTTTTAAGTATTAATCAAATATTGATTGTTATTTTAAACTCAAATTACCATTTGTGAGCAAAGTAAAACAGAAGTCGTTTTATCATAATTTTATGAATGCACGTAGTTTATCGCCAAGTAAGTTATCATTAACATTTAGCTACTATCAGAAATGCAATTCTAAGCTTTGTTTAATGATAACTCGTTAGTTTTCTTATTTATTCCAAGATTTGTCTCATTAATTACTTTCATAAATAAAAATGTAGAACTATACTGCTGACGTAAAAAATTAATACAATATTTGTAAAGATGACAAGATGACAAGATGTAAAGATTTTATTGTCATGACTTGTTCCTTCAATAAAGTCATTGTTCGGTACAACAATGTATTTTTGTTTAAATGTTTATTAAAGTAGACAATGGCACATTGTAGTCAATTTAAAGTTAAAAACCTTGAAATCCTTGACATCTTTTGTCTTTTTTGGGAGTCAGATCGTCCGACCAACGTATAAATCTGTATCAAATCTGGGAATAAATGGTAGTTGCGCCAATATACTGTAAAACATTCACCGTGCATGCATATCGTAATAGATGGGATATTAGCGTCAAAGTAAACGTATGAATTATTGAGGCATTTCATGTGAACTAGTTCTAAAGTTGAGAGGCATTCCTTAGTAAACAATAAAATAGGGGCAGGCAATGCAAGGAAAATGGGAATGGTGATGCAAGGAAACGGGAAGTGATTAATTTTTCAAGGCGGTTGGATGAAAATGAGAGTCGACGCTTTCACTTTTTCCTCACAATACTTTAGACGCTTCGGTAAATTAGGAAACGTCCTTTAAGAGCTTACCGGGATATTGATTTCTCCACCAAATATCTACCCCTAAATTTAAATCATGTCTCTTTTCCAGTGTTCCAAGACGTCCACGTGATGGTTTTCCTAGGATTCGGTTACCTCATGGCCTTCCTTAAACGTTACGGGTACAGCTCGCTGGGATTCACCCTTTTATTAGGTTCTTTTATAATTCAGTGGGCTTTGATATGCCAGGGATTCTACGGTCTCAACGAAACCTATAAAATTAAACTGGGAATTGAGAGGTAAGATGAGATGTGATAATCGGAACAGATCGGGGTTAGACTATGGATATCCTGATTTTAAGGCGGGGTTAAATTATTGTAGCGTTTCTACGTACAAACAGATTTAGTTCTTCCGAAATTACAACAGCCTTTACACACAGAGATTTTGTACTACACTGACGTCAGTATTTACATTTCAAAATTACATAAACAACTACTTGTTTTTCCCTAACAACGACCTATACAGGGCATTCGCTACATTATTACCCACAGATGTGGGTATGGAGAGGGTCGATGCGGTGATTTGTGAATTAGTGACAGGTTGACGTAACATTCTTTATCATCTGAAGGAGTTTCCCTGCGAATTTTAGCTACACTTTGATTTAAAAAAGGTTCGATTTTCTTCCTTTTTAAAAGAAAGCAGTATTAAAGCAGAATATCGACGATACCCTGGCAATAGGTCTGCCTGTCTTGGACTGCAAAATGTCAATTTTTTTCATTATTCACGTTGAAAAGTACAGCAAAGTGTTATATAAGTTAAAAATATTTAATGAATGTATCAATGCTGAAAAATGTCGCTATTATTATAAATAAATTATTATAAATATGTAAGATTGAAATTAAAATGTATAATAAAAGAGTTTCCAGCTTTTCTTCAAAATTACGCATGCATTGAGGGGTTCCTTTTTATCTTTATGAAATTCATCTTCGCCTGGTAATTTGTCGAAGCCCCTTTGAAATTTTATTTCTATTTCGGAAATTTCCACTGCCAGGATTCCAGCTTCTTGATTTTGCAAAACGTTTCTCTTATAGAAGGCATCCTTGATGAATGTAGATTGTAGATATCGATGTTAGTTGTAATACTTTGATGAAGAATTCAACTGAAACGCGATCACTCGGCAAGCGCTAATATCGCACTCTCCAAATACGGAAAGAGATATAAATTACAAAGATTATAAACCGAAGTTGTTCATAATTTTCATTTTCTTAAATTAGATGCCGTTTCTACGTTACATTTATTTTGAAAAATCTGTCTATTTTATATGAACCAAGTTCCTTTTAAATTAAAACTAATTACAAATACTATCTATTTATGAAGATTAATACGTAACCCTCTGTTTTTTTATATATCATTTTTTCAGTATGGTTCAAGCTGATATAGCTGCAGCTGCTTTTTTGATATCACTGGGAGCTTTAATTGGAAAAACTTCGGTTACGCAGTTGTTGGTAATGGGCTTTATAGAAATAGCTATATACCGCGCCAACCTTTACTTAGGAATCGACATATTGCAGGTTAGTTTCTACAAAATAATTACTTTGTTTAATGTTTTTCCAGAGATATTATTATTTGAAAAATTGATAAAATATCGAAGCATAAAGGTAATTAAAAATTATGCACCTTTTCCCAGAAAAAAAATATTTGAAATCGAACTTCAATCCCCTTCTCAATTAAATCCTTTTTAATGATGTGATGTAATTTGGTTTATATTTTTTGTTTATACAGTTGAAGTAAAACATTATATTTTCAATGTAAAATTGAAGTTGTTCTTTAAGTACTTAAAAATTCTAATAGTACTTAATATCTTCAATACCACACTCTTATGTAAACTATTTAAGTACAAATAATTAATTGTGTAACTATTTCAAATTTTTGTTAATCAAAAATACACTTATAGGTAATTAGTTGATAATTTGTGGAAAGAATTACCTTTCGTTTAATTTTATTTAAAAGAGACCTCGAACCTTGAAATCCATTCAAATCTTGATCCATTAATAATAATTAATTGTCTAAATATTAAATGAGAAGTTTCATAATTTATTACTAAAAATTAATTTCAGATCCCAAAACACCATAATCCTCCGAATAAAATTACCAGCAGTCAATAATTTTATTAAAAATGGGAAGTAAGTGAGACGAAATGAAGGGCAAGAAAAATAATTCAGCCTAATATCGACTTCGAAAATACAATTAAGAACCTTAACTATAAACCTCCCTGTTGATACACCATTTAACTTTATAAATTTACATATTTATTAAAAGTCAACTTCAAATATAACGTGGGATTTGAATATCAGTTACAATACACTTTGTACAGTAAAACTCGGAGTTATAGGCAAAATGCGGTTTTTTGTATATTGGACTAATTTTCCATATATTTTGCATATTCCAGTTACGCTGTATCAATAGATAACGCTTATCTGTCATACCCCTTGTAATCCTACAGAAGCCTATTTACGTCATCGTAGCCATAAGAATAATAAAATGAATATTTAATTGTTTGACAAACAACAACAGCTGAATCTTTTTATCAATTTTAATCATACATTTATCAAATGTAGTATTAATATTTTTTATATTTTATGCAGGTTAAAAATGCCAAAAATTTTAAATATTCGTAAAATATGCCAATACTCACTTTGCATAAATGGCTTTCTCTAGTAATAACTGTTGCCATTCAAATGGAAAAGACGATAACGACTCCTCATGTACTGAACCGCTGGGTAATCTCAAATAGTAGCAGTTAGTATCTCGATAGTATATCTATTCTTTCTCCTCCCTGCCTGGGTTGTATCACCAAACGCATATTTAGTGAAGGGGATGAGAATGAACTTATCGCTGCTAACGTTTAGAACATTAAAGATTCAAACGACGGGTGAATTTTTCATAACTTTAAAATAGCGTTCCGTTCGTCCATGAAAAGTTAAGCTCGAACCAACTTTATTCCGTTAATATTTGCAAAAAGTCTGGTTTTAAACTTGCGCGTTCGAGAACTTTTCGATAACTTCATGCTGGGAGTAGTTTACGGTTTTTTTATTTCAATAAATTGGTTGCACGATCAAGTAGAGTTTTACGGTGTGAATGCGTTTAGTCCTTGCGGAAACTCGGGATAACTTTCTGTAGTAAGTACGTGCAGGTATACTTTTCGCCACGTTACTCAGTTCAATTACTACAAATGTTCTATACAGAATTAAACACCTGCTTCTCCTTTAATATTGTGAGAAATAGAAATACCTTTATTTTACTATATAAGGAAGCAATCTAAATATGACATGCAACAGCCTACTTCACTTTTATGTTTGAAAAACTGTCATATTCTTCTCACAGCAAACTCATTGTTGCGAAATATCTTTAGTTTATAGCAATTATTAACCACCATTTCACCTTCATTTACTAAAAAAATTTAATTAACACAGCTACAGGGACCTTTTAGGAACAACCATCACCGCTTGTAATATTTCGTATGAGAACGATCTTGCTCAGTAAAGAAAGAAGATTGGCAGTTAAAACGTCTTCTTTAGCCTATAAATATGTTAGGTAATCATTTTCATAACTCCAATAAATCACCTCAAATTTGTAATGACGTGACAGACAACCCTCGTAGGTTCACTTATATAGAGAGTCGCCACCAACAACCATATGTCTATAAGAGGCAAATTTATAGCCCATCAGTTAAGGAATATTCAAGGAGGCCTTGGTGGAGGAAACCTTGGTGGAACCTCAGATAAGCTGCTCGACAAAATCTTGGCCTTGGCCTCTGCCAAGGAGCACTTAAGAAGATAAAACTTCTGACAACAGTGCAAATCGTGAATAAGGAACCGGGCTATGGAGTATTATTTCTATTTCTGTGGTTCTATGATCGTGTCAAAGTGCTCAACATTAGCTCACGCGCTAAGAATAAAAACTGATAAAATCCGAAACATGCGTTTGTTAAGTACGTATTGCTTTGGTGAAATAATGCAATTTTAATAATTACATGATTCTGATTTTATTCCACTCCAACCCACGACTTCTCTCCTGAGTATTAACTAGCCGATAATGGAATAATTGATCGCACTAGAACTAAATAATCTTTATTCTCCAAACGTCGCACCGTATATTAAAAAACTGAAACCCTTTTCCCGAAAATCTCAAAATACGTAGTACCGGAGTCGGTCTCCATAAAGTAATAACCATCTGTCAAAGTCCGGACGGCGTACGCCGACAAAAAAACCATCACAAACTTTAAAAAGAAAACATCACACGTCATTTTTTCACATTGTGAGCTTGTTTATCCTGAAAAATAAACAACTGGTAATCCCAGCTACAGATTGTGGGACTGAAAGGCTGAGGAGTGGTTATAGATTTGACCGAGCTGTAAAAATAACATATCAAACTTCAGCATTTACTTTAACAGTTCATAAACTTACAATGATCGTCTACACCTAGCAAACCGAGTGTATATATACTGGAGACGACGACGCCCCGGTCCGACCGCGGATTAACTTTGAAAAATGAAATCGATCGGAAGTTTAAAAGTTCTAAAATCGTGAACGGCGATATAAACAACCCCGCCCTATGATATACCGCAGACAATTTGTAACTCGAAACAAACTTTCCTTTTAAAACTGATTGTAAGTTATTCTAAACCTCGAACGCGGTATTCCGGTCGTTATCCGGAAATTTTAGTTTTAGTTATAAATTTTACGGAACAAAAGGATTTACCTAACCTTCACCTAATATTACGTGACAGGGGTTGAAGATCATACGGACAAACGAGGAAAAATGCAGCTAATACCTTACACGAAGAGAAGCTGAATCAACGCCTCCAAAGAATCTCGTAATTATTACCCACATCATTCAATGATACTAGGCAGTTATTAATTCATTATAACCTTACACACTTAATTAACGTGCTTACTCCTAATTTCTTCATTTAATCAAGTGTTGTTACATTGAAAATTACACTTACGATAAGATTCAACAAAGTATATTTAAGATAGAAGGAACATAAAGAAGAAAGTTCATAAACACTTGCATAAAGGTTTAATTAACCTTCTTTAAAAAGTAGTGGTAATGTTATGAGATATTTTTCCGAAAAATTAAAGACTGGTTTAAACATTGAGACACTTAGCCAATGAAAGCTACAGACAATAACGTTTTGATTATAATAAAACATAGTGTGTGCGCTATCTGGAACCGTAGCTTTATGAAAGTTTAGGTGTTATTACAACAATTTTCCACTGTTTGGGGTTGGCTCTTAATGCTTTGGATACACATTCCTATTACTGTACATGTAGCAGCAATGAGTAACGCAAGCATTTTTTGCACAATTTAACTAAACTTTGTAGGAGTATGTATAAGCGTTACGTGGTGATATTCCTTGTGAAATTTTTATCTGAAAATCATGGTACAAAAGCGCTGTATTCGCTTTTCCTGAAAATTATTAAAGGAAGTTCAGTAAGATACACTAAAACATTTTCGTAAATAGAATTTACAAAAGTTTTTATTCATAGAGCGACATCAAAATTGCTTAAATTTTGCATACTATCATCGAAATTAGCCATTCCTGATTTATTTCAAAAAGAGTGAAGTTGATAGTTTTCAAAATTTTCTTAGGTTTTGAGTTGCATCTTTTTCGAAAAGAAAGGATCGAATATTAAAAGATTAACTATTCAAACTGTAGAGGCAACATAAATAAATGGGTAGACCGCTATACCTTCAAAGTGCCTTCGCCAAAGTCACCTCTTGGCGACAAACCAAAAAAGCAATTTCTTTCAAAATTCCAATCTCGAACAAAAAAGAACGTCTCTAATGTCGAAAATGAAATAACTCTATTCGATCTGAATTTACTTTTCGAGGCGAGACTTTATATTTTGCTGATGTTAACAAGTTAAAACTTGGCGATTTAACTAAAAAGGATCCCTTCGACGTACGCTGCGAAGTTTGTAACTAATAATGCACGAAAATGGCCCAGCGATAACATCGATTTTGTGAAAATTAAAAAGAAATCCCTTTCATCGAAATGAAAGTAGCAGACCAATTATTTCAACTTATTTAATTTCAAAGTATTTGTAAGTATATTCTTTTTTGGTTTACATTGGTAATAGTAATACATATTTGCTATATTCCTTTTAAATAATGTTCCTTTTACTGTATTCCCTAAGTAATATTTCACCATCTTTGGTTGTCGTAAAAGAATTGAAATTCGAAATATTATAGTTTCAAAAAATTAATAGTATCATTTCATCAGAAAATCTGAAAAATTTCAGTATCAGAAAATTAATAGTTTCAAATTTTGCTTAGTGGAATTGCGATTTTTGATTGTGCATTTTCTGACAGCACCATATCCATTGTAGTCGAAAAAAACGAAGATTTTCTGACTTTCTTGATTTCCTACCGCACCATATTCGAGGAAATACTGCGATTTTCACCAGAACAACCGCAAATTTTCCCTAATGCCGTGTAAATTGTGCATTTTTTCACCATGTCCTGTGCAGAGGAGTATAATCAATTAATTTTGAATGCCCCCGGAAAACCGGGAATTCTCCGACTTTCGCGGTTTAGAATTACGTATTTTCCGTCTGCGTTGTTTGCAGAGGAGACAAATTAATTGATTCTGAGTGCTTCCAGAAAAGTATTTCCCGACTTTAGCAGTTTATGATAACACATTTTTCAACCGCGCGATAGCCGTGAAAGTATAGCTAATTGGTTCCGAGTGTCTCAGAACAAACCTGCGAATTTTCCTACTTTCACGACTTACGACTACGCATTTTCCGCCTGCACCGTATCCTTGGAAGTGCTATAAATTTTGATTCTGAGTGTCTCAGAAAAACCCAGAATTTTCCGAATCACGGTTTATGAGTGCGCATTTTTCCACCACGCTGTAGCTGCTGTTTTCAGTAATTCATTTTTCGACTCTACCGTATTCGTAGTAACCACGAACCAAATCCGTGAAATATATTGAATGCGCTGCAAGTTGTGATCGCTTAATAAGCCTTGTATATAAACGTTATACACTGTATTGGAATTAGTGGCTAAACCCGGTTTAATGTTTCCATCCGACCTCTTGCTTTTATTGTCTCACCTGTATATTTTGCATTGACACGATCCATGTTTTTGAATGTTTTATTATCGACAGCATGTGGAATTTTAAACTGTTTTATACCTTGAATTAGAAAGCATGCATTTTTTGAAATTATTTTTGCATTTTGTGTGCCTTTGTTCAAGATTTCAAGTGCATTTTTATTGCTATTTTTCGAGATATGAACAATCAAATATCGAATTTTTGGGGTTTTTTCAAAAATAGCTATATCTCGGGAAATATTAATGTTAGCGAGTAAAAACTCGGCCACAGCCGCTCTTTTCACTTTTCCTCCAAGGTTTAACGCGAAGTTCTAAATTATTTTTTTTTGACCCATAAACAAGAAAGTGTTTTTTTTTTCAAAAATACGCCAAAATTCAAATTCCAAGATTTAGAGCTCGAACAAAAAAGGCAGGCTCAATGAAATCAAACATTTACGAGTTTCTTCTGCAGTGCATTCACAATTTAAGATATAATGCACTAAATAACGATAAAAAATTTAACTTTTTCTAAAAACTGTTGTCGATTCGTTATCTGGAAAATTATAAAAGTTAGCGAAGTAAAACTCAAAGACAGAAAAAAAGCATCATTTTCGGGTAACCTGCGAGTTTATCGCGAAATTTGTGGACCATAAAAGGGGAGGGTAAACTCCTTACAATTTCTTCAAAAAATGACCCAAAACTCCATTTTTAAACGAGAAAGATTCTATAATGCCAAAATTGAAATAATTTCGTTCTTACTGCAATACAAAATAAAAAAAAAATGGTTTTTATCATTTAAAAAAATTCGCTGTTCGATGTTCTTCATCAATCTTGATCATTAGGGATCTATTGCCTATCCTACTAGATAGTACATCTACCGAAACGATGTGATTAAAATGAAGTAATATTTAGGTAAGTTACGTAATAACGAATCTTAATTGCATGGTCACTATGTGAAATTTAAACGACACACATTTGAAAAGCTTGAAACCGCTTTGTTTGATCCCAAGCTAAATTATACGTATTACCTACAATACTCTGACGATTGCTCCACATTTCTCTTATACTCCAGGAATACTTTTCTCTACAGTCACAATAACTTCTGCAAACATTATCACCCTTAAAAAACAAAAACTACTTCCCCCTTTCTCTCTCTCTTTATGTCATCGACAATCGGGAACATTGCCTGGTCCCTTCGATGGTGGTGTGTATGGATGTGAAAAAAAAGACGCCAACAATTGGCCGTGTCCCAAAACTACAAGACGCTTTATTTGTAGGTGGCAGATGCAGGCGGCTCGATATTCGTTCACACTTTCGGCGCTTATTTCGGCCTGGCGGTGAGTTACGTGATCAATAGGACGAAGGAAGGAAAACCGGAAGTGTCGGCTTCCTTACAAAAATCCAACTACACTTCCGACAAGTTCGCCATGATAGGTGAGTTCCGATTCGCTTGCGTCCCCCAGGGCTTATCTGATCGGAGGAGTGCAACTGACAAGTGAACACAGCGGGCCGGGAAAGGGTGTCCATAAGAATGACCTTGCGATAACTTAACATATGTGTGCGGGTAATTTCTTACAGGAAGTTTAGGGTGGAAGTCTCGCGTGTAATCAAACCTGCCGTGACAGGTTCAATCAGGGGCCTACAATCACCACGACCGGCTCGTATACAAAGCTTCCAGTAACGGCTTAAAGACTAATTTAGAAAAGTTAAGATCTTGATTGGCAAAACAATTAGATAACGCGATCGACTTTCTTGAAGAAATACCAAACGCTGACCTTGCTAATATGGATTTTATTGTACGTTCTGGCATATACTCACGATTTCTATTCCGCTAGCCTTGTTCTCTTTTTATTTCTATGGCACATTTCAGGATTATTTCGAGATTTTACAAAACTAAATGTGCGATAAAGCTATGGGGTAATAAAATGGCGAAATTTCTGTCAAGGCACCAAATGCTCGAAAGTTATATATGTTGTTGTGTTGCAGTGGCGGACGCCAGATTATTTGAAGTGTGATAATGTATTATACATGCCTAATATTGTATACCGAGAACCAACAAGATCAAGTCATTAAATTTAAACTTCTTGCAAACAAATCTCTAAAACATAGCCATAAAATCTGACGATTTCCTGTTGTTGATAAAATTTTTCGTGTAAACCAATATGAAATCTACGCCAGCATAACGCGCAATTCAAAATGCTAAACGACCTGTTCGAGCATATTTCCAACAAAAACTGTTTTTGATTTACTGAATTTGTTCCAAGTTAAAAACACGCACTGTATAATATTCCAAACAAATCAGCTTTATAAAATACTAGAATTGATACAATCTATACAGACACCACAGTTGCTACAAAAAAATATCATGTGCGAAAATTATTTTTGTTATTGCTGATTAACCGATTGATCCAACTGAAAGATGTATTGAACATTTGCTGGGAGTGTTAGGATACCAAGCCAATTATTTTCAATTTCGTCAAAACAACTTGACAAATAATTTTACTGTCACCAGATTTATGCGAGATACTTTGAGTAATTTTTTTGCCTAATGTTGTCCCCTTCGAGAAACTCTGATATGATTAAAATCGATAAAGATTTGAAAATGGTTTACCCAAATCTAATTTTACATAAATTGTTTAGCCCACGCCATTTACGGAGTTGAATAATTTATAAGGATCCAATTTCCTGTGGTTAACGATTTGATAAATTACACGAAAAAAGTATTTATTAAATGTCCATGGCGAATTCAATTTTACAGGGATAAATTTCCGGATGTTTAATTGCCCCCAAAACCTGTGATTACTAGGTGACGAGCATGGCTTGATGCACTAATTTTTTATACAGAACGTTAGGATAAATTAAAGGAAGTTATTAACAATTTTAATTATTCTTCTTCTGCGGCTCGACCACAATGTAAAAAGATTTTTTTTTAAATTAGACTCATAACAATCAACTGTGAATTATATAGACAATTAATTTTTTTTGGTTTCTAAAACAATGCTTCACTTGCAAAATACTTCTATGATTCTGGTCGAGACAATTCAATCATCAAATTATTTTAAAGTAGAATGTCTCGAAACAATAATTTACCAATTTTCGAATACTGTACAAGCAAACAAATAATTTTCTATTTTAAATTCTAAAGAATTATTCTAAAGAATTCTAAAGAAGAAATTAAAATTTCTGTTAGTTGTGTAGATGTAGAACGAACATTTTTTATTTTTAAACTTATGTTTAAGGACAGAAGGAGGGGTCACCTTATAGAAAATTTTGAAGAACATATAACGTAAGTGGAAGTGGAGTAACATAGAACGTAAGTGGATTGTGTGCCAACATTAATGAATGAAAATTGTTATTGTATATTGTATTAATCACTATTTGCTCCATCTCTTTCTATATACCTACATAATATGAAACTTTTGTAACTTTATTAGGTTTTTTTAATTTTTTTAAATTTATTAAATATATATTAGAAAAGGTTTTTCCATCTCCATAAAAATTATCCCCAATTTAATACGTTAGCTATGTGTCGTAAATAGTTACAAAATATTTCGTAACTATTAATATCTTTAAATAAATTTTACGTTTGATATTTTCAGCAGGTGCATTATTTTATCAATTTCATTAGATTTTGTGCATATTTTGGAAGTTTTCATGCATTTTATGGTACATTTTTTTGATTCTTTTTTATGTGCATTTTTTCGCCGGTTGGTTATATATGCCATTAAAAGGTTATACCATTGTGTCATTATATGTCATGTTTTGCAAGTTTTCCTCTCTTCTCGCTAGCTTATTTTTCTAACTAGAGAATTATTGTTTTATTGTCATCAATTTTTAAGCTGTTTAAAATTTCAAATCTATTACTCATTTGGAAGTTAGTTTAAATTCGATTGCAAAATTTGTTTGTACTGAATAAGCTGACAAGTTATGAAAGCGAAATATAATAATTTAAATGGAAATGACAAGTGAAATTATGAACCACAAAAATAGACTTTCAGTTAACCCACCGACTTGCGCTGAATATTAATGACACAAGTTTGACAACTGTCCTTTTCAGGAACGGGAACGGATATCCTATGATTGGTTAATTTGCTTAACGGATATGCTAATTGCCGTTTATAGATCAGACTAACACAGACGAGGTATTAATTATCGTCAAAGCTAATTTGGTACATCGTCAGAAAAGGATGTCTATCCTAGCATAGACACATTAATCGGATGTATTCATTATTCCTGTGGTCTGACGGTTCTGGTGTATTATATACAAATAAAACCACCACACTGACATCCGCCACTTCCACTGTGAACAAAGTACATATTCTGAATATTTGGCGGTAGCGAGTTATGCAATGTTGGCACGCCATTTTATAGTCCATAGCTTTGTGAATTCTAGTACGGTACAGTTGTCGAAAGTTTGACAAGTAAAAAGCATTCATTTTTATTTTGTATTTGACATCTGAGTCTTTGCAAAAAATGTGAAAAGAGACATTTGATTCTGATCTGATCAGAGACATTTGATCCTATTGGTAACAAAATGTGCCGCAGGGAGCGTCACAAATGCTACCGCCGCCTTTTCTTCGTACCACCAACCATATCGTTACATACGGTATGTAGTTTGCTATCCACAAGTCGTGTTTATGTGTAAATTAAATACTTCAGTTATACGATAATATGAGTGTTGCTATTACTTGTTAGTACATTACTGTGAAATTTAAAAAGCTGATAACCAATCTTATAACAAAAACGTCGGTCGAAAAAATTTGTAGATACGGAAATTACCGTGCAATAACGTGTTTAATGCAGAGATTTAGCAATAATAACGAAAGAGGTTATATTATTTGGGGTGACAAAGAAGGTGGAACAATTAGCAGGAGAAGAATTTCTCAAATTTCGTTTTTGTTCCGAGTTTTATACCTTCTTTGATATTAAAAAGTAATAATGAACCCGATGTAAAAAAAGAGACATATTGCATCTAGGCACTTTAAACAGGTGTTTTGAGTATTCCTTTCTTCGGGTGGTTCTGGTATTTTACCCAAGAATAAAAGGAAAACACAAGCTATCCACCACTACCATTATGAAAATAAGGTACGCATATATTCAGAACTTTTGATGGCGACGCATTTTTGCAATGGCGTCATTCAGGTTCGTAAATCTTAGTATAATACAATATAAGGTCCACCGCGTAAGAGTTGGTCCAGTTGAAAAACAAAAAAATTACCGACTTTATACAGCTCGGATTCAAAAAATATGTTTTTACACTATAGAAAAGCAGAGTATTCATGTAACGTACCGTTTAACCTTCCCCAGTATATTTGGCGCGGAAAAATGTTCTTAGTGGCGACAATACATGCATATATATGAAATGCCTATTAGTATCCAAAATTAGACAGGTCCACTACAGCCATTAAATTTGAGCGCCGAGCACGTATTCATTTTTAGTCGTCACTAGAGTTCAGTGGTGTGTGTATGCAATTGCAATTATTATTTTAAAATGGCTTTTTGGACATCTTTCGACGTGGACGGAATTAATAATGGCAATGATATAGACATACACAATACAAATAATGCTACGGAAACAAAATGAGGCACAAACTTGGGATTTCGTCATAAAATTTCGTTGACAAAGTAAGTCTTTTATATTTCTTTAAATGTTTGGTCCTTGTATGTCGTTAACATGGCTATTAAATTTTATTGCTTTTTTTCAACTGGACCAATTCAAACTGGATATAGGTACCTTACCTGTCGATATCCTTCACACACCCCCAAAAATTTAATAAAATTTCTCTTTATTCAAGGCAGCATTTTCCTTTGGCTCTACTGGCCGAGCTTCACCGCCATCGAGCTCGAGGGCACAGAACAGCAGCGAGCCGTGATAAACACCTACTTGGCCCTTGCGGGTAGCTGCCTCACGACTTTCACGATTTCAGCCATGTTAGGTTTTGGACAAAAATTCGACATGGTTCACGTGCAGAACTCTTCATTGGCGGGCGGAGTCGCAATCGGCGCAGTTGTGAACTTACTGGTGCAACCAGGTGGTGCCGTAATTATTGGAACGTTGGCTGCAGTGCTGTCCGTTTATGGATACGAGAAAATAACGGTTGGTACTTACGAAACTGTAGTTTTAATCTTAAGGTTTATACGCCTGACTGTACTTAGTTCTGAATTTAAAAATGAAAGTCATGAAAGAGTTGCCAGTGGCATATTGCTGAAACCTGGTTCAATTTAGGTTGACTCTAAAAATTAAGTTCTTTAGAATTCGTATATTAATAACCTTAAAACATCCATTCAACGTGTTATTGAATAAAAATCGAGGTGGGATAAATTTAAAAAAATCATGGGTTGACATTCTAAACAAATTAATTAGGTGTGGTAACTTCACCTCTTGATTACATACTACAGTACATTTGTGACATTTCACATTCCACCCTAAACAGCATCGCAGATTCAAATTATTTTATGATCAAAT
This sequence comes from Cryptocephalus primarius, assembly GCA_963576515.1. Lineage (NCBI taxonomy): Eukaryota > Metazoa > Arthropoda > Insecta > Coleoptera > Chrysomelidae > Cryptocephalus > Cryptocephalus primarius. Next base: position 11,428,703 of record OY754939.1, read on the forward strand.
CGTTTAAGGATAAATACCGCCTATTTGAATTGATTTCCCCTAATAACCTTAAAATATGTACGTAAGGGTAATATTTCTAACCGTATGAAGTAATGCTATATATTTTGTACAAATCGCAACAAGCTTGAGTTTTCCTCTTTCATGTTTTATCGTATGGTTAACTATCAAATATTCACCGATATTACCGCGATATGAAACATTTGATTCTTCCAGTCGAATATAAGAAAGTGTCCAATCGCCAAGAATTGGTGGCTGTTATGTTGAAATTCATCACTTTCATACCTTTCAGACAACATAATTTTGTAACTGATGTGAAAAAAGTGTTCAAGACTTTAATGGAATCAGATTTACGAAAATTTTAAAAAATGTTTTAGCGTAACAATCCAACAGAATCATTAGAAGTCTGTTAAATACAGTTACACGAGGTACTACATCTGTACGCTTTTTAGTCATTAGATGTGTTAAGCAATTAACTATAGAAAACAATAATTACTCAGATATTTATCACACAATTAATGAAGATTTCTGTGTCGATAACATACTTACAGGTGTATCAAGTCATAAAGAAATGCTAACAATGAATGATTCTGTCACAAATATATTTTCACAGAGTGGTTGTTCCTTAAGAATATGGTTAATGAACAACAAATTGCAATGCAGGTAATAATTCAAGTGACTGCTTAAGCATTAATGACCATCAAGAATGAAAACCGCCTAAATGCTATAACAATTACAGAAAAATTGCCCATGCGTAAATTAAGGTAAATCACATTAATGTGGGAGCAGTCCAGAACAAAGCATCTGCCAAATAAGTGGTTTAAATTTGAATATTAATTAAGTTCCTTAACCAAAATAAACATACCACAATAATTAAAACAATATTTTAATTTAATTACATGGATTTTCGGATACCCCGAAGTTTCTTACGGTGCCGGTATATATTTACGACCAGTAGATTCATTTGATAATGTTAATGTATCATTATAATCTGCAAAATCGAGAATGGCTCCAGTAAAAAACGAATCGTTATCACGCTTAGAATTACGTGGTGTTTTACTATTAGCAAATTTATATTAAACTGTTACAAAATCGTTATTGTTAAAAATTGATGTATTTCTGGACAGATTCTACTAAAACTGTAGCTTAATCTAAATCAGAAAGCAGTCGATGAAAAATATTTATTGCAAATCGAGTTCCTGATATTCAACAAATTACAAAATTAAACGATTGGTAAGATCAGAACACAATTCCGCTGATTTAATTTCACGGGGAACAACTTTTGATAAGCTCGATTAAAGTTTTCTTTCGTTATTAAGGACAGCAAAGGAAAATTTAGTAAATTAGCAAAATTTTATATTTGTTTATTTATCTGTTTTTCCTCAAAGGGTATTCATCTAGAATTAGTAGACGATTTAAATTCTGAAAATTGTTTAGCAGCCTTTCGTCCTTTTATTACTAGAAGAGGAATTCCACGACACTGTACGGGTAACTAAACCGTAGTCTGAATGTTTCTAAGTTCCGTGTTAGAAATTTAAAGAAAAATCTTAAGGTGCCTCCCTATACTTTCCTGGGCAGTTAATATACAATATACTATATAAGGCAAGGTTAAACCAGTCCATATTATCTGAGTTTATTGTACCTATTTCGAATTGCAAGTATTTCTGTGATTGTGTATATAAGGGTGTTGTTTCTGACAAGAGGGGATAATACAATATATTTTATTCAAATGGCAACAAGCTTGAATTTTCATCTCTCAATTTTTGTAGTATGGTTAGTTATCAAAAATTACCCATAATACCGCGATATCAAATAAACAGTTTGATCGTTATATCAAAATTATACCACGACAACGAAACCCTACAAAATACAATTCAATATTACTCACGACTTATTGAATTTCTGCTTTGCCTGTTTGATAAGGGGGCACACTTCCCATTTTCGATGGAGAAAATCGATTTATCGACTAATCTTATGGATATAAAGTCAGAAATTGCCAACACCCTAATAATTCCTAATAATAAAGTCGTGACTTCTACAATTTTAAACCCAAAACTCTTTAATAATCAATGTGTTCAATTATTTACGGTTTATTTAAATATTTACGGGCTTCAGGTCTAAAGATTCACGAGTTAAATATTTATGTTTAAAGATTGATTTAAATTAATTCATTTCCTCACTGTGCCTTCTGCTAAAAATAACTTTCGTTATCATTTATCCTGTAGACTAATTGGTTTTTATTTCATTTAGCCGCTGCTGGAGGAAAAATTGAAAATACCCGACGTTTGTGGCGTTCACAATCTCCACGGAATGCCTGGAGTACTATCTGCTCTAATTGGAGCAATCTTGGCAGCTATTGCTACTAAAAACTCTTATCACGACAGCCTATATGAAATATACCCTGCCCGACTAAGTGTGAATGGCACCAATAGCGCGGGTGCATACACAGAATATATGGGAAGGCGAGCTGATGTTCAAGGATGGTACCAGATGGCCGCGCTGGTGATTACTATGTTAATAGCGATCGTCTCTGGATTAGTGACAGGTAAAGTGATGATTCAGATTTTTAAAAGGGGGAAATGGCTGCATAGAGATGTGCACGTATTATGTTTTACAATCAGCAGGGAAAGAAAGTAGAGATTTCATGTCATAAAGACCGCAAGCTTGGACGTAAACATACGGCTTAAATAACTTCCATCTATAAATTACACCCTTAACGGATGAAAACATTAAATTAACGAAATTTATTTCTAAATCAACTGTTTCAAGGGTTTTCACAATTTGGTGAAATGAATGAGTATAGAATCGACCTGAAAGTGCAACGAACGAATACAAGTAGCCACAGTCCTCTATTCGAGATTTTTCACGGGCCCCAAATCAAATAAAGCATTAACTTGCCGATGTCTAAAGCTTCCAATTTAATTTTTTTACATTAAGAATACCTAAAATATAAAATATATATTTTCTAGAAAATCCCCTAAAAGAGGCTTAAATAACTAAATTGTCTCAAATTGAAATCTAGAATGTTTACAGACATTTTAAATCATTACATTTTAATTATGGAACGCTTCGAAGAATCAAGAGTGGAAATTCATTGTTCCTGTAAAGCCTTAAACAGACAAAAACAACTTAACACCTAATCTAGAAAGGTTTAAAGAAATTTCAATTTTTTTCATTCTGAGAAAATCACAAAAAACATCTATATTTTCGCAAACATCTCAAGTAGAATGTAAAAGAGCTTTACTTTTGATTTCATGTACTGTCTGAAGTCAGACAGTCTAAATCCTACAGAAAAGACACTAGCGGTTCCTTTAGAATTTTGGAAGACTAGAATGGCTATAAAGCTAATCTATAACATTTAGATTAGATCCACTAAATTTTATTTGAACTTTAAACGTTGAAAATAATGTAACATAAAGAGTCCTGAACTGCAAATCTACCTAAACTGAACTAGAACCGCAAATTATCAAAAATACCGTGAAACCCAGTCTAGGTTTATGCAATTTTCGAATTATTTTACTCTCCAAGGACCACATAAACCACTAGATTTTCCTACATGGTCTCGGATAGGTTGTAAAAACTTTCTCGTTATCATTTTAACTAATAGAAAATCTGAATCATACTGAAGAAAGATTCTATAGGTTCTTTTTAGAATTGTGAAACGCCGTAATAGGTTTAAATTGACATATGGAGGGTTTACGACAATAACAAACGTTTCAATTTTAATTCTAAATGTTGAAAAACTTCAAGAATCTAAGGGGAAAATTATTTTGGAGCCCTCAACATCAAACATTGCCTACAAATTAAATCTACATGGTTTTCGGATTCCAAACAATCACAATTTAATTTTTAACGTTAGAACATATTAAGGTTCTAGATTTTTCTAGAACCTTAAATTACCGAAGGTGCCTTAAAACCGAAATTTTATTCAAATTTTACATGGTGTCATTTTCCAAAAAAAACACAAAAATGGATTGTCCTAAATGGTCTCAAAAAGGTTCTACAAAAATGTTTATTTGTAATATCAAACATTAGAAAGATTGAAGTTTTTTAAAATTTTAGAACGCAAACATGATTTTAAAATTGAATCTAGAAATTGTAATTATTGAAATTTCAAAAGATTATATTGTAATACTAAACGTTATAAACTTCAAGGTTCTATAATAAGAGACCAGAGGTTCTCGTGATACTCACAATGTCGAAATCTACTACCAAAATAAAAGGTTTTATTCAATTTCATTTTGATTTAAAGCTTTATGAAGAGCCGAGAATACAAACTCCAGAGAGTTTTCTAGGAAATAAATAAGAATCGCAGAGTCAAAGCTCTGCAACTCAAACTTCTATATCTCAAATACCTCTGTAATCTTACTATTACGCGGTATTTAAACCGAAAAAGTTGCTAGTTAATTCTAGAATTAGTTGCAAATTAATGTTATAACGGTAGTCCCATCGAATGCTGTTAATTAATGTAGCGCAATCGTTTAATAATTGCAAACTCGTATGCTAATCACCGCGCTTAGTGGCAGTTAATTTGGGTGACCCGATTATGATTCAATAGTACCCGGTCGTGACATTATTTTTGGTCTAAATAACCGTTAAGTAAGTAAATTTAATTAGTAAACGTAAACTTGTTTTTGAGAAAATTGAGAAACCCTAGAAATTCACAAGGGCAAAAGGCTCTTCAAAATTTCAGCCTTTCAGCAAAGATCAATCAAGTTAACACTTAGTATTCAAAAGTTTAAACTCTCCTTAGGGGTAAAAACTCCTAAACGCTCTCGAGTAGAATCTAGAAACTTTTTCATTTTCATTTTTTATCCTACAATGTTTGAATTATAAATCAAATAAATAGTAACACAAATAAAAAGGAACTATTGCTATAACTATAGCGATAGTAACTAATAGCATAGAAGCCGGCGGCTCGGGCGCGTCTGTGTGTATTAATAATGAGAGTTGTTGCGTTTAATTGAAAACTTGTGCCCAATATAGTTGCAACCGTGGCAGACCAGCGTAAATTAACGCTTGTATATTATTACCTTTCAGAAAATTCATTTGAGAAATAGAACTGTGGCGCTCAACTATACTTTCAAATAGTATTTTAAAGGCAATGAATCAATATAAATTATCAACCCATTTGCAAAAAAATGCCATTTCTACTGGGAAAGCTCCCAGAATTGAACCAAATTGTTAATTGGCAAAAATTATTCTCAACAACTTTAACTAAACCACTCTTATTCACGAATTGTGAGAGGGAAAAATTATCTAACTTGACTAAGCGATGGAAAATGTTTGCCGAAACTTTCTCACCGACATTACTCTCCATTGAAATATCCAAAAAGACTCAAGCAGTGTTTATGAATTTAATATCAAGAAATGAAATTACCCGAAAAAATATTCTATCCTGTTCATGATGTGCCAGTAATTAATTGACCAAAAGTCTCCGATCCTCAGCAAACTTCCGTTAAACACATTTTATACAAATACTTGGGTATTCCATAATTAACTTTAGGAAACTCATGGATAAGATCAGAACATTCTCGTAAAGTTGCGACTAATTCAGCAGCCCGCTTGTTTGGACGGAGGAAATTTATTTTTCCTCATCTTGACTGCCATAGAAGCTGGTCTCCTCGACTTTCTTATTTCATTGTTTCCTGTCATAAATTCATTTTGAAGGGGACTTACAGTCTCGCTCTAATTGTTTACTGTCTCGGCGATTATGAGGTTTACCGCAAAAAACTCGTTGAAACTATAAATTATATTAACCGGGAGTTTATATCACCGCAACATATTTAAACGCTCGAGTTGAAATGAATTACATTAGACCAGAATCGATCAATTGTGTGGATTTGGGCACATTTTGGGTTTTTAATCCCCACTTTAAACGAGTTCGTTATTCGCAGACAAGAGACACGGTTGCATTGAATTTGAAAAAAAGTTATGAATTTTAAAATAAATATTGGTAAGAATATACCAAAAACTAATAAGAAATTTCAACGATTTATATTGGATATTTTTTGGTGCTTCGTGAACAGAATTTAGTAAATGATTAGTGTTTTCCTGTATATTTCTAGTAAATAAATAAAAGTGTGGCGTCCCCCACAGCCCATCTAATTTTTAGCAAAATTTTACTGGCAATATTCGAAAATCACTCAGCGCGAAACAAAATGCTCGTTATTAGCCGTTAGTCACGTTCGAGTCTTGTTTACACTGAATTGCAATTCGCTTTTATTACCTGGAAAACAGTTTTTCTACATTCGTTTTAATTAAAACCTTCATTATACCTCCCCTTACGAATAGATCCTCCATACTGCAAACGCCGCTGCCTCATATTAAAATGGATATCCATTTTTCAATTAAACTTGTCGCTGCTTTTCACACAAAAGGGATTTATATAATGATTTTTTGAAAATTGAAATACTTGTGCTTTGAACCAAAAATAAAGCCGTAAGAGTGTATCCTATCATAGCAGATCGATGTAGGTGTTAAAATGGGAACTATTGTTTTACCACAAAACAGTAACAGAAATTTTAAATTCTAAGAAAATGTTTCTTTAAAGTGAATTGCAATTTCTAGTTCGCTAGTTTAGTTAATCAATATTATTAAATACTGCAAATTTAACAAAAATATTAAAATCTCGAAAATCGATATGTCCAGCGAGCTGAAATTTACGCCATAGGATATTTTTTTATAGATCCAAAAAATACCTATCAGTTGCACATTTCAAAAATTGTGCATTAATAAGTGAAGCAGTCTGAACTTTTGTATTGCTTGAAATAATCATATATCTTGAGACAAATTTCTGGTATATGAGATATGATGACATCCTTGAAGTATGAAGTTTTAGAAGGGTCTATAAGATTAAAGAAGCTTCGTAACAGATTTTGGAAAAAAAGTTTCGTCAAATTATTGTAAACAAAATTAAGCTCCTTGATTCTTCATAAATTTAAAAATTGAAAAAGATGCACAAAATTATTTTAAGAACAGTACAACTGTCATATTACTTTATACTTTTGAAGGTTCATTTTTTTTAGTTGGAATTATTTTGCTTGGAAAGCGAATATGTTCATCAAGTTATGTGTATCAAATATTATGTTATTAGCATTTCTAAACGTTTTAAGGTTTCCTAATTCTAAAAAACATATTTTTGAACTTATAGTACGCTTTTTTATGAGATCATAAGCAATTCACATTTTGTATTTATACTTTGTACCATTCTAGCAGGTCTCGAAAAATTTTTTGTTAAGATAGGCTGGCGGAAAAGGTTAGTCGATATTTGTTGACTTTCTATTTATTTTTTTTTTTGATGAACTCTTGCATTTACAAACATTTTCGGCCAAGTTTTCTCTAAAGAGCACTTGTCTTAGTGTAGTGTTTATTAACATTACTATTAAGTATCCACCTTGATCTTAGAAAAATTATATTTTTAATAAAGAGGGTAAATTCGGTACGTGACCAATTACCTGAAAATAAAGCAATCGTCGATTATAAAAAATTACTAATTGGATAACCATTAATACCCGCTCATTAGGGATAAATGAGATTTATCTCTCTCGATATCATCCTTCAAATTAATTTATTTATTCCTTAAATGGCTGCTCCATCGTGATATCCTTAAAACGCAGGTAATTGGTCTGATATTTACCATTCGGAAATTTTTAAATAAAAGGTCTCTAATTATGGAACACGCCGATTTGAGGTTTTACACCTTTGTAGTACTAAATGTTGGTTTAATCAAATATTTTATGGGTAACTTTGGTTAAAACTATCTATTTTTCTTCTATTTCACTGTGTTTTCCAAATTTATTACAAACAATATTTCCATAAATAAATTAAAAATTCGAAAATATGCGTCAATATGCAGATATAGTGAAGTTGCCGAAGGATTATGCCAAATACCTAATTTTCGTTAACTTTTTTTTCAGTGGACAACGTAAGGTGTTTGGAAATTCCTTAATTCAATGAACGTGTATGTTCAATGACATATTCATTTAAATAAAACCTGAGACTTATTCATAAAGTAATTGAAGTAACAATTTTTCAATTTCCTTATTGTGTTATAAATTTTAAATGACTAATAATGTTTTGATGAAAAATATGACACATTTTGGGAAAAGAGAACCTCATTTCGAAATTTTGTTTGTTATGCAATTGCAATAAATTAATTGCTAATGAGATTTGATTACCCTTCTGTTCTTAAGAATTTGACTATACTTTATATTTGGTATAAATTTGGTATATATTTGGTATAAAATTCTATCCTTACTAATCACGAAGGAAAATGTACACTAAATATATGTCAAAACATTGAAGATAATAAGCACCATAAAAGTTAAGTAATATGCACGAAGATACGTACTAGTTTGCGCACTTCTTCCAAATAATCTTACCAGTATGGAATAATTATCATTGCGTTATTATTACCAAATACATCGTTAATTTTAACGTATAGCTATGTTGAATAACAAAAACATATACTTTTTGAGATAAGGGAGAGCGGGAATATTCCTTTCTTGGAAAGATTGGAATATACGGAAAGCGCTTACGCCATAGGCTTAGAAACTTCTAAAGAAATTACCCTACGAGCTTCATTGTGAAATTCCAAAGTTCACATGTTGAGGCACGAAAAAGTTGATTAACCACTTGCGAATTTTATCAAAAATGGGACCATTTGTTATCAGCCCTAAGTAGCACACTATAAGAATTCAATAAAGCAGAATTAATTTCCACTTATCTCTTCATCAATTTTTTTAAACCATACCCGTTAAACAAAACAAAAACTCACCGTTAGAAGGTTCTGCGAGGATATTCGCCATGTTTGCTAAGGTATTCGCCATTTATGCCGAGGTGTTCGCCATTTATGTCGAGGTATTCGCCATTTATGTCGAGGTATTCGCCATTGTCGTTGAGATATCCGCCCTGAAAAAAATAAAAGTATTAACGTAGAAGATTAACGTGAAATTTACTTTATACAAAATATATTTCCAATTTAGTATATTCTTTAAGTATATTACTTTGAATTTTCTTTGGTTCTCGTTGTTCTGAGTTGGTATTACCACCCATCAATCTAAATATTATATTTCTAGCATCAACTAATTGTATTGAATTGCATAACATAATACAAAACTTAAAAATTAAGAATTGTGCTGTTGATAAAATTATTAAAAAACAATTTTGTTTCTTGAAAATTACAAAGTTGAACCTTTTGTACATATACTAATCATAACTTACAGTACTCGATATGTCGATATGACACTAATACGTAAATAAAATATTTTACATAGGCAACATTTAAAATGATTTTGTAGAATAAATTTTGCCTCGTTTCATTTCTCCTAGTAAATTGTGAACAGGCTATTTAGATTCTGTATGTGTATTCCGTATCTTGGAAGCAAAAGCGAATAAAATTTCTACGTGAATATCTTTTTCTCGGCCCAAAATTAGTAAGAATTACGACAGGTTAGTAATCATCGAAAAAAGGTTTTTTTCTTGTTGGTCAATGTAATTATTAATTAACGTACATAAAATTTACAGTTTTTTCCACTCAAGCATCTGAACACAATAAGCAATATCTAAAATATAAGCTAAACCGTTTAACTCACAGAGCTAACAAACTTAATTACAGCGCAGACAGGGAAGGATCCTACGAGCGATATTTCACCAATCCGAGCATCTAATTTCTGCCTTTCTCACACAGACCCTCTCGTGCAGCGCCGCTTCTTCCTCTCACTTTTTTGCTCTATTTCCAGCAATTATTAAAGAGAGGTTCTCCCGCAGGGCAAATATCTCACTTAACGTTCACACCAGAGATCAGTTTAGCTTTGGCGGATCTGTGATTCGTGATATTAAAAAAGTTTTCAAGCAAGCCAGGGCAACATGATACCTTAAATGCCCCTCGTGAGATATATAATTTGCTCAGACTTATAACAAATTTTAATCGAAAAATACCAAACGAACAAGAGGATTCTATGAGTAAGTTAAGCCTCGGGGCGATACGTAAAACACACGTTTTTGAGTTGTACATTAGCGAAAAACATTTCAAAAGGCTTGAGTTTAGTGTGTTTACTGTGGAATCTCCCTTTTCCTGGTAAATTTGTTTTGTATTTTGCTCTCTCTTGCTTCTCATATTCCCGATATTAACATTACAAGTAAAGCATAAACATATCTTAATTTTGCCATTTGTTGCAGTAAGAGTTCACTACCTAATACTCAAACAACCCATATTTTTACATTTCTTGGTATCCTATAAAATAAATGTCTGACAGAGATCTCATCGAAACATTTGAATGGAGGCAGAAAGAAAGTCATTTATTTCCGTGAGTAAGGGGGGAATTGAATATCTAAAGAAGGCTTTTGTTGTTTTCCAGACGGAGGAACATTCAATTTTGATACTAGAAACGTTATCCGAGAAAAAGATAATTTTACAGTTAGACCTTCATAACAAAATTAAATGCGATAATTCTAAATTGATATACTCTTATTAAATTATTTTGGCATCAATTGAAATTAATTACAAAATTGCACATAAGATTATACTTAGAATCGTACTTGTTTCGTCTGCTGTAAAAATTGTTACTATGATGTTTTCTACGTCCAAAAAAGATGAACTTGTATGGTTTTGAAGTACCTCCACTTAGAAGTCTCTCTCGCTCCTATGAATTCTATTTGTCGGTTAGCAATATGCAAGATCTAAATAGGACCCAACCTATCCAAATATCAGTTGCTGTTATTATGAACGTGCATATTTCTGATATCGTTTATAATAAAAATATATCACGTAGAGTTTTGTAGATACCATTTATTTCTTTGAAAGAATCTTTGATTCTTTTAAAACTGATTAACTTAAAATTCTTTTGTGGTCATATGAGTTATAAAATAAAGATTCGTCTTATGATGGATAGTCTGAAGATGGCGTATTGCCGAAACAGGTGGACATTTGTATTTTAAGTATAAGTTTATGAGGTAGTGAAGTACCCTTCATTACGTTAAGCTACTTTGGGAAAACTGAAGACCAACATTATTATAATGAAATTGTCTCTAACAGCACCTTGTGTGCAATAGATGAAACACCAAACTCCGTTAATTCCCATGACGCGTTAATGTTTCGCCCACCGCCAGTTCAATGCCCATGCAATGTGCCATTTGTTCAAATGCTAAATTCTGAAAATGAATTCATAGCCTCCTTCCTGCCCTAAAATAAAAGGTAAATGCCTTATTCCGTACTGCGCTGCAGATTTGTCGGTGCCAACCAAAATTTAAAAAACATCTCCGAATCGTCAACTTTGTATATCACCAGCTTGTAAATAAAATTACAAATGTTTGTCACGTGTCTATTTCGTATCATTTTAAGATTCCCCTCTCAGGACCCAACCCGGCTGACATTCCGCCGACGTCTGAAATTTAATTCCAAAATAATTCCGGGCCGACAATAGAATCAGTCCGCGAATATACTTTTTTTTATTGATATACGATGAGCATTTGCGAAAACGATGAAGCGACAGGATTTCGAAAAGAATTCGTTTAGCGCTTAACATGTAATTTCGCTTCTTTGAGATCCTCCTCCTCGGGGGGGTGGCGACGGAGGGCAAAAAATCGATTCTTGTATTTGCACTGTCTGCTTGAAAAATATTTGTTCTGCTTGAGCGGCATTAGTAGAGACGATCGGATCAAGACCAAGCAAATACGTATGCAACGCGTAATCTCCGATAACAGGAAGTGGATGAAAATGTCGATGGGGGACAGGAAAAGAGAGAAAGTGAGGCGTATATATTGCTGTCTATTAAAACACGCAGGAAATATCTGACATATGAAATGTTTACCGAAGTAACGTATCCCTGACAAACAGACAGTGGCGCAACTAGCCCATCAAAGCAGATAAATAAAAAGGCGCCAACAGTATCGACAACACATTAAAATCATTGTGCAAAATATAACTTTTCATTTATAGTGTCCCCATAAAACAGCTATTAAAAAAAGTTTCTTCTCTAATTTTTTTTTAAATTGTTCTAAACCCACATTCAAATTATTAACCTATTTTCGCTCATAGTAGATATTTAAAAAGCTAAACTCATTTAAACTACCCCACTTATCTTAATAAAAAAATTATTTACAATTAAAATTTTTCGGAACAATTGGCCAATGAGTTATTATTTTTTAATTTTATTTAAGCCGTACATGTAATCAAAATAACTGGAAAAAATCGAGAGTTTTAGACAAAATGGTCTCCTGCCATCATTCTCAAAAACGTTTTGGGTATGCACGATTTTTGACTTATACACTGTTGGAGTATTCGCCCAAATAAATAGAAATAATAAATTAGTATCTAATAAACGTTTTGAGCTAACAGACAAGCGGATTGAGTACCACTGAGTCAGCATTTAAAATCCCTTACATCAGATTCACTTTTTTCACTATTACACTGTTCACTTTACAAAAATTTTTGTAGGAGGACTTTTTTAGCCCCTGAAAACAAAAGGCACCTATAAGGAACAGAAAGAACTTTTGAAGAGAAGGGAATGGGATGCTTAGTTGCAAAATTTTATTAAAATCAGTGTCATGCGAATGTATTCCGAAGTAATTGTTTCTTTTTATCTTCAAACACTGGACTAGTAGCAATTTTCCGCCGAGCAATCGTTTCGCTCACTTTCAAAATTAGTTATTTATTTCAAGTGTTCCCAATTACAAAAGAGCTATTTCGACAGGTTACGATCTTCCGTTTTCTGTAATCTCCACCGACCGAATGCGATACGACCGACATATTTTTAATCCCCGAGGCTGTTAAGCAGACCTTAAAAAAACTCGTTCGGGCTATTTCGAAAGGTAACGATCTCCCGTTTAATCATCCATCAACCACTCTTCGGGGCACTCATTTTTAGCTTTTCTGGTGAGGGGGAGAAATCTTTAAAAGATGACCATCTGATAACTTTCGTTGCCGGCTTCTGGATGCCCAGCTATCAGGCTACTACGTTGGAATCGTGTAAGTCTTCGGTGTATCACAACTGTTTAAGAAGTCGGTAGAATGTTTTTGCTTGTGTACAATACATGTAGTGTGAGCAGGATACAACTGTTCTTTTTGATTTCCTCCTGACTGACGTTATCCTAGTGTTTTTGTTAGTGTGGTGGAGTGGTATTAATGTCCTGAATGTGGTTTTGATTGGTATATGTGGTGAGACGATGTTGACATTGAGGCTCGAATGTGACTGTCCTTCTCCCCTGCCAATAACCACCCGTGAGCATGGTGAAGCCTTTTCATTCGCCCCAGTCTCCTTGCTCGCTACCCCCACCCCCACTACAGACTAAAGGAGGAAGATAACTTGGTCCCCAACCAAGTACTAGATCCCCTTGCTCTCTTCGAGAGGCTTCAGCTGCTCTGTTGTTGAACCAGATTCTTCTCCATCTTCATTTCTTTACTAATGCATCAATGTGAGGTGAAACCTCTGCTTTTTTTGAAGAGCTATTGTCTTTGTCTTGAGGTGAAACATCCTTCCCTTCGTCCGTGGCCATCATATCTTCTTGGTGAAGCCTTCTTGTGTCCCCCCTCGTGGCTTCAATGCCCTTTCTTATTGTCTATCCAGTGGCCAAGACTTCGACTTTTCCACCAGATCTTCCAGCACCTAGTCAAAGCTGTTTTTCGCTTCGTCGCCCTCATTCCAGCTTTTGTTGAAGAGGGAGGCTATTGAGCCCCCCGACGAACAATAAGATCTCATAGCTCTTACGGGGGGCACTCATACTTAGCCATTTTTTCGTAATCGTAGGAATATTCCTATTTTGCTCATAACCGTCCTCGCTTAGAACACCAATATTGCCCGTTACTCTCCCAAGACGCGTTTATTAATCTTATTTGTTCATAACTAGCCTTTTAACCCCATACCTTTTTCTGATTATAAATATTTAGCTTAGTTTTAGCATAATCAAAAGAATAGTTCTGCCGTTTAGTTCTAATTCACCGCGTTGTAAGTGGTTTTGCATTCCTGTTGTGTAATTATTTGCCTTGTCTACACTGACGACCAAAATATTTTTCAAAATAGGGTAAACTAGGTCTTTTCCACAAACAGAGTAAAAAAAACATTTGAATATTTAAAATGATTAAATTTCATAAATCCGAAAGTAAAATGAGAAACACGATCATATTGTTTATTTGCATTGTTTCAAAGTTATCGGTCAAATCACTAAAAAGAGAAATCATCAAGCAAACAATCTTTATTCTCTTTAATCTACTCCAATCACCTGTTGTAAATATATATGTTTTCCGGCCGAAATAACGCAATTTAAAAATAATTCCCAGTTTTCTGTATTTATTCCTCACGAACCCACGAACTTCTCGCCGAGTATAAAATGTTTGCGCATAGATAACCTTAAACCATACCCTAATCCATAGAACTCGAGAAAATATCGTAATCATATCATATCATATGTAATTCCGGCACTAATTTCTACAAAATTTCTACAAAAAGCAGTTGTAATGTAATAAATAATTACTTTTACTACTAGCGCAGTGTGTGTTAATTTTAAAATTTTCTCTGCTGTCCTCTTGGGCTTTCTCTGATCCTTATTCATGTAAAATCGTTTTTGTTTACTAACGAGAATTCCTTGATATGATGCTTCAATGTTGTAACAAATTCTCAAGCTTGCGTCAAATAATCACAAAAGCTATCATTTTTCACACTTTTTCAACATTGCTTGTAGTTACTCTAATTATACCTGCAACAATATTCGAACTAATATTTGCTTTTTAAACTGGAACTAACGAACCGTTTAATTTTTGCGACATGCCCTCCAAATTGTAAGTCATTAAACAAACTTGTATCAATTAGTTTGAACCGAAAGTTCACTACAGTCACATAAAATTCTTAGTGTGGTATTTACCTAACCATTTGAGAACTGCTCTGTAACCATTATCATAGCTTTAAAGGCACCTTTTATTACCATCCCTTATCGCTAAGCCGTTTAAATATAGCAGACATTTCACTATAACGCTTCATTTGTGTCCCTTTAGATAGCTGTAATCGAGATGACCTGCTAGTTCAGTAAACATATACGCTTTCCAGGCAACCAATTTTTTTGAAATTTCTTTATCGTTCGGCGGTATAATCGAGAACACAAGAACACAAGGGGCGAGAAGCAACAGAAAAGACTATTTTCTTTATTCCTTATTGTGTATCCAAATCCGCATGAGTGATAAAGAAACATATTACTTAGTACATTTGTATCTTTTATATACTTATATGCTGTACAATTACTTTGTCCCAAACTTTTGTATTTATTATCTGGCAACACTAAGACTGTGAGAATCTATAATGGAGCTGTCTGTCTAAAATTAAAAGAGATTAACTTCCCTACCACCTAACCACTTATAGTTACTCTACTGTACACTAGTCATATTGAAAATTTTACCAATTTTTCTTTCTTGTTTTTTAGGGCGCATAATTAGTTTGAATTTTGCAAAGCCACTTCACTCGAGTTATTACTTCAATGACAATTATATTTGGATATTACCAGAAGAGAAAACAAATCCGCTAATAATACGTATTCCCAATAATGATGCAGCGATATCCCATCGGGTAAATACATATTCAGTGTTCTTTTTTTAGCACAAGCGCAAATTTACACGTTTTCTCAAAAATATAATATTAAACTCAATGGTGACACACAGAAGGACATAGGCCCTTAAATTAAAGGGACAAGTGGATAAAGGTGCTAAGTTACAAAATGTTCATTTTGAGTAATTAACGACCTTTAAATATGTTTTGCAAATTTTTGTTTTAAAATTTAAAATAATATAAAAATTCAAAATACTGGTAAGTGTCCTAAAAATTATAAAACAAAGTACGAAGGTACATCCACACAACATATTTAAAACATAGATTATTATACTTAAATTTTTCACCTAAACTCGAAAAGTTAATTGCTAATGAATATGTTCCCGCGGCAACTTGACAAATAAAATTGGAGGAGTCAGTTCACAACATTCACTAGAACAAATCTATTCTTTACATTTTAAAATTTACAATGTGCTTTTGTTGTATTTCAATAACCTTCATTGGGGAAATTATTACAAATACTATTCCATATTTATTTAATTACTACAATAATTTTGACAAATTAGTAATTTGTTGAATTCAAAAATTTCCAAACTGCTGAACCTTAAAATTGAATTCAGGGGATTTATGCAAATTTCAAATGGTTTTACTGTTCGAAGTCTACCACAAAAATCTTAATTTTCCTAAATGGTTTTAGATATATTCTAGAAGCATTCTAGTAATGATTTCAAACAATATAAAGTGTGAATCATACTGAAGAAAAACACTAGAACTTTGGAAAACCAGAAAGTTGATAAATGTTGATAGAAGATTGATGAAATGTAGAAGTTGTATAAGTGCATTCAATACATGGAGAGCTGTTTTAACTAACAGACATCTGACCTTGTACAATCATCTGAGCTTTGTTAAAATGCTACCTGTGATAGGTCTTGCTGTACACCGGTGAAACATGAACCTTGAACATGGGGCTCTCGTAAAATTTTGCTGGTGACCAGGACATCCCATACGACCAATGAGGAAATACTAAAAAGGATATTCACAGACCGCAAGTAACTATTCACAATCAAAAGAAGGAAGATGCCATACTTTGATCATGTGGTTCGTGGCCTCCAATATAATTTACTATTGATCCACAGAAATATAAAAGGATCGGCTGGATCGGCCATGAGAAACATTCGTGGCTATGAAATTTTCACCAATGGACCAAAAGCAACTTTGAATTCAAGTGAAATAATTTTTCAAAATTGCCCCAGTACCTTGAAGCATAACGACAAATGATTGACATGGTGACGGCGAGCGCTTAACACAAGCTTAACACAACAGCTTCAACAAGTATGTTGAAGAATTTTTATCTAGACGGGCAGTATATAATAATGAGCACAATTTTTGTGTTGTACATCAAGAAGTAACTCATTAACTCTCCTATACACATAATTCCTATATTCATACTTTGACTGATACTCAAAAAATACATTTATTTATTTCCACATTTTCCCGAGAATTTAAATTGATATCATTAAAAAAGTCTCCCCTTTATTAGGCTGAGGGAACAAAAACAACCTCCTAATTATATCACAACTGAAAAAGGAATACAATCTACCGAGTTATTAAAAAAGAGATACCAATACAAAAGAATTCCTTTAAAAAAAGGGTCTCGAAATTAACCAGCCCTTTTAATCAACTCGTTTTTTCACAGTTTTCATTTTCATAATCTTTTGTAGGAGCTTCTATTCATTCGGGCATAAGCAAACGGCTCTTCCTATTATTTTCAACGTATTTTTTCTCCTCCTCATCTCAAACTAAAAACATTTATCATATTCCGCTTGATTAAAACGGGGTATGAGAATTTATTACGAGTACGGTAGAAGGTTCTAATTGATATTAAAGAGAATAAACTCTTTTTCAGGAACCGTAGTCAGCTGGCTACCCTCAATTTCAGACCACGAATTCGATGATGTCCTCTATTGGGAGATGTCCGAAGACGAGGGTGACCAGAAGTGTTTAAAGAAAGTAAAAAAGAATTCTGCACCTCGTAATGACAACGGTCAATACAACAATGAAGCATTTGACGATTCCACTAAAGATGGCTCTAGTTGTTCAATGCAACAACGATTTTAATTCCATATTATAAAAAAGTATACTTACATAGATACCAGCATCTTTTACAGCCTTTAGAGTCTTTTCACGCCGAACTGTGGTGAAGGCGGGTGTATTCTTTAGCCGACATTTGCTTGGACCAGGCTCAAGTTAGGAGTACCATTCATCTATGCCTTGTACACTAGATCCCACCGACAGGGTACCGGAGGGGCTACAGAAAAATATAATGTAACAAAAATTGTTTACCTGCTATGCACTTTGTCATAAATTTGGAAACCACAAATAAAAATTTTGACTCCACTCCCAATAACAATAGATATTCCACCAAGCAGAAAACATGTCAATTCTAATCACACGTTTATGTGCTTTGAAATAATATGTTTGTAACATCGTTATCATCTGCTTGCTGGAATAAAACTATTGATTTCTGTACTGCTGTATAGTGTTTAACAAAATTTTTGGCGCACATCTGAAGAGATTCCCTTTTAATTTTAGCGCTTGTTGCTATGGTGATTAGATACAACGGCCCAATAAAAAAAACAGAAACCAAAATCATCCAATTCTATACAATCCACTTTGCATGAAGTTATCAAATCAAGCCATTTTTTTTTAAATTACACCATATATATGACAATTTATTGTACAAAATAACATAACGGATTTCGAAAAATAGATACACTCATGACCATGTCTCCACGTTTAGTGCCAATATCACTTATGGAAGTATCGGAGAGAGAAAAAGGATCTAGACAAGCCAATCTGGACAACAAACTGTCTATACACAAAAACAAATGTGTTCAAAGGAAATAGGTGGACAATTTTCAGCACCTACCCGGATAGCCAAACGCCAGTATTGCTTGCTAGCAGATCCGCAGCCATGTATGGCCAAATCTGCCTGTTTATTACATAAGTGTGCACTTTTTACTGTAGGATAGCATAATATTGTATTGAGAAGAACAAAGATAATACGTGGACAGGCATTTTTTTTCGATTTCGAGCCTATTTCGACTATTACATACGAAATGAGCAACAAAATTATTTTGCTCAATTATTTGCTTTACCCCATGGAATTGCCTCAATAAGCATATCAATAGATATGCAACCATCGATAACATTCACTGCGTCCATACAGAATCCTATCTTAATCTGCTACTCTACGGTAGGGGGCGCACACTCTGATAATAAATATAGATAGTGGCGAATTTCCTGCAAGGCATGGCTGTATGGGCAAGTGTTGCCCTTTAGAAGAATGAAAATCAATGCATAGAACCAAATACAAGATTAGAACAATCAAATCAGATTTATAACTCATTAAATGAAAACAAGGCAAACAAAACGGAAATTCTATCAATAATTTACAGGTCCATTCTTCGACAACATTGTAAAACTTTGGTTCTATGAGAAAAAAGAAGAAAATTGTACATCAGATAAGTGAAAGAAATGACCAGAGTAGATAGATATAAAAACAATAATTATCTAAACTACTAAAATGATTGCAGATTTTAAAAACTTTAAAAAATTCAGCACCAGTTAAGAATCTAGTAGAGCAAAATTTTAGGCAAGATCAAGTGGGACTTTGTACCTACAATAGAAAAAAATTTTAAAAGAAAGAAGTTGATGCGATAAAATTATAAAGAATTCATTCAAATGTGCGAGGTTACTTTACCAATACACCCTATAAGTAAAAAATGCTCCGACTACACTTTGACCATTTCCCAATTCACCCTTCAACCATTTCCAACCATACTAAACTACCTACGACCTCCTAGTTACTAATACTACTAGCTACCTAGACAAACTTTAGCTAATTAAACATATATACATCCTTTAGGACAAAACATTGGTTGCATTTTTTATTAAAGGTATCAAATAGATGTTAACAAAGTTAATTTTTCATTTAACTGAAGTTGAGTTTTGATCAGTTGTGACAAAGTAATTACCATAAGTAAATCTTTCACGTTACTATTGAACATCTCTCCGAACTGCTCGTTATTCATATGTGGTACGGAATTGACCAAATCAAGAAGTGATCTGCCCACGGCGTTATTCGGCGGCACCCTATTGGCCAGAACATCTTCAACATACTGCAGCACCTGATCCAGAAGGACGCTCATTTTACCACCGGCTTCGGCCACTTGCGCCAAATCAATCATGGGGTTGACGTTCCTCGGTCGACCGGCAGCGCTCATCGTTTTTTGGCACAATTGAAGGGCGAATACCTCTGGATCGTAACAGATGACATCAACCGGTATGGAAGTGAACATGCATCCCTGCTTCCCATTCGGCACACCCATCGGGACGCAGATGTATGCCCTGAGACCCATCCTGCCATTTTGTAAACTTGTGTCTATGGTGATGTGGACTGGGTTATTACATTCCCGGGAATAATATTCGTGGATGACGGAACTGTGGTTCGTCACCTCATGACCAGTTGCCCACCACCCCACGATCCCTTCGCTCGAGTTTACTCTTCGGTTCAGGTCGTACACGTCCATTGCATAGGACAACTCTGCTTCGACTTGATCGTCATATTCCTTGTGTGGGACGCAGAAGCAGTTCGTCACTTCTACCACTCCCTTATCAACGGTACCTACAAATAAATTGGTTGTATGAGTTGAATTCTACTTGCAAATTTTGTCACAAATAAAATTATTATCAAAGATATTGTAATCGAAAGAAAAACAAAATGTAAGCATGGCCAAAAAGAACAACTGAGCAATATTTGTGGTAGCCTGAACGAGACCAGGTTCTTCTTCCAATAATAGAGCTTAGACTTTCTCAGCAATCTCATCGATAAAAATACATTCTTCTGTTATTGAACAATTGGTACCTGGATTGAAATTGCTTTATTGTAAACAGCTGGATTTTGTGTATTTCGTATCTTACTTGAATAGTGGTACTGCTATCGAATAGAATGTATTACATGAGACTATGACCAATCAACTTAGTATTTTATTAGATCAGATAGATAGATACAGATAGAGGTAATGAATCATGTTCCTTCCACTAAGAATGGCTATCAAAGTACAAATATTGCATATTTTTAATCATTTTATTGGCAAGATTGTTTAATGGGCATTCTAATAGTATATGTATTAAACTTCCAGCTAGACCACATCCACAATGTGGGTTAGCTTTCCCACCAATGCTGAATAGGTGTAAAGGACTCAAAGTATGATCTAATAAAATATGGTTTATTGTTATTATTATATCTCTATAGGAACTGGGTATTTTATTATACCAAGGTATCAGAGTAAAATCGTCCCATAATTTACCCAACAAAGATTCAGATTCTCTATTCTTAGACCTCCAGGTGTAATGAAATTCTTTTAATATAGATTTTTCTTGCATAATAAATAATATCCCGTGGTTAGATAATAGTAACCCACGCTATATAAGTTGCTATGTATCTGCCAAGATATTGGCTACTTCATTTCCTGTGTGTCCTGGAATCCATGTAATCAGAGTGGATTTTGTCATCATATATAGCCTGACAGATCTTTTTTCTAATATTAGATAGCTTGAAGATTTGTTACTTTTAGGATCAACCATATTTTTTTTGATAGCATTTTGTGAATCAGACAATATTACAATTAGTTAAATTATTATCCATGGACACATGGATTAAAGAACACCTCAATCAATTTTATACTGTATAAGGTAAACCTACTTCGAAAACCGTTGTACTTGAATTTTGAAGTGAATGTTCTTTGATATTGAAACCATTAGCCTCATTGACCTATCAATTTTTTTTGAGAGAAATAATCATACCTATTAGGATTCGTGTTGCCAACAATCTTGCGACTTTTGCACAGTGAAGAGAAATTAATTAATTTGAAGTATTGCTTAGATATTAGAGACAGTATAATTACAGGCATGAAAACTCGCTTCTGTGCAATTTTAGATTTTAAGCCATACTAGTTGGACCATATATATCCTCATCGCGTTCATTACCTTCATTCAAATTGAACGGGACTAGTAAAGGTAAGCGGGTGAAAAGTTCTCATTTGTTAAAGATTTCTGGTCATCGAAGTCAATAGTCCCTGACAAAATATCCCCTTTACACCAGCACAATATTGTGTTCGATTGAAAAACGTAACAAAACTGATTATCTCACAATTCGGCTTCAATGGAAATCTTAGCATATTTAAAGTCGCCTCGAAATGAACTTTCTATATTTGTATCTAAATATGGACGCCTAGTTCATCCTTGTTCATTTTGCCAAAGTGAATTTTAGATTCAATAAATCGCAAAAAAACATGTATGGGTTAATATGAATTGCCTCAAATACTATTATAATCACCTGGAATATCCTCAAGAATACATCGGTCAGATCTCCTCTGAAGAATCTTTTGGAATTTCGCCCTGTATACCATGGTACAGGATAGGAGAATGTGGGCAAACCTTATTCATTTGAACTGCGATTATTTAAAAAACAGGAAGCTTGTATCAATTGTGAAAGTGTTTTAAGAAATGGAACTTGCTTGGACAGGAATAATCAAACCTATTCCATGCACAGGAGGCGTCTTCAACCACGTGACTAAAACCCTACATTCCATTGGCCGGACCATTTTAGGAACTCTTGCTGGAACAGTCCTAACAACTTTGAAGCAAAAAGAACCTGGCACAGTTAGTTGTAATTTACCTATAGTTTAGTGACAACCAGTACACAACAGCCACGCGTCCTTAAATGATTGTGACTGTAATAGTGTTTATTTTTATTCGGCTTTTGAGGTGTAAAGTGTAAAATTATTCGGTCTCGCGGTACTAAACATAAGTGACTCAGGGTTTCGAGGTTATACTTCACATGTTAGCATCTAGCAGATCAATGTTAAATGTTTTCTCAAACTTACGACTAAAGATGGATAGCTTACCTAAAAGTGTACCGATAACTCGATGAGAGTCAGCATTCCTCCTTTCGTAAGCATCGACAATTTGAAAAAGTACGACAGGATGCACCTTCACTTGTAAATTAATCGCCATTTTGATGACGAAAGAGAGAGGACATGCGTGGACCGAGGCTAAGTGGCAAATCTCGGAACTGCCAATCTACGTCGACAAAATGTCACTAGGCAGCGTTCAAAAGCGAAAAGAGGCCGGTTTTCGTTTTGGTTTTTGAGGGGTAATTAGGGCGACTCCAGCGATGCTCCTTGGCGGAGCCCCTCATTGGACAACCGGCAGTGATCAGTCCTCGGCGTTCCCGTTAAGGGCGTCCGCTGGATGGTGTAAATCCGCCTTAGGAAAGTAACAGTTTGCGTATCGATGGCCGCTACCAAAATGGTTTCGCGGCGAGTTGCTAGACGTGAATATGCGTTGTTTCGGTATATCTATATCCGCAATGCAGGCGTGCCTGTGTATAACCAGTTAAAGACAGAGATATTTCTGGATAAAACCTAGCTGAATATCACAGGTGTGTACCGTTAATTTTTTTAAATGTCTTCTTGTCCCCTCCCCCGCCTTTTTCAAATTGAACTTGGATGTTTATCGACGGTACTCTATATATATCGCCTGTAAAATTGTATAATTGATATGCCCGAATAAACATATCGCCGTAATTTAAGATATTATGGACAGATGATTTTTAAAGGTGACCTTGCCTCGATACTATGTCGCTTTCGGCTTGAATGATTTCACAAATGTAACCATCACACACAACTACAGAATGAAAAGTTCGTGGAATTCTAAAGAGGTCATGAACTCGAAGAACTCCTGGAAACTGTCACGGCGCCAGATATTCTAAAAATATGAATTTCAGGGACTGAGAGAGACCATATACATCATGGACAACTCGAGCACAGAAGACAGTTCGTCTGATTACAGCACCGAGAGCTCCGAGGAGGATGGCATGGAAACTGCTCAGATAGACGGCGTTAAGCTGCAACTACCTCAAGGTTTATGTGAAAGACAGGATATATTCAGGGAACTGTTTACCTCTGAAGTGTGGAACTCATTATCGGATGTCAACAAACACCACCTGCAGACTTTCTTGCCAAATTTCCCCGAGAACGATGAACTGGAGAAGACCAGGACTCTGCAAAGACTGTTTGACTTCGAAGAATTTAGGTTTAATAGTCCTTTAGTCAAATTTCATAATGATTTGAAAGCTGGCTACTTCAGGCCAGACATTGCTCGAATGCGGAAAATTATTAGGAAAGCAGAGAAGAAGGAGGCGAAATATAGGTGAATATGTACAACAAACATTAAATGGAACACTTGTAGTTGAAGTGATAGCGCTCAATCAATCGTTACTGTTTTAGTGATTATCTAACACCATGCGACACTCAAAATTATCAGCTTTTAAATCCTCCTTTCAATTACTTAAACCCAACCTTCATTCTATACTCTAACTCTATACTGTAACTATACCTATCAACAAGTATTTAAAATCCCATGTTTCGATGAATCCAACAGAGAATAGCTTATGTTAGTTTGTTAAAATACGGTCCCTTTAAATGTGTCTTGGTCGGTTTGCCAGGAATTCAAACAGCACTTGTATAGTTTATTTGAATTTAATTAGTACTATATAATTTTAATTAAACGATCATTAATTGATTTTCTTATTAACTAACTAAACCCTTGTCTTAACCCTACACTTTCGAAGTTGTTACGGAACAATACCTGTTAATGATTATTTAAAATTTACATTTTTCTCAACCAAACAGAATGTGGTTTACATTACTGAATGACACGTTGGCCCTGTTCATTTTCTTTAAACATTGTTACAATTGCATTAAATATTCAGAGTAAGATATTCGAACATTTAAATATGGTAAAATTTCCTCAAAATTCTTGTAATGTGTTTAATTTGCATGAAATGAGATAGAAAGTTTAATTTACCTTACCTGCCTAATAATCACTTTTATATATTTTAATTTTTATAAATTTTAATTGCCTTTATGGATTAAATATATCACATAAACCACTAATAATTCCGTTCTGTAAATTTAAAAATTGACTAAGTACACCTTCCTCACAAACCACTATATTTGCAGGTACCAAACGTTTAAGGAACAACTCAAACATGAAGTCATAGAATCTCAAGCGAAGCTATTGTATCAAATTAGAAATTTACCACCTGGTGTGGAGCCTAAGCAGGAGAAGAGGAAGTTCAGTGTCGATTACGTATCACATAGAACGAAACGTAGGTACTTTCAAATTTTGTCATCGATAAGAGCGAAAACGGATGATCCGGGTTGTTCATCTGATGAGAATTATCCAGATGGTCCTCCTTTACCTCTTTCCAGGAAACAAAAAAGACACCTGAATAGTATTAGAACTAGTTTAATCAATTCTAAGGAAAATTACTTTGGTAGTACGATGTGTGAGAAGTCAAGTTCAACACCTATAGATTTAGAAAAGTACATAATACCTAATCACAACCCTTTTTACATTAATGATGAGTCATACAAGGTTCTTATTCACCAACATAAGAAAAGGAAGTTAGAGAACCCAGGTGACCCGGAATTAGTGACAAAGGGTATAACTATAAGCGATATTGTTCACAGAACACAACTGCCTTATAGCAAAAATATGCCTATTGTATCGAAACATCAAGTTGAAAGCAAGCTTAATAAAAAGAAAATGAAAAAGGAACACCACAGGAAGTCTCCAGATATACAGTTTAATTCAAAAATAAAAATAGAAGAACCCAGTTCAAATTCTGAAACAGACTCGGATTCCGTGATAGATAATGAAATAATCAACCACATAGTGAAACCAAAAGTAAAAATAAATAAAAACAAGCCATCACCTAGAGCACCAACTCCTAAGGTTAAAAAAGAACCTGCTCCATTACCTCCACCGCCGCCGCCTTTACCACCGCCACTACCACCACCACCACCACCACCATCCATTGAAACTGTACAGCCGACTGTAGAAACTTCTGATAATCTAGTAAATAACATAGAAACCAACACTTTACCGCCGGTTAATAATATTTCTCAGTACCCACCAGTAAGAGTGGAAGACTTAGATGGCATTGATGTTATGAATATTCCTATAGACTTAGAAAATCCCGATATAGATATCTTGGAATTAAGCAATAAACCTGAATTAATGCAGGACACGCACGCGAATTTCTTTTCTTTAATTCGAGATGTAATTTGTTCAACAACTGATCATCGTATGAACATGTATATGTTACAAGAAAGGCTGAAATCTTGGCAGGAGAATCCGATAAGTCCGTTAAACGATTGGTATAGCTTCACTGATAATTGGATAGGGATTCTACCATCTGCCATTACATTTCTATGCGGTAATGCTTCTGAGCAACCTGACGATTTCGTTCCTTACATGGAGTACAAGGTGAATCTCGATGTTTACCAGTGGATTGGAGCTGGACGAGACTCCGACAATTTACTAAGCTCTCTCTGCACTTTCTGGTTGGAGCACAGAATGGAAAACAAGCAGATGTCTCCAAGTAAAGAGAATGATCTAGAAGTGGACATTGTAGATAGATCATGTACTCCGCCGCCTCCGAGGTTCCCAACCACTTGGAGTGTACGGAAGGCGACTCCAGAAGAAATCAAAGATTTCAGAGAGCAGGAGCGACGAAGGTATGACAACCCCCATAAAGCTTTCACATACCGTTGTAACAGCTATGAGTCCGTCGTCGGTCCTCTGAAGGGTATGTATAATCCCGGAGCTGGAAACACGAAAGCGAGAGGTCACACCATGCTCTCTGCGGATCGACCAAATTTCGTTACGATACTTTCGCTCGTCAGAGACGCTGCTGCGAGATTACCTAATGGGGAAGGAACCAGGGCCGAGATATGTGAACTACTCAAATCCTCGCAGTACATTTCTAGCGCAGCGCCCGATAATCTATTACAGTCTGTAGTGTCCGGAGCATTGGACAGGATGCACACGCAGTGGGATCCTTGCGTGAAGTACGACCCCAAGAAGAAAATTTGGATATACCTTCACCGGAATAGGTCGGAAGAGGATTTCGAGAGGATACATCAGCAATATCAGGGTAAGTAGTTTTAACAAGTTGTTTAGATCCGAGGTTAAGTTTTGATCGTGAATACTAGAGAAGGACAAGCTAGAAAAGTTTCAGGTTTTTGCGACATAGGATAGGTACCTCTGACGAGGGTATTAATGGCGTGATCCCATTAGTGCGCTTGGTAGCTGCATGGAAAACAATTTCCATCAAAACTGCTTACACATACTTATGTGCTCCTATATATATAAATTTTTATTTTGCGTCTTTCCATTACGCCATGATGGTTTTAATCAAAACAATAATTGTTGTAAGACAAATTTGTAAATTGTATTATCATCTTCAATCAGTTTCTCAAATTGATTGTACAAAAGATATTTGTTAATGTTGTAGTCAATTCTTATTCATAGAGAATGAATTTTGAAGGCCGTTGAGTTTGATCTTCTATAGCTTTTTGTTTTATGTTGTTCCTGAATAATTGCATTTGCTGTATATTCATCTACACTGTGAAGCTTATGGGAAATGTTCTTTTCATCTACTAACGTCTTTTCGAGCAAAGTATACTACTTGGCTGAACATTAACGATTGGTATACTGGGTGTATATTAATTATTGAATTTAAATTTGCCAATGAAAAATTCCTCCTGGCCTTGTTCATTTCATTCAATTTGAACTTTTCCATGCTATGCCTTAATTTAATGAAGTAGTACTTTAATATTCCTCAATTACAAAGAATTTTAATCTTTTATTGTCCGGCTACGAGAACAATTCAACTTTTTTCCATTTTTGAAGCCATACATAGAGTTATAGCTGACGATTAATCGGTTCTGGAATGTTCAAGGGCCTAAGAACTATTATGGTAGTTCTTTGTTTTATTAAAACGATTTCCATAAATTTCGTCTCGATGGTGTTACGACGAACTTTTTAATACTCGTGTATTTCCAGGAGTCATCAAGCCGAAGAAAGCAACCCCGAGGAAGTCCCCAGCGAAATCCAAACTGAAACAGGCATCGGAAAAATCATCGAAATCTGCCAAATTGGAGCAATCCTCATCCTCTTCTCAGGAAACTCCTACCCAAGAAGTGCCTAGTAAGCAGCCCAGGAGGGCCAGCTCGCAAGGCCCGTCGAAGTCCACTTCGACGGCGCCCTCAAACCTAGGTTCGAACATAATCACCGTTACCTCGCCTCAGAGAGGCACCAGCCTGCTACTAAGCAATCATATATCAAAGCAACAAGTACAAGTTCCTGATTCAGGGCAGCAGAGCCCTCAGATAAAGTCGCACCAAACGGTCATTGAAGTTCCAAAGTTGTCTCCGGAAGAGGAGCAGACGACAGAGGATAAGGAAATCAGCGAGGCATTGCAGGCCATAATTCAAAATCGGGTTTCCAGTCCGACAATGAAGGCGGGTTCTGGTAAATATCTTTTATATTTTCTGGTACACTCAGTGAGTAATACCAATACACAGAACGTAACGTAATCTAGAAAGCTGTGAAAGGGAAATTAGCAAATTCATTATAATTATTTTCTTTCTGTTTTTCAGGCAAAAGTCTGGTAAAAATCATGTCCCCCTCCCAGAGCAAATCCCTCATCGTCTCGACGTCGAGCCCCCAAATCCTAAAACAGGAACAACGTAATGCCCCTACTCAGCAGCTTATGCAGACAATTGCAGCTCAACAGAAACAACAGCTAGTCATCCCACAGCAAGATTCTGAACCACCAGATGAAAAGATTAAAGTACCTTCGAGTGTTCAGCAACAGATCTTGCAGACCATAAGCCCGCAACAGATTCAGAACATCAAGAACGTCACTTTGTTGAGAACGAGACCCAATCAGAATGTCAATTTGACCCCGATAGTGACCCTAACCTCGCAAACTTCTACAGAGCAGACAAATATTGTGACGGTGGCGGTATCTAAGCAGGACCATTTGATGGGTCAATCGACGGGAGTTCAAATAAAGACTTCTGCAAATCTCACGCCAGCGCAACAGCAACAGATACTTCAGACTATTAAACAGAAAATCTTACCTTCGACAAGCGTTCTAGGTACGAGTCAACAGCAGATAGTTTTGAAGCAGAAAGCGGCACAGAATTCAATTTCAGGAAGTAACAAAAGTATTGGGCAGCAAAAGGTTAACATAACAGGTAAATAAATCACTACTTTGGCACTACTATAAGGCATTAAATGCATTTAGAGTAATTTTGATGTACATATACAAGCAATTAATGCAATATTCTCACTTTCAGATAACTTGGTTAAGCCTGTATCTACAACGCAAGGACCTGTGGTAGCAAAAGTACTTACAAATGCTGCTGGACAAGTGATATCTGTTGAAAGTCTTCTGGCCCATCAGAAACAACATGGGTCCTTACCTCAAGGTAAATGTAATAGAATGAACTAAAACCCATTTTTAAAGTTTGCTGTGGGTAGTTGGTTCTTCTTTAATCACAGTATAATGTTAGTTCCGGCAAACATCAAATCATTTTATTAATGTATTCATCTCAATCACTCACATTTTCATTTTGCTTTTACCACTAGAACTGGATTACTGAATGTAATAAACAGTGAGGTTGTTTCATGTATATTTGTTTTGGTAATGAATAGTTTAGTATGCATGGGTGTACCTAAGTAGTGAAAGTGAGGAACTTCATACCTGTTCCGATGATGGGTCATACTCAGGAACGTCTAATTTCTGAGCTCAACCCTGCTTGATACCGGAACAAGAACATGTTGGTGTGTTTAGACTTAGTATATAACAAATTAGTAAACAAATGAGGGTGAATGCGTTATTGAATTAAGTACAGTTGTTAGTACAATTTAAATTTGAAAAAAATGTCCATTAAATTAATAAGGTATAATTTGTAAAATGCTGTTGATGTTTGCAATTGCCTTAATATATACGTTATTGGCTACTTAGAAATAAACTCACACTCAATGTTGTGTATGTAACCTTTGGTAACTATTCTTACTCCAAACAGCATGTAATATTCAAATTAATGATGGGTTTTGTTTAAGAGCGGATCTAGGAGTTATCGTCGAATATAAGTTTAATTGGATAGAACACATTGAATGCATATTAAATAAAATAAAACTAGATACCTAATCTTTATTTCCAAAAGAAAGGAAATTGAAAATGAAGCATTATTTTCATAGATTATGCCTTTAGTGTAGTCTGGTATGGTATTGTTGCTTGGAGGGGGTATATAGTAATCCCTTTTCCTGCTTCAAAGTTTTCAGAATAAACTAATTCATATTATTAGTAATGAACCCTTCTTTACAGGTAACTGTTCTCGCAATATGAAACAATTAGAATCACTTTCTCCATTTTGATTCTTATCTTGGCAAAAGTGCTTAAATTCACTATCACTAGAAATAAGAGTATTAGCATGCAACAAAAACTGAAGCATCCAGTAACGTGAACAGTTTCTGTGTATCAAGTAAATTATTTAATACAGTCCCTAAGGACGTATGAACATATAAATATACAAGAAATGTAATCGAGAAAAACCTTAAAATTTGGATAAAAAAATATATGCAGTAAGTTCTTTGAGAGCTCAAGTAACCTAATATGAAAACTTTTAAGATTTCTTTATTTGTGTTTTGGAATAAGGTTATGATTTAATTTGGGTACTAAAACCCCAGGTGTTAACCTAAAGGTTAGGGTCATTTTGCATTAAACATTCACCTACATAAGATTCATGTTTAGGTTAAAAAAAGCTAACTTATGTAATTTGAGCATGTAACGGTCTTATGCATAAACGCACTTTAATGTTAAAATGGACTTTAGCTTAAAATGCGTTTAGAATGTGTTTCACAGATGTAACTACTATGTTTTGTTCGGTGTATTCTTAATATGGAGGTAACTATAGTTACCTTATTGAAACACATTCTAAACCCATGTTAAGCTAAAACCCACTTTAACGTTAATAGACGTTTATGAAGACGTATTAGTTTCTATACTGGTTTGGATAAGTAACAACATATATTTCTTTTTGTTGTAGGTACAACTCTGAGAGTCTCCGGTACTAAGGGTGGCCAACAGAACATAATCCACCTCACCGGTACCACAAAGACGAATACTATAACTCAATTTGCTGTTGGTTCCCAGAATAGCATTCTAGCATTAACCTCACAACCGAAACTCGTAGTCTCCTCTCAGACGTCATCGACAACCACAAACACCACTAAAGCGTCATCCCGGACGCAGAGCAAATCCCTGTCAGGCGCTAAAAGTTCGAAGGGAGCTCAACATCTGATAAACGCTAAATTAGTGGCACAAGGGCTGGAAGGACAAAAAGTCGTCCAGCCCAAGTTAGTGTTTAGTCAACACAATCAGGTCAAACTGTCAGGAAGTAAAGGTTTGTCGTCGAAGCCCCTCACGCTGAATATTTCTGGTAATGGTAACACTATTCGAATGGTGAACGCGGCAAACCTCAACCTGACCAACATAGGCGGCAAACCAGTATTATTAGCTAGTAAAAGTGGGACTATTCAGAACCTACAAGGTCAGAACGTCATACTTCAAACACAGTCGTCCGGTTCGGGAGCCTCTCTGGTACTACAAAACACTATTAAGGGCTCGCAGCAACAGACCACGTCCAACAACCTCCTCAACCAGTCCAACATCGTTTTCCATCCTCAGGTTAAGGTGCAGCAACCGCAGCAGGTTGTCCTAACGACGTCGGCTAAGACTGGACAAGCCGGCCAGAGTCCGATCGTTGTAAGCGGACAACCAGTGCGGTTGCAGACTACCAATGCAAACACGCAGAGGGTCGTACTGGCCAGTCAAGGGCAAGGTGGGCAGATAGTGGCACAGCAAATTTTGTTACCTGCCGGGTTTCAAGGGCACGCGATCAACATCAAAGCGTTACAAGGAGTGAAAGTCATCCCCATCGCGCAGACGCAAGGGAAAGGTAAGGCCACAATAACGAATGAAATATTTAAATAGTACTTGAATATATAAGTGTTAAAGCTAGAGTTCAGGTGCGATAAAAGCTGTGTCGTTGTTAACCACTTAGAGCTCCAGTACTAATGCATTGCATAAATACATTTATTGATAAAACCCGGTTTGTAAAACGTATTTGGAATAGATAATATCTTTCCTGTATATCTTTTATCTAATAGATTTTTATATAATTTGTCAGGTGTGCAAAGTAGGCAGGTGTTCGCTAGACTCATGAATCCAAACCTAATTAAGCAGACATCCCAGCCTACATCGACCACCATAACTGCAGACAATGTGACTGAAGTAACGCTCCCTTCGGCGAGTGGAGAATCATAATCAGCGAATTCGCTGTTTTTTGTATATAATGGTCCCAATTACTCGCAACAAATCTTTGACTGCCTAATTATCACTGAAGGTTGTATATTTAATTAATCAAATGTTGAAAGATGTAAATATAGAATTGTGATGTGTACATATAGAATAAGCCTTTTTTATCCAATATTTATGTCTACTAATAATAAAACAAACTGTTAGATTTTTTATATAAGTGGAGTTTTATTTTTGTAACAAATTCTCTAGATTAATTAAACAGGTATTATATATTGAGTCATTTGGGTAAATGAACAATATGATAAATTATTGTGTATAATATTTCACAGTGATGAGGCAATCATTCACAGATTGCTTATTACTTTATAAAACTGGCATGAAATAACCTATGTAATAACCTATTTCCTTTTAATTAAATATGTTGTATAAGCTGATTATATAAAAAAGAATGAGATGATGCTTCTTTCTGGAACAATGGGTGATAATAATGAATTTGAAAGCATGTGGGCAAACAGTAAAAAAGAAATAATTATGAATGTACCAGGGTACCTACCTACCTATAACAATATAAGATAACACTGTAGTTGCATTACATCAAATACTGTAATTACATTCAATTAAAACCATGTACAAAGGTTACTTTTGCACAGAGAACTACTGATCATTATAAATAAAAAAAATTAGTAATGCAAAAATTATTAATGGAAGTTCAAATTTTTAGTTCCCTTTAATGACCCAAATGGTGTATCACAGTTTGTTTTATTTTTATCTCTAAACTTAGGTACAAAACTCTTGTAACAAGTGCAAAGGTATAAGACATGATCAAAACAGTTACAACGGTAATATTTTTACACTTTTGAAAATACTTGGAAGAAACGAAAAATAATAAAGAATGCATAAAGTTTAAATAGTGACAATTAATTCAATAAATTAAACTTAGTAGGGCAGTCTTAAAAGCACATAACTTTAAAGATTTCATAGTTATCCACTTAAGCTACTTTGTTGGTAACCTCTTCAACATAATAGGAAATGTCAATAATATTTGAAAAATTAAGATATACAATTAAAAAAAATTAAATAAACATGGCACTAAAATATTGACCAAATTTTCCAAACAAATTCAATAAATTGTGAGATTCTCACACCTAATAAAATTTTCTGTAAATGCAGTTTGTTTACTTAAAATATAAATATTGGTCCTGAAAATTGCCATCAGTAAAAAAAGTCCTCAAACTTTATAAGCTGAAAAAGAAAATACTATAGTGATTTTTGGGTTAATATTTGAGTTTCCTCACTTTCTGATGACCACCCTTTACGGGTGGTGACTACTATCCCTATGGCTAAAATAAAAATTCCAAAACCTAAGAAACCATAACCAGTGTATTCACCGACGTCAGGTAGCACAAGGATGATCTTGACTGTGTGCGCCAAACTCTCGGTCAATTCTACAGATTGTTCAAACCAGAAAGCTGGCATGAGGATCTTCCTAACATTCTCGATAACTCTAATTGGAATAAAACAAACAATTAATTTAGGAGCTTTTGTTCACAGGCTTGAATAAAACTTATCAGGCCACAATTAGTATCCAACAATCGAAAGCAATGATTAGTTAATTTTATTATGAGTAAATGTTTTTCTACTTGACTAATTATAATGATCTAATCTCGTATTAAAATTAGTACGCCTATCAAGATGAAATTAAACTGTCTGACAGTAATACTTATTAAAAGTTTTCATAATCTTACAATTAAAGTATCACTTTACTTACTCGATTCCCTCAACAGGTTCCATTAGTAAGTTCAACTGGAGAATTGCGCCTAAATTTAACGGTACTCCTGTATCGGGTTCCAAACT
The DNA here is from genome assembly GCA_963576515.1 of Cryptocephalus primarius. NCBI lineage: Eukaryota > Metazoa > Arthropoda > Insecta > Coleoptera > Chrysomelidae > Cryptocephalus > Cryptocephalus primarius. Next base: position 11,462,399 of record OY754939.1, read on the forward strand.
TAAGTACATTCGATGTATACTTTCGTTTGGTTTCATACCCTCGACATCATTTCTAAATGTAGGGTCTGCGTCAAGGAAATGCGCAAAGGAAACGAAGGCAGGGGCTCCAAACCTGCCCAAAAACAGAAAATTTCGTAAAAGAGTTTAGGAGAGCTTTTTTATAAACAAGCAAGGTTGGATGTTGAAAGATAACTTACTTGCAAGCTGATACGTTTCGGACCCCATTTAATTGTTCAGTAACTCCATCTGGAACAAAACATCGTGCTTCGGGATAAGTAGACCCATTGTCGAAATTTCTTTTGTGTAAGTGGTATCTATGACCCTGAAGGCCAAAGAGCTCTGTTTCTTCTGCATAATCCATTTCTAAAGTACTAAAAGATAACATATTAATTCGATTATATGTTCAATGTAACAAATGCAAGATTTTTAATTTACCTGCACAAGTCTGAAGTAAAAATCTTTATAGTTTTTTGATCATGTACTGGATACCACAATTCACCGGTAGTACCATTTATTGATGCACAATCACCATGATAATACGAAATATTTGGCTTGTAATTCCAACTTCGGAGAATGCCAAGTTTATTGATATCGTCTGCTCCAGAGTTTATGTTGTATAAACCATCATATTCACGAGAATTATTCCTCTAAAACAAACGAATTACAAACTATCACTTCTGAATTTCATTTTAAATAAATACTTCTGCAAACCACCCAAACTTCTTAAGAGGTATGGTGAACGTAGTATTCAATTTTTTAAGTAAATCAAGCATAGGGTCATCATATCCATCATACAACAATTCTCCAACCCTTTTGGTGACGTACAATTTTTCCTTTTTTTCTTTCAGGAAAAAGTTTACGCCCTCCTTGACCAGGTAGTGTTTCCACTTTACGAGGTTAGCAACTACCTGTAAAATACCACCACAAATCAGAATGTAATAAACATCTATTTCAAACGCTTTTAAATTTCCGTATTTTTGAAATTTATTTCGCTAAATTACGATAAACTTATCCTAACACTATGAATTAGTGCTCTAGCACCAATCGACTCGACTGGTAAAGCTGTTGAAGGCTTATTTACAAGTCTGGTTAAAATTAAGTAAATTATATATATCTTCTTACTGCAACTATTGGGTTAAATGTTGTAATCATATCATCCAGGGAGCCATTCGTCTTGTCTTTCTCAAAGTGCCAAGTCTTCTCAGTGTAAAACGTGACAGTATTATTATTGTGATTTATAGTGACATTTCTACGAATGTGAATCTCGCTAAATGTGTATGGACCCAGCTCTTCGAACTTGGGGGTGATACTAGGGTCTGCAACGTATTCTTCCGCGTTTGTCCAGTTGAACATGTAAAATCGCATGTAAAGCGTTACAGGAGGACTGTTCCACATCTCATACCCTTTAGTGTGATGATTTGAAAGCGAAAGTTGCTACAAACGTCCAAAAAATTGGTAATTTTTAGTAATCGAAGCAACATGTTAGGTACTTACAGTGTCAAGTATTTTGTTTACTACAGCCCTCCAGCCTATAGCGAATATCACACCTAAGACTAAAAATACAGCAGATACCGAGAAAGTCGTCCACTTTTTACATCTAGGTGAGCAGAACATGTTGTTAACTAAAAATAAATGAAAAATAATTACAATCCCAATACATTCATTACCTTCTAATATAACCAACCTCGATCTCCAAAGTTCACCATAATGTAAAACGTTCAATAACACTACCGATTCAGATGAATCACAATTTATTTAAAAATGCACGTCTATAATTTCTTGTACTTTGAATTTTGTTACGTTCAGCAATGAATCATTTTCAAACAGATACTAAACACACACAAGTGCTGTAGCAGTGGAAATAATAGGATTGTTTACGTATTTTTTAATCATTAACTACAACAGAGGCGTGCTTTGGTCGATATGTGAACTAAACAATTATTTTACTTTCAAATGAAAATGTTAAAATTTACTTTTCTCAAGAATTACTTGCTTTGGAAGTGTAGATTTAAACAATGAATAAAAGATTCATTACGATCTTTTACAGAAGTTATTAGATCGTCAAATAAAAATAATTACAATATCATGAGCTAACCAGTTGTTACCTGGATTTCGGTTCATTAACGTGGTATTGCCTATTGCAAAAAATATTATGAACAGTTCTTCAACCAACCATTTTTCCGTTTTGTTGTTGTTGTCAATTAATAGCGCAATTAGTTGATACCTTACTTGCAGCAAGATGCACTGTTTTAAAATCCCTTAGATTAAGAACAACAAATATTTTTATATTCAGTGAATACCTTTTATGTAAATATGTGGTTAATATTGAGTTTCCAAGCATTTTTCAGCACAGTAAGTAAAAATAAAGTAGTAAGTCTAAGTCACCTAGCACTCCTTCATTTGACATGACCTTCCATTATTTATTATCTAAAATCTACTTATGTCACATATGGCACATGTGACAGATAGCACAGATAGCACAATTCTTTCCACTTAATCGATTTTCCGAATTTATTCAAAACGTTTTTATCTAAAAAACACTTAATACTTACAGTCCGAATGTGTAGTATTACTATCATTATTTTTAACAATTGCCTAATAATCATAATTATTATTGCCGTTAGGAAAAGTAAATGGAAAAGTCGTGTGGGGGAGGAGACAACAAAATAATTAACAATTTTATATTGAAAAATAGACTGCGTACAAGATATTTTTTCTGGGAAATCCAGCAAACGAAAGTTCGTCTTTTAAACTTATATGAAAGAATATGGGTTTCATTTTCATAACCTTAGTAGTAGTAGTTAGCAGAAACTACTTAGGTTTATGAGAAATCATCTCTCGAACGAACAAACTTTGTGTGCTTGTTATATACGGAGACCGTTCGGCGCAAGCCGTTTTGGCACCAAAGATTATTTTATAGAAACATGAAAAGAGTTATTACCTGCATTTACCAATTTAACCCGGAAGTACCATGGCTATGGGGTGTAAGGGAAATAGCCAGGTTAAACTTAGTATGAGTGTTATGTACATAGAATTCTATATCAAACCTTATTAAAAAAGATCATTATTGAAGTCAATGTTAAAGTAAGAATCGAAAAATTTGATATTCAAGTAACAATCATGAGCTCCTTCTGATTGAAGCATAATTTCCTGCGATAACCCGAAAAATATCGATTTTTCGAGCTCAAGGCTCAAAAAACAATACTGCTGGTTTCATAAAGAGTAAAAACTTTAAAAAAAATTGCTTTTTCGTGCAATAATATATTGTTTATAAATACAAACGCATTCACACATTTATGGACACTCTTAAAATCGAATTAAACCACTATAATAATAATAATGTTTTATTACAGATTTGTTTCATTTTCTAACAATTTAATAAACTATTCATTATAATCTCGTCATATCATGACGTTCATGCAATTGTAATAAATTGCAGTGAGCGATAATAATCTCGTCTCGATTTATTCTCCTCAAGTATTTAATCGAAACGGTTTTCAAAAATACATTAACGTTGTGTGAAAAAGTATTTCACACCATGAAATTTCAATATTTTTTACATTTATGAGAACACTCCTCTCAGGTGCTGAACACCATCTCTAAAGCTTCTGCCAGTACATATTACACAATTTTTGAAGAAGAATAATCGGATTTTTCAAAGGAAATGATTAATTATTTTTTGAAAAATATGAGCCTCTTTCCATATACCATAGCGTGCCCCGACTTTGCCGTTTGTTACGGAATCGAAAAATCGCTTATTACATATACTTTCAATGGGTAAAGCAGATTGTCATTTCCACATACCATGAGTAGATAATACAGGATGAACGACAGGAACACGACAGGATATACTGTGCAAAACTGCCGTAAAGTCATCATAATGACCAAACGAACACAGTATTGCCAGTGGTCACATAATTGTCAGATTTGTTTTTAAGTGTTAAATATTCTTGCATTATTTATTACAAATTTATGTTAGAATTGGCAGTTATGTTAACGCTTTAGTTTCGATCATAAAAAATCCCAAAAAATAACCAAATGGTAATACCCTTATAGTCATATGCAAATATAGCAAATAAAAAGCAAGTGTAATTTGTTTCAGAAGGATCATAACAATGATATACTTATCGCATTTGCAGTTAAAAATTAATATACTACATCATAATGAAAACAATATTAGTGCAGAGCAAGTTATTGAGTATATTGATCGCTGGTTTACGAATCCGGCTATGATTAGAGATCGAACTAACCTCACCCATCTTTTCCATTCCCTTAAAAATAAAATTTGGGGTGAGTTTCTACTACTTTCTACTATTCATGTCCCATGGAGTTTCACTCTCGTTGTTATACCCTCAATAAGCAGATTTGGGCTTTTTAAATTTTTTCCAGCTAGTCTGGGGCCTCAGCTATAACCATGCAAAGTTTAAAATTCATAACTACTCGAGGAGTCTGAATGAAACTGACAAAAATAAATTTTACCTTCATTATGCACCCCTACAGAAAGGGAAATTCAATATTTTGGATTTTTCTGGACCTAGTGGAGATTAAAACTATAACAGTGCAAGATTCTGCCTTAACAGCCTTGACATTTCCGAACATACACATAAGTGTCATAAGGACACTTCATTATATATTCAATTTTACTAAGAATTAGTGAAGGATTGTTGTAGAATTATCCTAACAAAAACGTTAAAATAACTCGTTATATGACATTCGCGATAAATCAAATTCCTCCAGAAATAATGTATTTTCATACAGTTGACAAACTATTATGGAATCAATGGAAATATAATTTCAATTAACTGTTACTTGTGTGTGTTAACTTGTCAATTAATACAAACTTCACTTAAACTGTAGCCCAATTAATATCCCAAGGAACATACATGAAAAATTGCACAACCAAAGTCCTTGCAATACATCAAAATAATTTAAGTAGCAAAATACATGTTTTCCATAAAGAAGTGATAACAAAAAATACAATTACCCATGCATTGATAACTAATGTAAATTGGTTGCAATGGCTAGGCAAACAAAATGTAGATAATATATTCTGAAAATAAGTGAATGACAAATTTGAAAGACCGACATTAAAATAATATTTACCATACCTCATTCCCTTACTTAGTAATTTTTTAACCTACAACACTTACAATATTTGCAGAAATATCCCTTCTTTTTTACCCTTCAAACAACTGATGGAATTAAAAAAGAAACGTGGACATTCGACAGTGGTGAATAATCAAATGTGTTGAACCAGAATAATTGCTTAAAGCTTATCTTTGTTTAAGATAAAAGGCAAAAATAAGCCTTGACATGGAGTGGACTTATTATGCCATGAGACCCTCATTTTGTAGAAAGAACCCTTGAATAATTGGATAAGATAAAAAGATATTTACCTAATTCAGTGCAAAGATACAAATGGACTGATCAGACAAATTATGTATTGCACCAGTATTTATTGATGTGTATAATACAGATTGATTCAAATGTGTATAAGCGAATTTTTTTTTGAACTTAAGAAACTACAAATTTTCTTTTTTTCTTTGTTGAATACTTCCACACATATCAAATTGTTTCCTTAAATGTTTTCGATGTTTTAAGAAAAAGAATTATTTGGTTTCAAATTTTTTAGAGTTTTTACTCTAATTTTCTAACTTTAATACTTTTCAATACACCAGTTTCTGATTGAAAGGGAAAATGTTAATACGGGAAAAGAAAGTAACTATGAATCTTATTTTTGTTCCTTTCGAAAGACCTCACCCTTTCCAATTTTTACAACCAAATGAGGCAGTTTAGGGTTATTAATTATTAATTCAACTTTATAAACAGAAATTATTGCTGATAACATATGGGAAATTAACCCCAATTTGACCTTTCATTACTGTTTTTGTAATAAGAACGTAAATATATGTTTGTAGAAGTTATTGACATTGCGACTTATTTTCAATGTTATAATAGTATCGTCTTTAATGGAATCCCATATATGATAATACGCATTTCTAAATATACACCCAGGAAATTTGAACAGACAAATCAACATTTCGACAGATGAAGCTGTTCGACTATCGACTATACTTTTCAAATACTGGTCAAATTTTATGAAAGACTTAGTATATTGAGTGTTTCCTTTAAATTGAATAATTTAATTGCAACAAGCTCAAATAAGCGTTCGTTGCCGTATTTATAACATTTCACATTGTTTGATAAGGATGTTTTATAATCTTGCATGAGGATCATACTACATGAAAATGTATATATTATAATTAATATCTAAAGTATTACAAAAGGACGGAGAAAAGAACCAAATTTTGTTTAAATTAAATCCGCATTTTCAATATAAGTGACACCTGAAGTGCTCCTCAAGAAAAGGTACTCTCAAGGAATTCATTCGATCATCATCCAGAAAGTGGAGTAATAACAATAGTCACCATGAATTATTGTAAAACTTGGGTGTATTTTTGTTGCATCAAAGTGTGTGTGGGTGTTATCGATTGCAGTAATTCACAATACATCCGACTTCTGGGAGGATCCTGGGGTATTTTATCAGAAATCGGTAGGTAAAAAAATTAGATAAAACTATTGACTTTAGAACTAAGCCCTTACCTTGCAGTCTTTGGTTTCAACAATGTTTCATGACTAATATACTTTATGGCCTCAAAACAGCAACAATTGCATTTGTTTAGCAACATTTGATGTGATAGGAGATGTTTATCATTTTTCCGACATTCACTTCGTGTCACAGCACAGCACCGCACGATACAGATAATGCAAATGTCAAAATCAGCTGATAGCAGAAGGTTATGTGAACTAATGGCAGACATTTTTATACACCATTGAGAATGCTGTTAGATTCGGGCAACCTACAATACAGGAACTTAAATCAACAAAATTTATAGTCTCCTGAAAGAACAACAAAATCAAAATTCGTTCTGGATTAAAAAACGGAACTCCCTTTTATGGCATTCTTATTTTACACACCTACCCAACAATAAATTTGAACCAGCAATGTAATTCAGTTATGATATATGGGTATTAACCAATCCAACGTCCCCAATAGCACATATTACGGAAACATTGTAGCAATATTTCTTGCAATAGTTAAATATTGCAGGAACTGTTGCTGCAATATTTCACCAATGTTTGTTTGTCCTAGTTTTTGGATTACAGTACAATAGTCCTGTAATCCAAAGTGGCTCCAACAATTTTATAATAATATACTCAGCAGCGGACGTGTTCCTCAACAATTCAAAATTGCTCACACGCTTGCCACATTAAAACCAGGAAAATCTAGTAAAGACCCCACAATCTATTGCCCATCCCAATTGCCCTTCTCAGCGTCTGTTACAACATTCTCGAAAGGTACAATAGAATATACAATCTCATCGACAGAGTGATTTCATCAAGTCAAGCCGGATTTAGAAGCGGCAGAAGTTGCTGCGAGCAGGTTCTGGCTCTTACTTCTTCCATTGAAGAAGGATTTCAAAAGGGAATGAAAACCTCAGTGGCATTCATAGATCCAAGTGCAGCCTATGATACCGTGTGGCTTGACGCCTTAATGCTTCAATTGAAGAGTCATACCCTGCATTAAAATGACGAATCTATTAGAGAACATTTAAAAAAATTGTTACTTCAAAGTAACAGTGGGAGAGCTGACCAGTAAGTCGTACACATATAAAAATGGTTTACCTCAGGGCTCAGTCCTAGCCCCGCTCCTTTTTTACTTATACATAAGTGACATGCCAAACGCCGACTTATAAAAATTTGGCTATGCTGATGATCTTGTAATGTCACTACTAACATTGCACCTCCAAACCTCAGATGACGCAAATCAACAATTCGTCAGTGGGAAAGAATAAACAACTCTTTAAACTGCCATACACAAGACTGAAATCACGGAAGCCTATATGGGAAAATAAAGACCTTGATTCCATTCGATCCTTTAATATGGATGAAGAGTGGGAAGCCAAATGGACATCTTCTAATGTACACCACCAATCAGCTCAGCCTGACCCAACCATCCCTTTTGCCGGCACGGAACTACCCAGGAAAGTATGGAGCAAGCTCATCAGGATCAGAACTGGTCACGCTAGGTGTAATTATTTCTTATATAAGTGGGGGCTCTCTGGCGATCCACGGTGTGACTGTGGAGCACCCCAGCAGACGGTTAGACACATAGTGCAATAATGCTCAAATCGAATATTCCAGGGAACCTGGGACGACCTCGTCAAGCAGCAAAGCCTGCAGCAGTTCAGTGGGTGCGCTCACTGGACATCAACCTGTGATTTTAAGATATAGAGCTCTGTTCACATGCTCTAGACGAACAACTTTTCTTCTCTTTTACTTCTTTTTTATTTTATTTTCTAACACTGTGATTGTGACTTGGATATTGGTTATATACATATATGTAGTTATGACTTGATTTTATCTCTGTTTGATTGTTCTTATACACTGTTTATACCTTATTTACTTATAATTTGTCTCTGTAATTGTGCCAAACGATAAATAGATAAATAAGTACAATAGTGTTACAATACTATAGGAAATGTACATGTAACATATATTAAAATGCGTATATAGTGTATGCTGTACTTGATATACTAAATATTATACAAGTGTTATAATACAGTCACTATGATATATTACCGCAACGGCCGCCATTTTAGAGTATTTGCAGTATGGCCTGATGATGTACGTTCAGCAAATACGCAATTTTCATGAAAATACACTTGGTCCGTTTATAGCCTACGCTTCAACATGGTTCAGAAAACATTTTCATTCTTTTAAAGAATATTAGAATCAGTTAAGACTTTGTGCCTTTTTTATATATAACGAAGTGACTAGCATTGGATTTTGGACAATCATTTTTTTTGTAAGTAATTCCATCTCATGTCTAGGTATTCTCAAGTTTATAACAAATTAAAATATCTGTTTTATCCTCGTACGTTTTATTCTCATCAGTTAAACAATTCACTTATGGGTACACGTGAAAACACCCTCGAGGCCAAACTCTTCAAGACTTCACCGTAACCGGTATCAACTCCGTTCTTGACGTCGGCGAAGATTTCTCTCCAGTTATCGTTGATTACTTGATTAATATTTTTGCCTAGGGCCTCGTTACCGTTGAACAGATTGCGGAATTCGTAGTAACCTTTTTCGGGAATCACGTCAAGTTTGTAATCGACGACTTTGAGGTATTTCTTGCCTTTCTTTTCCTCATCTTTGAACGTTATCATGTGGTTCAGCGTCACGTCGTCTGAAATATATTTAATACAATCATTACAGGTAAATTTAATGCATACTTCAAATTTAAGTAAGAAAAACCACTTTCCCTATAATTAAGGATTTTGAGCAGATTGCCACAAAACAGAAAGCAACCCAAAACTTCAATGATGTGAGAATACACCAAGGAGCCGAATGTGGCCCTTATCATTCTTTGTTGTACCTATTACCATAATTGGACACCACAAAATAAAATAGGACTGAATGCATAGATAATTTAATAGACCTTATGTAAGCCAGTAATGTATTATTAAAAAAAAAACAGTGGGCGGTTTTTAGTTCTCAATAAGCAAATTTATTATAGAGAGCAAAGCTCTCTAAGCAAAATTATTTATTATACATTTCAGTTTCTTTCAAGCTAGTTTTAAATTTTTTTAATTTTGAAATATTGTTAAGAACTTCAAATGCAAATTTAGGACAAACGAAAACATTTGTATGGAGTTGAATTTTGTTAAAATCTCTTATTTTGGGCAGAGTAATTCGCGAGCCATATGCTAACCTTTTGGAGACACGTGTGAAGGTAAATTAGGAAAAGTACGTAATTCCCAAAGTGTAAATTAATTAAATTACCATGACGTTTTTTGGTATTTGCATTGTAAGGTTAAGCCGCAATATTTTGTAATAAGCATAATAATCGTAATGGGAAGTTTGGTTTTATTTACCATACATTAACATAAAAAGTCATTTTCATTCGTATTATCTGTTTAAAATTCAAATGATGAATAGTTCTCTGTAACAGAATGCCTTTAATTGAAATATTTTTTTTGGACCATTTAACGAGATTTACTTCTGTATTTAATTCCAAGCAATGAGTCTTTTTATTCTCTCATATGACATGTTTTCTCACAAGATAATTCTCTCTCATACAGCTGTCACACAACATGATTTGGAAAAATCTCTGCCTGACCCTGTAACGACTTTTTCCCACAAACTTTAACTAGTATAAAGCTGAAACTGTGAATTTGGACTTGGTCCCCTATGAACACGAATGTGAGGATTTTGGTTAAAATCGGTCAAGGGCAAAAGGTTCTTTAATCTTATCATTTTCGTGTTATCTCTAAAACTAGCCCAAAGATTATTTAAAAATGTGTATATTTCGTCTACTATTTAATTCGTATTGAAAGCCAGTTGTTATCTTGACTAATCTCCTCTGAAGAGATTTTCTTAAAAATGGGTAAATTAATTTATTGCAGGTTTCGCAGTCTGACTGCACTATCCAATACCTATGCCTCTTTTTAAAACATTTTTATCTAATACTACCGTAGAGGCCGCTTTACCCTTTAGAATTGGTATTTTTTCTTAATTTTCCCGAAAAGAGCTCTAGCACTTTATTTTTGCCTTCGCATTTTGACTTAACTGTCTAATACCTATAATTTTCATTCTAAAAACTTTTTTTCTAAAATTGCCCAAAGAGTACTTTACTCTTGAGAACTTCGTAAGAGCTTGTCAACTTCCATAGAGCGTGTGCCTCATACGAGAAATCGCATATATCACATCGCCAATTTACCTAAAAAAAAATCTACTCATGTCAAGTCAGTAGTTTTTCAAGTGAAAAGAAACACTATTACCAAACTCTGAATTAAATTAAGTTAAAAGAACTCACTGAATTTAAGGATAGACTCCCCTTCCCCGTACACGGGTAACAGCAAGATTTTACCGTTCACCGTGTATTTGCTTTCCTGTCGAATTTCATCATGCAAAGAAGTGAAAGTCAAAATCTTCTTCTCTAGATCGAAACTGGAAAAAAAAACGATAGCAATTTAAAACGCGAGTGCCTATAATGAAGTATCACTCACTGAGCTTTCGGGACTTTCTGCTTCGAAAATCCATAAACTTTAGCGCCTCGGTAATGCTGGACGAGGTTTACCGCGCTAGACCCAGCGCCTATGTCCATTTCGGTTATTTCCACGGGTTCGATAATCGGTACTGATAAGGAGGGTATGCCTGGAAAAGGAATTTCAGTGAGAACTGCGAACGCTGGACCGTTCTATTTCTCACCTGGGGCTAGTTCGGTGAGTGCGATTTGGATCGCCTTCGCCAGGCAATCATCCATGTTTGGATCTTTCATGCTGCATTTTTGGAAAGTCGCAGCTGAAAATGAAACAAAAATTGTCATATTGGTACTGCTAAATCGATTCGTTTCCGAGCTGCATCAGATTGGTTTTCCAAAAAAAATTAACTGATTTGCTTAATTCAAATCACACACCCAAGGTTACAGAATGTAATCAAACAAATGTAGGGCTTCCAGCACATCTTTTTTGGGTAAATCTGAAAACTGTTTTAATTACATAACAATACTGCAACATAATAAACGATTTAAATAAAACAACAAAACTGGCATAACTGGTTTTTCAAGTTTTGGCACCGTATGATTTAAATAAAAGTTATAAAAATTCTCCTTCTTCTGGGCCTTGAACCACAAAAATTTCAAAATCAAATTTTGAAGGTTTACATACGTTTCAAATAATTTCATATCAGACTACGAAGATTGTATTAAATTTAATTTTTTTTTTTTTTTTTAGTCACCGAGGGCCAAAGAATAGATCTAGTTTTTTGTAAATGGCCTCAAGTAAAAGCGTTTTCATTCTAATTTCACCTATTAGAAGGTGAAATATGCCGAAAAAACAGAGATTCCTTTAGAATTGTGGAAGGTAAGAATATCTTTAAATTGGACCAAGAATGTTTACAGAAGTTCTTAAGAATTTCATTTCAATCTTAAACAAGGATGTAAAATGAAGTTTTCGGCAGATTTCCTAGAACTGTAAAGGTGCTACGAAATATAATCAAGATTTTTTCGAGTTTCAAGTTGTCTCACTATCCGAGAACCATTGGAAAAATCTGGTTTTCCGTAAATAGCCTTATATTAGTTCAAGAAACTTTCAAACATTAAAAAGCCTGAATTACGCTAAAGAAAATTCTAGGAGGTCCATTAGAATTTTTAGAGTCAGAATATAGATGAATCTTGAAGGGAGATTCCAAGGCTTGTTTGGAGCCTTCAACAATAAAAATTGCCACCAACAGAGATCTCGATGATTGATGGATGTTCCATACCATTTTGCTTTAATTTTAAACTTGAGAAGAAGTCTAGAATACATATTTCAGAGCATTACCGAAGGTACAATATACCTATACTTTTGTACTTGAAAATTTTACGGCTGTCTTAAACGGCCTCAAGTGGAATCCAGAAGCTTTTTAATCCTTTGGTTTTAATAATGCCAAAAAAGTTTCTTTTAGTTTAATCTCATCAGAAACAATACAGTTTAGACCGGCAGATAATGACAGATTTTCAACCATTTGCTAACTTATGCCTATGAGAGTACTTAAAGTTATACCAGGAACAAGTAAAATAAGTGGAAAATTCAGCGGCCACTGTGGTGCCATCGTTGTGAAAATTGGATTTTCTTTTAAAAAAATTTGGCGTTGGGCGACAAACCATTAAAACCAGATTTATGATAAACTAAACTTTTTTTTTAATCGGCATAACAATTGAGTGTATCTACATTGAAGGCATATGTTATAAAATTGTATGAAAATGTGGAAAACCATTTTCTCACTTAAGCCATTTAGCACGTGCTTAGAAAACGTTAGCATAAATCCCTATAAAAAGAGAAATAGATGCCTGCAGAAAGCTTTCATGTTGAAAGGCATTGATACACACCGTTGATTAACAAAACTGTGCACAAGCCATTAATTAATTATGCATACATACAGTTTTTTTCAGGATATATAATTCAAATTTATTTGTAACAAAGAAAGGAAAAACAACAATGAGAATTCATGATCAGATTTAATTTGATTTTTAAATATAAATGCTATTCGATAAATATTGCACGTATTCGCGGACAATTTTAAATTATTAATTTTACCAATAATGTAAATAATCATGCTTGAATAATGATAGAGACTTTTACTGAAATTGTATACAGTTGCAACGTACACCTTTATAAATATTTTTCTATAATGGGGCCCTCTGTAGCAACTTTTAATATGGGTTGATAACAACTTTTTTTACTCACATACAAAATGGCAGGGGTGAGAAAATTGTCCCCATTTCCATAAACTTTCGAAAACTCAGTGATAACTATGATGAAACTTAATTAATGATTTTCGACATGAAAGCTCTATGCAGGCACCTATGCATCTTTTTATAGGGACTTATGGTAACGTTTTCTAAGCATTTACTGAATGGCATAAATGAGAAAATGGTCGATGCCGATATAAAAAAAGGTTTAGTTTATCATAAACCTCATGCAGTTTCAACGACATGTGTTTTCAATTAGCCCCTATCTGCCTTTGTGCCAGTATTTTTTATGAACTCTGTTAGTAGAATAATTTTCATCCCTTAAATTGAGAGGCACGAAAAAAACACAGGCCATCGTGTTTTTTATTATACTTCTACCCCATTATTTCAGCCACTAGCACCCTTGCTGAACTTATGGCTACTTTACTGATGATAGCGACGGCGCTTTAATATCGTTTTATAATTACGGCAGAAGTAAGAAAATTGTTGAGCATCGCCAGAATATTTTGCAAAAGAAAATTCAATTTTCACAACGATGGCACCACGGGGACCGCTCAATTTTCGACTTACTATACTTGTTTCTGGTGTAATTTTAAGTAAATGAGATTATTAAGGAAGTTTTTTTTTGATATATTTAACCCCATCATTTGATCTGATATTATTGGAATCTTGTACACAGAGAAAATTTAATTATTCAAAAAAAGAATTGTGGTCTTTCAAATATGAACGATATATGATATGAATTACTAACAAAATATGTTTATGGGGTGAAGGCACATGAGTAAATAAATCTATTTCTCATTTCATTTTTTCTCTAAATTATCGATTGTTGTATCTATTGGAAATGAACAAATATAAACCTTCATACTTACGTAACTGTGCGCCATGAATGACGGAAAACAACCCTAAAATTGTTATAAATTTGAATAGTCTCAGCATGGCGACTTCACTACACTTTCAGCAAGATGTAACTAAGCGTTATGAGCTTTTTTGGTGCATTTATAAACTGGTGTCCATCACCTTTACCCACGTAATTAATTCTACAAGGTGACTATGAGTCGTTATAAAAACTACAATTTTTTTTGGCGCGGCAGTAATTTCTTTAATACATCTCATCTCGCATGATTTACTCATAAAAAGCTTTTGTTGTTTATAATTGCTTACATATGGCTATTCGATTTTTTGGTTTAATTGACACGTAAAAACAAATTTATTACGTAATTATATTAAGACAGTAACACGATTAGACAAGAGTTAAACGAAACACAGATTCTTCAGGACTTTTGGTGATTCACAAAAAACTTGTTATTGTCTAAATCTCTATTATGAAACTGTTATGTAACACATATTTCAAAAATCCAAAGCCACAATATACATCTTCATTTTTGACAATACTAACTTCATTTCGGTTCTATTTGAATTTCTTGAAGTTATTCCCTATAACTTAACATGACAGGACTAATTCTTGCTTATTTTAAAATAATTTGAAATTAATGGTAATTTCAGCTTGTTGTCCTGTATTTGCCTTAACAATACACACTTTGGGTATTTAAAGAATACCTTTAAGAAAATATTTGTTTATCTCCTACCGTTTGCCTTTGTCGAGAATTAATCGTTTCATCGATCTATGTAGATCAGAAAAATTTTTAACAGTGTAACTGCAGCTTTACGAGTAAAAAGTAACTTAAGAGATACCTGAGTTTATAAATTAAACGATAACTTTTTGTTTGCATGAAAGTGCAAAAAAATTCTTCATCGATAAACTTTTATATGAACAACTATAATTATAGACAAGTATTGATTAAAAAATTGAATTTTGATGTATATAATCCGAAACCTTTGCTTGTATGGTCAAATTGTATATTTCGTTGTAACTCAATGCAAGGTAAAAAAATATTAAGGACAACAGCTCGTTCAATTACGATAAATTGTCCTTATTCGTAAAACGATTGGTTTAGTAATTTAAATTTTAACGCCAAGTGACAGAAATGAGACGTCCTTTTAAAAATTTTACTTGAAACTTCTCGAGCTGACACAAAAAATATATGGAAAGTTTGTAGGCCAAACAATCTAAGAAGATACCTGTCGTTTTAAGTTGTATGGAAATACCAGTTATTTCAGTAATCAATAACATTTTTTTACCATGGACCTGACTTAATTACTGCATATCCTTTGTTACTACCAAGGTTCTCAAGGTAAACGATTAATCACATGTTCAGACTGATCCAGTGTCTAACCACCCAAAGAATTAATTACTTTTAAATAAGTTCGAAGCGAAATCACCCTACAGAGAGTTTGATAAACGAAAAAAACTCGAAGTGTCGCGTTTAATAGGCAGATATATTACTTTACGCTCTCTAAAGAACAATTAATTTTATGAATTCATAAATTGCAACAAATGTGATTTTTGAATAACATGCTAACTGAATGAAAAAGTGAATGGATTTGGTACCATAAAATTTTATTGTTAGGATGTTTATTGTTGTAAAATGTAAAT
Organism: Cryptocephalus primarius; assembly: GCA_963576515.1. Classification (NCBI taxonomy): domain Eukaryota; kingdom Metazoa; phylum Arthropoda; class Insecta; order Coleoptera; family Chrysomelidae; genus Cryptocephalus; species Cryptocephalus primarius. The sequence continues at coordinate 11,478,196 of OY754939.1, forward strand.
ACAGTAAGACCAGAATTTTTCCGTTGATGGTGTAACGTTGTACCACTTTTTTTCACTTGCAAACTAAAAAAGTCTCAAAATCAAATCCGGTGAAAAAATCCGTCTGGTTGTAAGTTAAAAAAACCTTTGCAAATTTTTTTTTAATTTCACCATCAGTATGAACATCCACTGTTCAATTACAACAGTTTTAATTTCAACCTTTCTATACGCTACCATATAAATTCAAAATTTAGATTATTGGCGATAGTAGCTCAATTTTAATTTCGGTTTGTTCACCAGAAAAGAGCTTGTTAGAGCTTCAATTTGAATAACATTTTACTAGTTATTATATTGTTTTTGTTGATATCTTTTTAAAAAAGTCAAACGTGATTGATATGTAATTTGTCTTGTTTTAATTATTTAATCATACAAATTACATAACTTTGTTGTTTAAGTAAGGTTCCCACTCTAATGAAGATATTGTACTAATAATACCTAGTATTGTATGAAAGCGCGTCGTTGAATTGTATTTGATTGTTATTTTGAATGGTGTAACAACTCAAAACATTTTCATAATGAATGATTTACAGTTTCAAAATATAAAAACTTTTTGAAGTGGTATGTGATCAAAAATATTTTTTAGAACATTTTGTAAACACAACCAGTTTTAACCAAATCATTCTAAAACACTTTAAAAAAATATTCCAAGGAGGACACTAACATTTTATTTAAAAGTATTTAAATATCACCGAAATACTTCTTAAAAATATTTATGATCATAACAAAATAATAATTTACTTTTACTAGTCAAATCGACGAAGCCTATTATTTTTCATTCAGTAAGATTTGATGGATTTTAGTTTGACAAATGAAAGCTAGAAACCTGAAACAATATATTTCAAAATATGAGACGTTCTGGGTCATCAATGCAATCAATCAATCAATCAATGCAAAGCTAAACAACTTATTGATTCGATCAGTTTTCCAAATTCATGCACATTAACGTCACTGTAATGTTGAAAAAGATGAACAGCTCTCGTGGAGATTTTTATGGGCTTCATCGCTGTTAAGTTTTGAGAAGTTAAACCTGATCGAAATATAATTCATAAATTCAATATATTAACGAGTTTTAATGTTATTTTGATGTAAACTACACAAGTTCAGACAACAAATAAGGCCAAAAAATTTCATCATCCTCAAGTCCCTGATGGTCAGATAATAATCAAAATAGCTTGTAAAACGTTTTAAAAGCCGATGAAAAATAGTATCCTTTTAATGAGATTAAAGTGATATGTTTGTGTGAACTTTCCAACGATAAATATTTTGATCAGATCGTCCCATATCATCAAATAAAATTGTCGTTGTTTTAAGCTTCAAAGTCATTCACAGTTTTCTGTTTTTAAGATTTTGCCTTGTTTAGGATCCTTACCGGACAGTTTTTGAACTGTAACTTCCCTACTTTATTCTTACTTCGAATTCTTCATGGGATCTTTTACAAAGTTCGTTCGGAAGTAATTAGATAATTGACGATAATTAAGCATTCACGAATGCCTATCCTTGGACAAAAGCCGTCCGTTCGTGATTAATTTTAAATAAGCTACATCTATTAAATCATGGAAATTATTTAAATTCATGAAAACTCTCATGGCGTGTCAAACATGAGTTTATTAACATTCATTAATTACTGAGTAGTGAATTTTTTAGTAGGTGTTTAGGTATATTATAATTTAGGAACATGTCCTTGACAAAAAAATATGAATATACTTTTTTCATATTTGTAAGTGAATCAAATATCTAGTTTCAAGTTGGTGTCAGTAAAAATTATAGTTAGGTTTTTTAATTTAGACATTAGATTCAATTTTAATTAAAATTAACTAAGGAAATCATTTTCTTTTTCGCAACTAATAATTTTTGGATTAAAATTTAATTTTGCTTTCCTGTAGATCCACACAATACTAAACCATTATGAATAGCTTTATTATGGTCTATGTTAGGATCTAGTATACAATATCTAACAGGTTTGTGCGCTGAAATTAAATATTGCATCATTTTAATTCAAAATTACTTTTCTGGAATAAATGACATAAATCTGAAATTCTGAATAAATGGAATAATGTAGGAATATTCACGGTTCTTATGATAATTTATTCAAATGGTATCAAAGAGAAATAGATGTTGTTAAATTTATGTAATTAGGCTCATGGCAGAACTGCCATATAGCGTTTCCAAGCTTCCAAGATAATGATTTTAATGGGCACATTACGACTACTTATTCATAATGATTACCTATTTACCTCATTTAATGTTAATTATTTTCGTACATGCACAAAAGCTGGTAATTGAGGTAAATAGTAACATAGTAACAAATATTTTATAAGACGGTGGTCTAAAAAAGTTGCTAAATTATTTTTAGGTTTTTTAAGCGCCGGAAAGGCAATAAAAAGGGAGCTGACTTCGGCTTACATTAGCCAATTAAATTCTCAAGCGCAAAATTTCAAATTTTGATTTATAAAAACTATAAACGGAGACTTAAAACCTTTTCTTCCTAAGTGAGGCCCATAAATTAACAATCCAGAGGACAGCATTTACTTTCAGTCACAACAGTAAAACCACAATCGATTCCTGTATAATGACGGTAATTTAATAATTACTTTTGCATCAAGCTATGTAAAAGCCCATTGCAACTTCGTATTAGTTGTAGCAATTAACGTTTGCCCCAACAATTAAACCATTATAGTAAACATTGTTGAGATCTAGTAACATTGTAAATTAAGTAATATAAAAGAAAAGTGAGCGATGTGAATTATTTTATGGCTTATATACCCATACACTTTACTGACCTTACGAAATAGCTACCCTCTGGACGAGTCAAAACCTACCAGTTAAGACGTGACGAATTGTGTGCGTAATATCCAAGTGTTTAAATGGCCGCAGGTGACATCGCTACACATGATGCGAAATTTCAGAGGCGCGCTTCTAACGTTTTTCGATGCTTTTCTACTAAACTAATAAATGAGGGGGTGGCCATTGGTAAAAACAAGATAAGAAATCTCAGGTACAATGATGACACCATCCGCATGGCACTCTCATTAGAAGAACTACAGACAATTATGGAGAGTCTTTTCCACATATCATCCTATGCATCGGCAACATGGACTATTAAAAAAGTGAGAAAAAAAGGTTGATGCTATTGAAATGGGGGACATACTGAGAAATTCTGAGAGTTTTCTGCAGAGAACATTATACTAATAACTCTGAAAATCAACAAACAGGGCCTCAAATAGTTTGGCCATGTAATGAGAAGAGTTGATACTGTCGAAAAGCTTGGATGGAGAAAGTTGAAGGTACACGCCCAAGGGAAATATCTTCAACAAGATGAGCTGATCAAGTAACATTACTTTTTGGAATAGGTTTGCACGAAGCAGATAAATTCCATAGGATCAAGATGGCTGGTAATTAACAGTGAAAGCCATGACGTCATTGCCATAAGATCACCTATTGGGGTCAAAGGCTGAGAGGGACAGAGTAGATATTGTACCATATTACCATGAGTCAAGTAGAAAAGCACAATGGTCAACAAAATCAAGCCTCTGATGTGGTTATCTATGACCCAGTTAGTGATTTTTTTAATTTCATTTTCAATCAATTTGATTGAGTACTTTGAGAGAAGGAATAACTAATTTGTTAGTGATTAAATGCTAAATATTTTACACCACATCTTTATTTAAGTGTGTAATAAGTATAAAGCACAATGTTAACAACATATAAATTGAACTTCTTTATTTTAGAAAACAGTCTTATATGATTTCACTTATACTAACGAAAAATAGTAATAAATTTCATCTTACGCACTAGTTTGGTAATCAGCTCTTAGTTCAGTAAAATACTATCAGTCAGAATTTGTCCCAGGTTGTATTGGAAATGGTAGTAATAATTATTATAACTTACAATCACAATACGTTACCATGGGCGTTGAACAGTTTTTGAAAGTGAAGAAATGACAAATAATAGTCAAATTTTACAGTACTTATCAATTAGGTGTAAACAAGTTAGAAACATATAGCAATGTAACGCATGGCGAAATTTTAATTACATTCATTAATTCTGTATGATGAACAGAAATTACCATGGACGATACAGTTATAAAACAATAGAAATATTTAATTGATAAACACATATTAACTGTTTTTATACATTTTTAAAATCAAATTCACACACTGAATTAAGACGATTAACTATTGATGCTGAATCCATACATAATCTATGAAAAGAATGAACTGCCATTGTATTTGTCTTTAATAAAGGGATAAAATTAACTAAAACTCTAAATAACAGCCTGAAAAATAATGCTATAACGCAAACTATCACATTTTTGAAGTATGAATTCAACATTTGCACAACAAAAAACTTTTATCCCCATCTAGCAGCAAAAACCAACAACAGATTTATCCATGCTTCTACCACTACTACATTTATTTAACATTATACATTATAACATTCAAACACTCAGTTCGAACAGCCCTTTATCAATGCAAATAAATTCTGAATGGAAACAATTGGAATGAGTTGAATACATTTGAGGAACTTATATTTATGACACTGCTAAACTTCTCTTAATTACAATTTACCAAATTTCCGGGTGTATTGTTGCACCATGTATAACTAATATGTAATAAGTTGAATACGTCATATTGTCAGTTCTACCCAGTAGATACATGCAATAAGCAAGACTAGCTAAAGTATCAGTTAAATGTGTTTCTGTATTAATTGGTAGTTGCTTTTTCACAGGTGCTTTATTTTCAATAAACATTTCTTTTTCTACTGGTTTCCTGGTTGGTTGTCCTGATCACACGTATGACGTATGAAAAAGTAAAATGCATGCAATTTTTGTAAACATTGGACATGCCATCATGAAAGTGGAATTACCAGAAAAAGCTTTTCTATTAATACCTATAAAATACGAGGATAATGGCAGTTTCTTGAGGAAAGTTCAGTTACATGTTCTTCCTATTATTACCTTGATAGTAATAAAAAGAATTAGACGTGAAAGGAACAAAGCTGTTAAATACGTGTGAAAATATTTATGTATTATTGTTGAAATGAAAAATACCGCGAATAGAAGTCAAAAATGACCTCAACAACGATTTTGTTAAATATGTATTAGTTTAGATAAAAAAATAAATTTTTAAAATACATAACAGTGGCTAGAATGTGGTAGAACAATCGAATGAGTGAAATATTGTATCACAATGCAAACAGAGTACAGTAAATATTCGCAAAAATAGTAAAATCATGAATTATACTTAGAAATTAGAAATTCGGTAAACACTACCTATAAGGAAGCAGTTAATAGTTACGAAACGACCCTAAAACAAGATCGTATAAAAACATAATTAAGGACTAAATCTTTGGTCTAAGTTGGAAACTTGAAAATATAATTACGAAACCAAACTAAAATTTGTTCAAAAAATTCAAAGCAAAACGATTACAATTCGCCTTACATTAAACATATTCACTACACTTCAGCTTTTACAATTATTGATTTGTTTGCACAGAATACTTTCAACATTGTAATCGATCTGTTACTATTGTCACTTAATTGTGTCATTGACTAATATTGATGCGTAAAATACCAGGTGAGGTGATTAAAGATACAAATTACCTCTAAAATTTATAAGGAAACATTCCAAAAAATAATTATTTCTGTAGGGTTTCTAAGAATCAATTATAATCAACTACAGGAATTTTATGTTTTATACTATCATGCCAATGAAAGTTTCAACACATTTTCCTGTAAGTTTCTCCAATTAAAAACGTTATAACATTTAAGGCACTAATTTTCCATCTTATCCATACACAATTCGATTTTAAATACCTTTCAAATGTCCCTGTCTATTAAAATTGGACAGAAAAGTGTTCAATGGTTTGTATGAGTTTATATAAACAGAAACAATTTTAATTTCTTCAGTCCTACAATTTATTTTTTTTGGATTGTTTCTTATTCACCTGGAATCACTAAGTATTTTACAAAATCATTCGGTAAGTGTTTATCATAAACTATTATTTGAGTTGGTTAAAAGTGTTACAACCATGGAGAAGTCAATACCGCAGACTTAGACTAAAAATACTGGCTAAAAAGGCACTTATGTAGAGCACTCAGATTCAAAAACCCAATTGAAATTACTTTTATATTAAAGAGATTTCCACGGGTTACCTTAAATATCGAACAAAGCCGAAACGACGTTGCGTTCTATGTGAGTTTTTTAGAATGCCCACCTCCACACTTCCTGTAAACTACCAAACGACTGGTGAAATCAGTGCTATTAGTACATACGGATTTACTAGAAATATCAGTTGAAATTATTTAAATCTACAAAATCATCTCTTACATTTGGTCCCAACAAAGTCACACTCCAATATACGGACTAATTAATGCCAGACTTCACGAATTCCTCCTTTCCTTTCAAGTTTGGTATTAGATCCGCTTATGCCGCCCTAAGTATAACATTCCATGAGATAACGTAGTAGCAAATGGGTAACTACAATCAATAATAACGGGTAACTACGGGTAACATTGAACACTTATGGTTTCAATTTTTGTACAGTTGCTAGGAAACGATATGCCTCAGTTCCAGGTGGAAGGATAAAATACTCTGGTGCACTGCAACAAAAAACAAATGTTCAGATGAAATAAATGGAAAAAAGTGTAATCAAATATTTGTATTCTAATTAAAATATGGAGTTGTTTTAATGATTATAAAGTTTGTAAACAGAGGTAAAATGACATGAATCACATTCTTCAAATATTCATAAGGAGTATACGGTATAGATACCTTCAACACCATAAGTAATAGTTATGACTGTTGTCGTAATTGTAAGTAATAGTTATGAGTACGCTTTCGTAGGATTTGTTTTTCCATTTAGGAAGTAACAACTTTGTTTTAAAGTAAAAGTTGCAGACTCCAAATGTATTACAAAAACTCATTATTTTCTAACAAATATTAATCGACAAGTTGTATTTGTGGCAGGATTTAGAGCCCTACACCCCGCTAAACAATCTAATTTAATTTTAGTTTATGCGTTCTACCATATGAGAAGGAAGAATTGCAAGAAAATTTGACTGTACCATTTCGGAATTAAATATTTCATGAGATGTCTGAAAATGAATGCAGAAAATTGACAAACCTCAAAGTTCAATTACAGATCCATTAGACTGAAACAACCTTACATTTTTTCACTACTTGCGACTTACTGCATTGGGACAGCTTTCTCTGTACTTCTAAAGCAAATATTCGTATTTCCCATTTCACAGAGCTGGTAATCTCTTGAACATCTCGATACAATTCAGTGTGAATTGTCTTCTTATTTTTTCTTTCTAGCCATTTGATGATTCAACGCGACGTTTACTGCACGGCTGAGCTAATATTGCCCAATACTTGTTACAGAGGACACAATATTTACCAGATTGCATGATACCAGCTCTTTCCATCCGAAATATCAGCTTTTATGAGTCGCTCAAGGTGTAAAATGTCCCAGGAGTCTCTCTCACCAAAATTTATAAGAGAAAGTGTGCAAATGTGGATGAATTAGAAGAGTTCATAAAAATAATAGAAAATTTATGTGCCCATATAATAGGAGCACTAAAATAAGAGATTAATCTGTTGTAAACTGGAGAAAGAAACCCCCAAGTGAGCAAATGTAGGAGGGAACGTATTGGGTAGCCGTCGAAATCATACAAATGTATTTCAACAATCATCAAAATCATCGAGTTACTCACTTGGATCAATAAAGTTCACTATTCAAACTCCGATTGTCTCTGCTTTGGCTTAAAGTAGACTGAAGGTAACTCGGATGGCGCGGAACTGTGCCCACATGAAGGCTGACTTCATCATCGGAAACGTTGTAATGCCCGAGGAGGTCTTCTTCGGGTCCGACGTCCATGGCCGGGGGATTGTTAATCCTCGTCCTGCCGTGGATCGTCCTATGGGTCAACCCTTCGCGACTATGGATAAACGATACCTAAACAGGGACGAAAACGTTTTTCGCATTAGGCTTGAGTCGAAGAGAACATTTCCGAATTTACCGCTTTAAAGTCTTCGCCGACGTGATCCTCCAACCTCTCGACGATGTCCCAAAACGTCGGTCTGTGTATAGGACGCCAGCTCCAGCACTGCTTCATCACCTCGTAAAAGAGGTCCGAACACTCGGCAGGTCTTTCCAGGCGACCTTTCGAAGTCACGAACTGGAGGACTTGCTCGTTGGATAGTCCTAAGGTGTTAACAATGGTTGATTCCTTGGATTTGATTTGGTTTATGAAAGTTATACACTCTCAGTTAAGAAGAAAGCTTAATAATATTAAATGTACTGTACGATGATGCTATTTGTGTATAAATGATAGTTTTACAAATCGAGTCAAGGATCAATACTAAGAACAATTCAATAGTGTGTTCGATCAGTTAGATACCATAAGCCATAGAAAAGGCATATAAATAAGTTGGATGGGCACCAATGCGCATACAGTGATTTTATTGGTTTTTTGAATGTGCTGTGATGCTCCGGTCACGAAATAATGAAAAAATTTAAATTATTAAGTCGTTACCTTGGTACGGTTGCTCGGCGAGGGTGGCGATTTCCCATAGAACGACCCCATAACTCCATACATCCGAATCGGTGGTGAAGACGCCGTCGGCGAGGCTCTCTGGCGACATCCACCTCACCGGCAGCAGCCCTTTGGTCTCCTTCTTGTAATAATCGGTTTCGTAAATGTCCCTCGCCATACCGAAATCGCCTATCTTCACGGTCCTGTCGCTGGCCACCATGCAATTCCTCGCGGCTAGGTCTCTATGAACGAACTTCTTAGCGGACAAATAAGCCATGCCGTCGGCGATTTCCACGGCCATCCTGTATATCTCGTTGGACGTCAGGGAGTGTGAAGAGTCCCTAGTGCTATACAGGAATTTCTTCAGGTCGCCCCTCTCCATCAGCTCCATGACGACTAGAGCCGGTTCGCCTCTGGAGACGACACCTATAAGCCTGACGACGTGATGGCAGTTACTGAATGATTTCATCACAGACGCTTCGTTAAGGAATTCCATTCGATCGTTAAAACTGATGTGTTCTTTGCTTGCAGTTTTTATGGCGCAGAGGAGGTTCTTAGATTTGATCATCCCCTGGTATACGGTGCCGAAGGAGCCGTGCCCCAAATCTGCCTGCATCTCGATGTCTTCTCTTTCTATCTCCCATTCGTCTGGTTCGTACGTAAATCCGTCGTATTCCGGATTAATGGTGGTGATCAGATGCATATCATCAAAGAAGTGCTTCTTTCTGTACCACCAACAGAAAATGAAAGCGCCGCTAGTCAGTACTATGCCACAAGCTAGAATAGCATATAAAATTTTCGTTATGTCCTTGCGTGACTCCGTTTCAGTTTCGAAATAAATCTGCCTGGTATACCGGCCGAGCCCTGCCAACGACTCAGCCTGAACCTTAACCGAATACTTCCCCGGGGCTAAGTTCGTAAGGAACCATTGATTGCTATTAAACGATGAATTTCTCGGCAGGCATTCTGTAATCGGCTTCAAAAACACGTTGTCTTCCTTGGTGTATGTAATTTTGTAGGCGAGGATCATCCCATTGGGATCCGTCGGTTCAGTCCATTCGATCTTGACAACATTAGGACGAACGGTCACATTTATATCCCTGATATCGTCAGCGTCTTTTTTAGCCAGAGTCCTGGTGAACGTCTGTTCCACTCCACTGCACCTGTACCTGTGGTCGATCTCATTACATGCCATGAAATAGAAGACGTACACCGTGAAATGTTTTAGGCCGGTGAAGTTGTAAGAAGTCGCGTTAGGGTCGATCATTACGGAACCGTTGAAACGCTCTTCGCTTTTATTAACGGAAGCTTTCGTTTCGCTCCGTTTTGTCACCATGAACTTCTCGGCGCCCTTCTTGATCGTAATGTACAGAAGGTCCTTGCAGTTGTCAAAGGCAAACTTGGATTGCGAGTGGAGGTCGCACAGAGCGTAATACTGATCCATAGTTTGAAACGTCAAGTCTTCGAAATAGAGCTTGGGGGACTTTTTTTTGTTGTCTGACGGGCAAATGCAAACGCCGTCTCTGATCGGGTCACTTACGTTTTCTAAGAAAGGAAAATCGTCGTGGATTTTGAATAGCTTCGATGTATTGTCGATAGTCTCGCCTTCTCGACTAAAAGAGTAAGAGAAATTAGTAGCAAATGTGAAAACATCAGTAAAGGGCGGACAGTAAGACAATACCTGGTGTTTTGCCAGATTATCTGTTATCCGAATCCGAGGTCATAAAAAGGCCTGCACCCCTGGAATTGGCCTCAGAGGTCAAAAATGGCCCCTATAACACAGCCCCACAAAAAAGTCCGGATCTGTAAATCAGACACGTGTATTCTTATGTATTTTTCATCGCTAAATCCGAATCAAAGGTCAGAAAAAGGCCTGCACCCCTGGAATTCGCCCTAGAGGCCAAAGATGGCCATTATAACACAGCCCTACAAAAAATTTTGGGCTCTGGGGCCAATTCCAGGGGAGCAGGCCCTTTTCTGACCTCGGATTCGGATCCAGCGATGAAAAATACGTAGGAATACACATGTCTGATCTACAGATCCGGACTTTTTTTGTGGGGTTGTGTAATTTATGACCTTTTATTAGGGTGTGTTTGTACCAAGTTTACTGTAATTTTGTCTCAAATAAAATGCGAAATACAATAGAAGAAGTTCTCCAATGATATTTGTCTCACATCTGAGAAGTTACGTAACTCGGTAATATTGCAGCCAGTTATTGTCCCTCAGTGAATGTGATATTCGCAACAAATTGATTAGTGATTATTGGTGATAGCGTGCGTTTCGGAAGAACAATGAATAGAATTTTGTAAAACGCTCTAGGTGACTTAGAAAACTGATAGAATTGAACTTTAGGGAAATTATAGAAATGAAGACAATTGTACAATGCTTTCTGAAAGGTTCAACAGAGCTTATAATTTGATAGAAATAAGTACCCGGGCATCGCCGGGTACTCTGCTACTTAATGTCAAATATTTCCACTAAGGAGCACGAAACGCCCCGTGCCTAATCGTAACGTCCTTTTGCCAAAAACATAAATTTAGTCTTATTTTGTTCATGGTACAAACGCACTTACGTTTTGGGGTATTCGCAGTAATTCCTCAAATCAATCAAATTTACGTCATCCGGCTCCACATTATAATTAGCAAAGTAATTCTTTAACTGCCCGTTTGGTCTCTTCGGCTGCACCCATTCCAACGTAACGGTCTGGCTGTCCACAGCACGAGCTATAACGTCCCGTGGGTTGTCAGGATCGTCGGGTAAAGTCTCGAAATATTTCACATCGCTCTGGGAGCCCTGGCTGGAGTTCTGGTGGTAGATTTTGATGTAGTAAGCGTATCTCGTGTAGGGCCTGAGATCCTTTAATACAATGGACGTGTTGCTGGTAAACAAACTGGTCCAATAGGTGCCGATGCATTCGTCTTCGCTGTCTAACGTCGTCACCACGTCATCTGGTCTCACTGGCCTATAGAAGAGTGTGTAGCCGATGCATTCCCCATGGCACGAATGAGCCTCCCAGGATATGTTAGTGGAATTTGAGGAAATGTCTAATAAAAATGTGGAGAGATCAGTTCTGTTGCAAGCCGCTTTATCGCCGTTCGAGTAAGTCGATACGTCTATGTGAGTGTAATTAATACCCGTAAGATTAGCCAGTCTTTCGATTTCGGAAACGCACAACAAGGGATTGTTGTGAAATGCGATACTCCCTGAAAGAAAAAACGCATATAACAATCACACCGTGCAAGTACACAGGTATTTTCAAGCTTGGCGTGGATTAAGATTACAAATAAGGAATCAACAAGTTAAACAAAAATTTCCCATTAAGTGGGTACTTAAAGTTTGGAAATGTTACCTATCAGCTTTTCACAAAACTTTTAATAACTTTGCAACAAGAAGCCTCACTAGTGTTTTACTTTAATTTAAAACTTTGAAGTGGCGCAGAATGCAAGAGTAAATTTACAGTTTACATACGTTCCAACTTTGTTGTTACAATATAAATAAAGTTGAAAATGGTGAGTCAAAAATATTAAGTGAGCCAGCACCATGATCTGTTATCAAAGGGATCATAAACATACAATTTAAAACGTACGAAGTTTGATATTTGGAAAACTACCATATTTAATTTTATGCCAATGAAAAAACAGCTAAAAAAATTTTGTCACAAAAGAAACCGGAATAACATTTTCCAAAAATATTTTTAATTTTAAATCGCTGGTATTTCTTTAGAAAAATGTTAAGGCGCTTACTAGTTATCGTATTACTAGACAATTAGCTAGTTAAATTACTAGTTATGGGAATGATGGAGCCCCTGAGAATTTCTTACACTATGGCGAATGCCCGTGTGTACGTGTCCGCCAAATTATATACAAATATTCAGAGTTCAAAGAATAACAGAGATTTTACAATTTTTTTTCCAAAAACAGTGAATACGTAAAGTAAAAGTATAAAAAAATAAACACCGAATGTAATTATCATCATTATTATTATTAAACAAAAGATAAATAATTTTAAAAAACCCAAAATACTTTTGAGAAGAGAAACGTGTTTTATCCCAAGTAGTAGCAAATTTATTTTTGTAACCCTTTTTCAGCGTTGTTTATCATTTTTTTTTGGAATTATCAACAACAAATTAACGTTATTTCATAGCTACATTATCGACCTCACATTATCTCTAGAGGAAATCTAGCTGTCACAAGCCGATAATTATATTTACAAAAGATGAAGATAAGAGAATATTTTCAAGATCAACCGGTAGTTAATCGTTTTATGATCGTACATGTATTTAGAGTTCGTCCAAACACAACTTTCAATCGCAATCATCTCGTGCTGTAAGTAGGTAAATGAATCCAAAATATTTTCTAGGGCATTTTTTAAAATTTAAATATTTTTGCTTTGAGATTAAACTTCAGCTGGTCATGCGGGGCTAGTTCTCACTGATTTAAAGGCAACAGATGTAATTGTGACAATTTGCCTTAATATCTTGACGATTGAAGGTCTCTAGTCACTTCTACCTATTTTATTGCATTAACTACCTACTTTCAGATTTTCAGATGGTTAGAATATACCAGAGAAAGATCTCCACCAAGTTGTCTTTGAGAGCAGAGAAGTTACAAGAATAAGAATAATCCAATATGCTAGACAATTAGCTGTAAGACAGTTTGGCATACATTATCGAAATCTAACTAGATGTATTACTATCTAACTGTGTTTACAGAAATGGGAAGAATTAGAAAAATAGCTTCTAATGTTTATTTCGGTTCACCTCTATTGGAAGTAAGAAAACTCGCACGTGGCTATGGAAAGACAGCTAAATAAACAAAAGGCCACAAACTTGAAACGAGAAGTCGGTGGCAGGTGGCCTAATCTAACAGCTAGACCCATTCTTCCCTTCCACAAAATACTCTGCTAGATGATACAACTTAGCTAATTTCACCAGCGACAAGAAATATTTGTAAATGACTTGTCATCTCTGTATATTCTCTTAATTGTGCAACTACTCTATCGTTTCAGTTTCAAGCAGATGGAAAGCAATCACATTTGAAACAAATAAATAGTTCAAAGGAATTCTTACCGTTCTTAATATGTAGTTTAAATTTATCATCACTAAAATTCCAAAGACCTTGTAAATTCGGATTCTCATACACGAAAATAGCATGGTTAGACTGTAAATTGTTCCCTTCAATTTCGGTGAGATTCTGCAGGAACATCAGGTTCGTTATGACTTCCGACCTGGCGATCATCAGCCCGTCGCTGATGTACCTAACCAACCCCAGGTACTCTTCGAGGTCCCCGATGATCTCCGTCGGATCGATCTTCGCCAGTCTAAGCTTCAAAGAGCCGAAGATGTGAGTGCAGCCCCTGAGCTGTTGCAGCGAGTCCATGCTCTCGACGTCCTTGGTGACGTTGCAGTACTTCGTGCAGTTACCGCCGCAGTACTCGCACCTCGTGTCGTTCCCTTCGCCGACCTTCCTGTGGGAGGCCGGACAGTCTTTCACGCACTCGGATTTGAACGGGAACCACGTGCCCCGGATCGTCCCGTTTAAATTATTCCGACACATTCGTTCCGTCACGCACTTGGCGAATTCCCTCTGGATGTACCTGGAACGAAAGCGTCAAGGGTATAAATTGTACGGTCGATGGAAGTAAAAAGTGTTGGTAAATCGCAGCTACACTGTTTTTGTACAGATTAGTACTGGGAGGTTATCAAAGCGTGCATTGTAAGTAAAAGTTGGGTTATATGGAAAATGTACAATTTTATTTCTTGGTATTTTTTAAATAGTGGGTGCACATTTTGGTTATTTTATTACCGAATTTATTCTTTAAGTGAAGACGATTATGTTACAATCGTGATTAATAACGTCAATAATTAATCACTTGAACTACCGCCCTTAGAGCACCCACGCTATAACATTAATAGACCATGCAGTGTAGAGCAGAAAATGGAATAAATTCACAATTTCAATTACATGTTTATAAAAAAATCCCATGATTTGTTAATTTACGGTTATAATATGACATCCTGCAGCAAAAAATTTTTATTCCTACATCGAATCTCCTTCGACTGACAGTTACAGCCCCAAAATTTTTAAATGGGAAGTAGTGGCTTCTGATACATCATTTAAAAGGTCTCTTTTCCTGTCTACCTATTCCGGCTTTTATAACCGTGGGTGGGTTTTCGCCGCGACAACAATCTGTTCCTATGCATCTCGAAACTGGGCCTCCAGAGACTGATCCACCTCGATGTTATTTTGCACGTGGTGCAGGATCTCCCGAACGGTTTGGAGCCAATAGATCTCTCACAGAAAGCTCAATGGATTAGACTATCTTCTGGTGCTCGAACATCGAGGCCGGTCCATCTCAGCCTCTGGGCTTCGCAGAGTCCACAGTTGGGCCGAACACCTTCCTTGAAACCTTCCTTTCAAAAATCAGGATGGCTCCCTCTTCCGCCCTGGCCACGGTTCACGTCTCACAGGCATACGTACATACGAGTAGGACCACCACGGGGTAAAGCCTAACTTTCGTAGCCCTCAATGAAAAAGGTATCAATGACCTATCCCTGTCCAAGCATTAACTAACATGTTCACTAATCTAGAAGAAGGATTCCAGAGGATTTTCTGGCACCATCAACATCCAGCACTGTCTCCAAAGAACATCCAGATAGGTAGCGGCAGTTCCAAGCAATTTTATTTCAATTTTAAACGTTATAAAGAATCTAAAATAAAGATTCAAAACGTTTTTCTTGGATATTAGATTATCGGATTCACATAAGTGCCCTAAAATCGAATCTAGAAGGATAGTAGCAAAATCTAGATTTTTTCCATATGGTCCGAGATAGGCTGTAGAAACTTTCTCGTTATAAAACTTTGGAAGTTCCTTTATAACTTTTGGAATGCAAAAATTGATTTCAAACTGAATCAAGAGAGTTTAAAACAAATCCATGCACATCTATTTTAATTCTAAACCTCAAAAATCTAGAAAGAGGATTCCACAGGTTCTTATGGAACCTTTAAAATCCCAAAAATGGTAAATGTTGGAAAAAGCATTGAATAAAAATTCAGCCAAGAATTTATACAACCAATACCATTCGATAAATAATGATAATAATAGTAATAATAATAACCAATATAGGAACTCTATGGACTTTGGCGCTCTAAGCAATGTCGCACATCCGAAGAGTTCCTCTGGAGTTAAATGAATCACTGCTGTGAAGTTACTTCGCGCTAAACTTACTTTTTCGACGGACACTCCGCCACACATACCCCGTTATCTTCGAAGTTTTTACAGGCGAAGCAATGCCTCGGGGAGTGCGGTTCCCTACAACCCAGGCATTCCTCGTGGCATTCCTCCACGTCTGTCTCCTGGCACGTCATGGAGTTCCAGCAGTATCCTGGAAATGAAGGAAACTTGATGTTAAACCGACAAATGTGTAACGTGGCCGAGGTACAGGATAGATCGTTTCACTAATAGTACGAAAAATTTTTCCGAAACTAACTATATCTTCTACTCTATTGGAAAATATAGATAATTGCAAAAATGGTGTTTACCATTAATAAATTCTCAATTTCTACGAAAAACGATTTAGACACAAGTTCACTATTTTACACTAATTCCCTGTCAGACGTGTATTAAGCCAGGTCATCCATTTCATAAGTCCGCATTATTTATAGCACTATATTTTAATGTTAATTTATTACGCCAAAAACAAGCAATTTTATTGGTCCACCCCTTTCCGAGATGAAGGAAATAATATGGATTTATACTTAAGTAAGGTCACCCACAACTACATCTCCGGAACCAATGAACATGCAAACATTCACCAAACTTCATATTTTATTGCTAATTTATTGCTGACGATATAGGCAAATTGCGGTTTCCCAAAACCACCCCTTCAACCCCTAGCAGACTTCTCACCTCCCGAAATATCTCGGAAGACATTTTCTTTGCAAACCAAAGCATGGATCCATGCAATACCGTGAACAATACTTGCCGGATCGTCAAGTGTGAATTTTCAAGCACAAATTAAGATACAGAACCCTAAAATAGGTTGAATTTTCAATTGGCTAATTATGCAAAGTCAAATAGGCAACGTTGAAGAGGAAAAATCGAATGGCTTAGACGAATTCACATTTTTCTGTGGAATTAAAATTTTCTTACATGACAAACGGATATTTTCTGAAGTTTTTTATATTTCCTAATCGAAATATTCGATATTTCCTAATGAAGCTTTTTTTACAAGGACTATTTTTAACATTAATATCAATTTTATTTTAATACAGAAATCGGCAACTAAAGACAAGAAAGTTATTTTATTCTTTTTAGGTTTTTGATTCCTAATGAACCGGCAAGTATTGTTCACAGAACTGAACAGATTCAAGAAGAAAATTAATTAAAGTAACAAAATTATTCGTAAGTAAACAAATTATTGATGACTGTAGTCGAGACTTCATTAATGGAAGAGTTTGGGAACTTTAGATTTGCCAATAATGATTTGATTTCACATCACTTATAGACAATATTAAAAGAAAAATACTTCCATTGACATAATGTTTATTTGCTTGACTTTTTAGATCAATTTAAATATGACAGTAATAAAATGCTTCCTAATGATCAAATAATCGAATGAACCTCTTATAGTTGCGACCACTATAATCGCTCAAAAAAAGAGAAGCTTATACGATTAATACTTTGCTTATAAAAAATGTGCTGTATGAATAATTTTCAAAAAAATGAGTATTTTAAAATCGATTTTGGAATCAAAAGAAATCTGTTTGCTAAAATTGATTGAATTTGACTATTTTACATTGAAATATTAGGATTAATATTTCAATGAAAATCGAAATGATATGCGACATTGACATAAGATCGCTTATAAAAGTCATTTTCACATATTAGATTACTTTATGATATTGGTTAATGACCCTATTTTCACTATGTTGAAAACATACTCGTCCGAGCTACGGTCATAATATACAAAAAAATTTTTGACTGTAGAAATGAGTTTGAGAAACGGAACGTTTCTTAATTTTTTTCTAATCGACTCAAATGTACTCAAAAATGAATGAAATGATGTAAAAAATTAAAAATTTTTTACAGTAATAAAAAAGCGTAAATTAAAATATATATCTTGCTAAAGTTCAGCTTCCGCAGTCTCAGGCTCACATGAAAAAAACACTTCAAAACGCTCTAAAAAAATTAAATAAAATACGACGTTCGATAAATGTTTGCATCTTCATTGGTTCCGGAGATGTAGTTGTGGGTGACCTTACTTAAGTATTAATCCAGATTATTCCCTTCATCTCGGAAAGGGGTGGACCAATAAAATCGTTTTTGGCGTAATAAATTAGCATTAAAATATAGTGCTATAATTAATGCGGACTTATGAAATGGATGACCTGGCTTAATAGACATCCCTGTTATTGCTAATTGTGTCTACAGCAAATCCAGATCGGAACGTGGAAGAACTACTTGTCCTTCACCGACAATAGAATATGCATTATATTTCAGAAAGAGTAAGGAGAAAATATTCCCCTTTTTCACACATTTCCCGCTTCCTGCGTTTTCTGCTTTAAGTGTGTGTGTGCGTCGCGCTTTTCTTTTTCCTGCCGTTCTGTGTGTTCCGTTTTCCGGTTTCCTTCTTTTTGTTTCCTGTCATATATTAATCATGTTTTACAATGAGAAACAGTGGGATATTCTTATTAGAAACCGCAATCAAATTATTATTTATTGCCAACTGGAAGTGAATACGTATGTACTTGTTTTACGAGTACGTATATCGCGTTTTAAGTGCGTACTAAATTATTCCAACAAAAATGCTTGTATTTGTCGAAACGGACACATTGATAAGCCTCCTGGTGAAAAACGAATAGCGGATTAATTGAAAACAGCAATGAATTACTAATGATGCTCATTTAGAGACATTCTGCTGAGTAAATCGGTTCATTACGTTTGATTCAGTTACATTCCACTACCTCAAATTATTGTAACGATTGAAAAATAAATATTTCCTTCACGTGTTCCATACATCGTTGAACCTGTCACTACTCATTAACAACATTTAATCAGACAACCTACAACTGTTAAGTAATAATGGGCATGTTTATGCTCTTGTTGAGTAATATATCATTAACTTATCAACAAGTAGGTGTATGCTGTCAACTCCTTTTCCGATTATATTTTCCTACTTCACGGTGAATTCAAACGAATTTAAATAAAACTAGTATATTACATCGGCAATTTTATCATTATTATTTTATTACAACCTTTGACCATTCACGATACCAAGCTTCATCTATTATGCTGTAAAGCGCTATTAATCATAAGTCAGCTAGCATTAAATACATGAGATACCATGTAATAATTCGATGTTTCATTGCCTATAAAAGCGAAATAGATTGGTTGTGAACATAACAGAACAATAGAAAAATCAAAATTCAACGAGCAATTAATAATAAAAAATATATCGAAAGGTAATTAAAAATAAGTCAAAATGAACACAATGAATTCCTAATGGAATGTATTTTTGAAATCATTTGAGCGATCGTTTTGCAAAGTTCCTATTTAATTAAAAACTTATTTACATACATAGCAGCACTTATTACGAATTCCTGTAATTAACTTTTGATATAGCACATCTCTTTGATCCTTGATCTGTAACAAACTCTTTGATCCTCGTCGTTAACTTAGCAGATTTCAAATATAGGAACTCAACAGGAGTTAACATGATGTCCAATCAGCAGTTTGGAAACTGAAAATTTTGGGGAATATCAACGGTAGTCATATTAGTACTAACTGCAAAGTCAATTAAAATTGCTGAAATAGTAAGTGAATAATTAAAATTTCACAATGGCAAAGTTGAAGCATTTGTTCATTAAACTTCGCATAAATAGGTAGTAAGTAAAAATGTTCACAATTTTTGTAATACCAGCCGTTAACAGATTAAATTTCTGGTCTGTTAGTGACAGAACAATAAAACCTTTTTTACGCAATATTAGTGGCCATACGATATTTGCTGCTAGCAAACATGTATGTCGCTGGGGAAAACTTTAGTTTCTCCACGAAATAAAATTTCCACCGCAATTTCAAGGAGCTTCCATGAAATATTTGCAAGGTTTAATCTCGTAAATAGAATCCTCGGAATTACCTAAAAAATGAATCAAAACAATGTACGTAAACCATTTCAAATGTATAAGTGCAAGTAATTGTTTTCCGTCACATTATGATCGAACAATTTTTCGATTTAACAACTTCTCGTCAACGATATTTCTTACCCATCCCACCTTTCTACAAGATGGTAGAATATTATGCAGATTCTCGTCACGTAATCGCTCACATAATGAAACCAAAACAAAGGGTGGAACTTAATTTTCTCTATAAAAACTCGTAGAAACAAAAAAATTAGTCTCGAAAATACAATTTCTATCAGAAAATTAAACTACCAAACTAACGCAGAGTTATATAACAGAAGAAATGAATAACTGGATATTTGGTAGGCGTTTAATCCAGTTCCATCATTGACAATTGGCTGCGACAGTTTATATAGTTAAATCAACCTTTTGAGAACTTGTACAGGCTGATTTTCTCCTTTAATCGAATTTTGCCTAATTATTTATTAATCTAGACCCAATTAGTAAAACCGTATTATAATTGAGATTATTATGGGCCTCAGGCTGAGGAGATGCAGTAAACTTTCCTGAAAAAACCGCTCGAGGGGAAACTTGAACTGACACGGAAAAATAATCCAAACAACCAGAAGAAAGTTTGGCAACTTTCATCTTGAGAGAGGCGAGACTTTCAAATCGTGAACGTAAATCAGATACAAAAAAAAAAAGGTTTGGTCACCGAGCACAACGATATACCAATTTTTACCCGATCGTTTTTATTTGAAAGATTCGCAGTTGGCACGAAACAAAGTTGGGAACGTTTTATGCAGTTAATTAATGTTATGACAAACAGTTGAGAACATCTGAAGATAGTTAATGACGTGCCGACGAGGGGGAACTTGATAAGACGTTAATGAAGATTTAGCTATGGCAATTTTCAATTCATTGTTACAAAGCCATTATAATAGTTGATAAAGTAACAGAAAGGCTGTGAAAGTTTCTTAAAAGCATACACACCAAATTTTAATGATGAAGTAATTAAGAAAGCAAACAGATGGTTATACATACAGATGTGGTACAAATATTGTTATATTTTATATGTTAATTTGATATCTTGCTAATTCCATGTGACGGAGAACTATGTTATCATCCACACTCTTCTATGACTAAATAATGTACTTAGTAGATACCACCACAGTACTGCAATAAATATGAAATAATCATTTTTTATTTGCATTGCATTTATTTTATTTGCTCGAATGTCGAAAACTTACAAATATAGCAAGATATGTAAATTGTCACAAGCAAGAATAGTTACAGCAATCTACAATACTATACCAGGACTCACGAAGGTATGAAGCAATAAATTGGCGAATTCTCGGCGAATTCGCCAAAACTTGTAAGCTTATACGTGAGGCTAATTAGTATGAATTTTGTGATAAATTTTTTTATATCGATAAATTTATATCGAAAAATAGTAAACTTTCTCCAGCGAAAAATGAAATGACTTCTCAGGAAAATAGGATTATCGGTTACTGTCAGCATAGGGAGGTCGTAAAAGATATGAGGAAATCCACACTAACCCCAGCTATCCACCATGGCCCCGTTCGAAGCAGAAACATATATTTATGAAACTTACTTATTGAAACATCCTTAAGTACATTTGCATAGATTACTTCACTTATCACTTATATTATTGTTGAAAATGTGGGTTAAAAATGGTGGCAACTTGTGATATTCTAGCATTCCTTAGTTTTTATCGTATATAAAGGATTCCTTTTAGTGTCTTGTTCAGATTTTTTTAGTTGTGATGAATTTTCCTGCGCACTTGAAAAAAGGAGTGGATTAGGTCGACCCCCGACGGAAACAGTTACATCAACTCTTGTGAATTTTGTCATATTTTTCCGTCACATCAATAATGGCTTCTAACGCATGTAATACATGATACTGATCCTTATATACCACGACGCTTATATATTCTATAAATCGTAGAACTTGCGCATATATTATTTCTTCGGGTAAAAATGAATCCATTTCTTAAAGTTGTAGATAAACGAAAACTTTCTTTAAGCCACCCTCATCACATGAATTTACTAATATCTTTTGATATTAACATGCGACACATGTTACGGGTTTCTAAAACACATCATCAGCCAACTACGCTTAAAACAAGAACAGATTTTGCACATTTACAAAATTAAAAATTACTTACATAATGTAAAGTATTACTAGTGTAAGTTTCGGTTACGGTTAACTGTGAATAAACCGTGTAAACAACGTAAATCGACAAAAAATATGTCGTGTTTTTCTGTAAATGTGTTTTTAATAAGGCGTAATCAAGGATAAGCAAAGTGGGTAACTGCATTCACTTAAAATTCGACGAAATAAGCTAAAAACCTTCCATTACGCAACGAAAAGAAATTCTCGAGGTCGAAAATCAAACTATGCTAACAAAACAAAAGAACGTGGATTGATTTTTGAACTACAATTAATCCCCAAAATCCTTTTGTATATAACAACTGCTGCTACCAACTTCCTGAAATAAAATAAATCGCGGAAAACCGTTAAAAGTAATTGCATATTTGAATACCCGAATTTTCCTTTGAAATATTTAATACATTTCATTTTGACTTCTAATTCAATGATTCCCAATGATTACACATAAAAGCTATAGAAAAATTAAAATCGGATATAGTACAATTTATTTCATTTTAACATCAAAGAAAAATTTCATACGATTTTAAAATTCTGAATCTTGTCGTATGTAATGATGTTAAAAAGCACCAAAATCCATTTTTCTGAACATATTTTTGTAAGGACGTTACTACAGTTAAGTATTCAACAAATTCTGGTTCAATTTTCGTGTACTTCGGGTACCTATGAACTTCTTAACTTATTATGGTATACAATTATATTTATGCATGGTGTGGCGTGTACAATATGTAGGTATTTATAATGAAAATAACATGGAGTCTACCGTGAAATTCATGAAAGTAATAACTGAACAATTTCAAGGTTTTGAGCTAAGAAAAAGGGGGGATTGAGTATCCTAGTAAGATCATGGTTAAGCACTTAGTTAAGTCGTTAGTGGTAGTTAATTCCGCAAATAATGTGAGAAATATCACAATTTCTAAATTAAAGTGGTAGGGCAGGTAGGTTTTTTTTCAAAAAATTTTGGTTTTAGCATTTTCTACAAGGTTTTTTTAATGTTTATTCGATTCCTTGGAGTTTCTCACATCGAAGTACGTACTAAAAACAAGGGACTTCTAAGGTCTTCTGCATCCAAGAGCTTCTCTTCGCGCGCCCCGCCACTGCCCAGCGGCGCACTGAAGTACCATAATTTGTTTAAAAATAAAATTCAAGACGAATAACTCGAGAAGTTAGAAGAATGCGCATTGAGAAAAAGTCATGAAAACGTGTGGAAATGACCTTTTCACTTTGACAATAGTACAGAAAACTTAAAGAACATGTAAACATTATTTTCTTGTAGAGATAAATCATTGGATATCTAAAAATTTACTAATGGTTGTCCTTTTTCGCACATGAGATAATATGCTATAGTTCAGACAAAATGGAAAAATTACAACTACCATAATAAAATAAATTATTTTGTTTAAAGACTTTATGAACATACATAACGAACATATGAGAGTTATTTACTTGTCCACTTCTAGTAGATAAGTTTTGAAGCCGTGTGTAGTTACAACCAGTATTCAGACTTAAAATTTGTAATGCCGAGGACAAACCGAGAATATTACACATTTTACATATTTACACACATTAACAACTTTACTTTGAAAATAATGTAAAGGAAAATTTTTTTCTAAAATGTAAATTTTGAATAATTCGAGAAGAAAAATTTGTCACAAATATATTCTCATTCTCAAGGTTTTATTTCGTCTGAATTGTTACACATGATAATATACTCACGTCAACGTATAATATGTAAAATTATTCATAGATCACAACGCCAAGTAAGTCCACCTCGATAAAATCAGATATAAAATAATTTATGTAATTTAATACTTGAATAGATAAGTAGGTAAACAAAAATGTCTTAATACGTTCAGAAAAGCACTACAGTCAAGCCTCCATTTCACATTTATCTGTTATTAAATTTTCCGATTAAAAATTTCATAACACGGCTTAAAAATAAAAACGGCGAGGTTAACTCATCCTAATTTAATTCACTATTAAATATCCCATTAGTCAAGCAATTACACAACACTACATCGCAACTATTTACCTACCGTTTTCATCAAACTACTCGTGTCTCTTTAGAAAATAATATTTATGCTAAAAGTACTAATTCTTGAATAAACATTTACAGTCCATACAATGTTGCAGCGCAGTATGTAAACTACAGCGTCAGCTGCCCGTTAATTTTCACGCCAGAATTACGATACGTTTCATGATATGAATTTATAGATGGAATATTTCACGTAACAACGTACCAATAAAGAAATACTTAACGTGGAAGATTGATAACTTCTAAATTTACTTAAAAAATAGGAAATTTCACCTTTCTTACACAGAATGTAAATATATTATAGTAGAAGTTATTAATAAAAGTTCGCTTTATTAAATAACCTTAAGGTAATTTTAAAATTGCAGTGCAGGTGTGTAAGAAGTATTTTTATTTACCTTTACTTGCACAGCACAAAAAAGTTATTAGTTACATGCGATATATGTTACCCATGGTATTTTTGCCACCTGATCACGAATTTCGTGTCAGAATTGGAGTGTCAAGTCACCATTTTCCCTAACCTCCAAAAGCTGGTGAAAATTAAGGAAATGGCCTAGAAAATAATCGGATTTTTCTACATTTAATTTACCTTACAGTACTTATGCAGAAATTCAAATCCGGCGCGAGAACAGATATTTCTCTCTCATTTCTTTTCTGACCTCAAAAAAATCAGTCAGAAAAAAATATTCGGATTCAATATGGCGAACGAAGTTTTCTGGAGTTTTTTGGCTAAGTGACCACGAATCTGAAGTCAAATTGTAAAATTCGTGGATTTTAGCTTTATAATTTGCATTAAATATACTAGTCTATTAAGTGTTCTTTTGAGAACGTATTTGTGAATAGTTTGTACTACATACGTATGCATTTAATGTGCTATAAAAGTAACAGGGAGGCCAATGATATTGATTAACCATCAAATTGGATCTTGTTAACCTTTGAAAAGCTCGGTAACACTGTTAGTCTCTCTATGTATGATGAACCTTCATACCAGATTTGTTTTTTATAAACTGTGCTTTATCCTAAACTTCACGAAAAGTAAGAAATGTCCCGCTACAATTTTTTCTAAAACAAAAATTGGGCTTACTTGTCAAAAATGGATTACTTTTCGAACAATCCAGTCTTCACGTGCAAGCACAATTAATTAAACCAGAAATACTTTCCTCGCTCTGATATCAATCGATTGCTTTTGTTGTCGTACAAAGGGTATTCATGAAAGTCAAGAAACCTTATTTTTATTTTCCAGGTTAACCTTAGAGTTGTAATAACTTAGAGTAACCAGTAAGTTGAAAACTGATGGCAACTTTGCTCTAAGTGATTAATTTTCATACAAAATAGTTTCTATAACTCTAGTTTCTTTCACTCAATTTTTTCTTTATTTCGAAATAATGGAAGCAGATTATCATTGGAATACCCCGTAACTCAGTCAGTTCGCATTCCTCTTAATTTAAAAATTCGATGGTAAGAAAACCAACAAAACATGTATGTACTGTTTACAGGCAATAGAATAAACTGAAATACAGTCAATAGAAAATTGTGATTGTTAGTGTCATTCCTTTCGCCGGGCGACACAGGTCGTAAAATAATTTGATATGAATTACCAGTAAAATTGGTTTGTGAAGATATCATGTAATTCATTTGATTACTTTAGCGTCGTGTAATTTACCCTCAAGAGGCCTTGATTTCGAAACAGGAAATTACATAGCAATTTTACGTTATTATCTAATTACGCTACTGTTAACCAAATAAACTATTTAAGTCGCTCAATTAAATATGAGATTATGAATTCGTTCAGCACGAAAAATAAAGAAAATATTTTTCGAAAATTAATAACGATCCATTTCTGCCGATTATTGCAAATGCAACACAAGTTCTATCGAAAATTGATCGACTCAATAACTGAACGCGATGAACTACCTTAACAAACCAAAATCTGTACTGCTTTTAAGGTTACACAGCCGACTATACAGCAGAAAATCTTGAAGTTAAAATTCTGTCCAAATGTTCAAATTTAAGAGAAAAGCGTTATGATGGCACGCAAAGGATGCGTATGGAGGTAACGAGCACTCATCAAGTAGCAAGCAGTAAGAGCCGATCATGTTTACTATGCAGTGCACTCATTAAATTTAAGTGTAAATAACGCTGCTCAACACTTTTCTGAAATATCTCATTTTCTCGACAATTTATTAGTAATATTTTAACATAATGGACATTACGGTATACAATGTATGTATAACGGCCTATGGTCCAGAAAGGCCATAGTATGACCTTTTGGAGAGTAACATAGGTGGCAACAAAAGCTGAGAGAAGACATGAATTTATTAACTATTTAATACAGTGGCCCTATTGGCCGTCAAGCTAGGGGAAAAGAGAATCAAATGTCAAAACAAATTTCCTAAATCATCACCCAAATTCTGTATGGCAGAAATAGATGATTTATATTTGATTTTTGAGGTTAAGTCTTGTTTTGGTTATAAAGATTTCTATAAAGGTCAGTTCGTAGCTCCCCATGATTGAAAAGCGCGCCTGTTTGAAAAATATTTTAAATTCGTGTACCCTCAAAGGGAATTTTAGTAGATAAATGTAAGCAAGCCTTACTTATATTCGATCTACCTACTAATAAAACACTTTTGCTCATATCTTCATTATCTGTTGTGACAATATAAAATTTGTGTCACTTTAAAATGCAGATAATTCTTCTTCTAAATTGTGTTAATTATTTTCTAAAACAGCGCCTCCCTAGAAAATACGGGGCCCACTCGGGGCTCCCCAGTATAATACTGTCATGAGCCAAGACGTCTTTACCCTGTGTCACGGCCGCGTGAGGTGAGGGGTTGATGGGGGTAGAGCTTGCTATTAAAGAGGCAGATTTAAAACAAAAAGGGAGAAAAGGCTTTATTTCTCGGAAAGGACGGAAAATCTATAGGGCAGTCTCACAGCCACAGTCTCAGGCCGGGTACTCTTACCACTCTCTTCTTCGACCGGCCGTCCGGCGGGTCCCTTAAAGGACGGTCCTTTTCCGGACGGCCCCCTGGACAGCACTTGTCCTAATCTGCACGTCTGGACTCTACTGGTCCTCTCCACTACTTTCTTCCTTCTATTTATATTCCACTCTTTTTAGCGATCTTTTCGCTTGTTGTTGCAATGCGTGTCGTTTTCGTAAGCACTCTCGCTTTCGTTGTCAGCACTGCACACGTATCGCCTTCTCCTCGACCGTGGACTAATTAATTGTTATTTGTCGTGTTCGTGACAATACATTGGGTATTTTCTTCTGCCCTCTCTACCTCTTAGTTCATATGAAAATACTGAAGTATTCTTTATTCGACGAAATATCAATGAATCATAATAAAAAAAGACAAACGTCTGTAAAATACTCTTTCAGCAGCCAGTCAAACAGAGCGTAAGTAACGTATTGGGTTCGAAATACCTGTCATAAACCCCCCTCGAGGAAAAGTGGGCAAAAGCCCGGTATCAAAGAAGAAATATTTTAAGAAGGCACAGTAAGTCATCGAATATAAAATTTCCTTTGTTACAAAAGTTATTAGAAATGAATAGGCTTTTCCAATATCCTTTTATATAGCGTAGACGTCGACAATCGTCATTTTGTGATGTTTGGACAGAGAAGCGGGGATGAAGAAGTTTCAGGTTTTGGTGAAAATACAATTTTCACGAACGAAATCGCTAACGATGTTACATCGGTCTCATTTGCCGAAATTTCACTTCAACAAAACTTTTGTTCATCATCAACTCTGATTCATACATAAATATTTACCAAGTTTAAGTCCGTAAAAGTAAACTCTAACAATAAGTTAATTGAAATTATTCGCGTAAATCTTTTTTTGTGAGGCACAAAAAAAAGTTAATACTGAAATCCATAAAACGTTCACGTTAACGTCCGCAATAAATTGCAATAATAAACATTCGGGAAATTAAAAGTGAAATCGCACATACTCCAGTAGTCACGAAATACAGAAACCGTATCACTGCAAGGTTTAAAACATTTTAAGAATTGTCTGCATTCTAGGTTAAGCATTATAAAGATAAGGCAATAATGGCTGTGAGTATTTTAAAAAATCGAAATTTTTAAATCACACAACTGAACAGCACCTTGACAAAACTGGTGTGTACTTACAGTTACCTTCAAAATTTTGGCTTCTGTTCAAATAACTATCGTACCATGGAAACATAAAGGTGCCATTTGAGTTCACAAAATTTTCTCTCTTTGCTCTTAACCATCCCAAATTTAAGTACATAATAATACCCACGTTTAATACATACTGGTTTAAAAAGGGAAGAGAATACTAAAATGTTTAGAGTTGAATCGTCAGTTAATCTCTGATTTTATTTTGCCACAATTAAAACGCGTACAAAACACTGGGTAGTCACAACGTAAACACGATTATTACGAATTAGCGTATTGAGTTTTGAAGAAAAAATCAATTCACTTATAGTTATGTATTAGCTGCAATGTAATACATGTATTTATGATAGAAGACTAATTTATTACTAATATTAAGACTAAAATAAAAAATTAATAATGAAATGTTTATAGTAGACAAGACTTTTAATACCTTTTTATGAAAGTCAAAGTACTATACGAATCTACGTCAAATTACTCATCCCGGTTCTCCAATTAGCACTGTAAAAGTATACGTTTGACATTTATACTACCTTTCTCAGCTCCAATTTGCCAATAAATGCCCTGTAAAAGGGACAAACATTATTTCCATTAGCGTTCACAACACCTGACACCGTTTATTACTAATCCCCCGGGAAAACTTATCTCGAAGGATAACTGCTATTATATTAAAATCATGATCCAGCGCTTTCGACACTAAACTTATAAACTTCGCTCCACGGAATAACCAAAATGGAAAACTTATTAAACTCAAAGCTGTCGTACTGTAGCCAATTCAGCGCTTTAATTTCTACCTTTCGAACATTTCTCTACGAGTCTTTATATAAATGTCTTTAATGTAAGGAGGTCGAGGTTGCCAGGCACAGGATATGAATGAGGGTGAAACAGAATGAAAGCCTTTAAACTTAAGAGACGGAATCACTGCTTAAGGGGACAATCGTCACAACAATGCTAAGAAGGGCGGCTTTGCCATCAATACCAAAGGGTTAAAAAATGATATTTTTGGACCTCTGTTACCTCAAAGAGGGTCACAAAGCAAAATTGTAAATTAAATGGCAATAATTTAACTGCTAGCAAATAATATTAACGGAAGACAAGAAAGGGGAATTCTAACGTAGAGTAAGTAATAAGCATAGGTTTTAAATCTATATTTAAATCCCTATGTCTACCTATAATATTTAAACCTATATTTAAAATATTCAAACGTTAAATGAAGCTAGAATATTAATAAAAAGTAAGAAAAAAAGGGTACGGCTAATTTGAGAACGAATTTAAACGAACACTACCTGTATTACTTTTACAAACATGAATATTATGAATTAGTTAACTGATTAAATTCGTAATGACTTAAGGCGTACGAGTTCTAATGCTGCTCTAAAGCAGATCAACGTTTTTAGCCTGTAAATTTGTATAATTATGCTCCTGTTTACGACGTAAGTCAGTACGTTAACAACACAATTTGGTTGTATTAATTAATATCCGCCCTCAAGATTTTATGGGTGAAATCGTCGATTTAATACTACAGACACTCAGACTTCTGGTAAACCAAACATCAAATCTGAATTCAAGTTCGAGAATGTTTATATCGATTGCCTTGACCCCGGAGGTCCACTATACAAGCGTAACCTTTTATTTTCGATCCGAATAGTAGATCTCTAATTAAAATCTGAATAACTCATTGTAAGATATTACTTTGCCTCACCTCCACATTCCATAGGACACGGCTCGCACCTGTCAGGGTTCATATTGCTGAAATGGAGTCCCCCTGCTCCTATTTTCTTCCAGTCGATGGTGTCCACGTAACACATGTGCGGACTTTTGTCCACTTTCACGTATCCCCTCGCTATAAACATGAGGTTCTTAGTGCCGATCTGAAAAAAAAAGTAGTTTCAATACGATTGAAAAACGGTTGCGCTACTTCCAATAAATCTAGGAGCTGATCTCGCAAATTTTTGTACCCACAAATTTTACTTCGTCATTTGATTTCGAGTTGTTTAAAAGTAAATACTTCATTTTTCGCGCCCCTTAAACTTACTTCTCCACTACTTTGGAAAATGTTACTTCTTGTTGGTTCAGCTTTTACCTAGCCATTGTCTCAACCAAATTCATTAGACCAAGACCAAGTCAATGTGTAATATTACGTTTATATCTATCACACCATTTATGCTCTGAAGCACACTACAAAAGTTAGTCGCGTTCAAAGTCAAAATTCTTCTCAAATTTTTCCTCGTATTTGGCTAAAACGCAAAATACTTTAATGACATATTCAGATGGTGCAAGCTCATCAAGATCAAATCGTCCGTTATCATGGGTTTATTTATTATATCACACCGGTAGCGTAGTATCCCAACAGCTAAGTCAATTAGAATCTCTCGACGCAAAGGGAAGGCAGAGATTTATAATCCCCAGGCAACCTCCCGATTGACTGAAGCCGCAGAATAGGGAAGACAGAAGAAAACCTCGGGCTGACACCCTGTGATCCCCTGAAGGAAGAATTTCATGACTTCCACTTTACTGAGGCGTCAAATACGCAATAAGTATCCAGGGCCTCATTTAGGATGATTTTGTCTTAATGCGTTAAAAGATCTTCTAGCCTTCCAAAATACTAAAGGAATTTATAGAACCTTTCCAGTATGACTGAGTATTTAAATCAAAACGAAAATGCTTCTAGATTCTGCTTCAAACCGTTTAGGAAACGACGTTTTCTATGGGGAGTATAAAAAAATGAAACTTCCTTAAACCCTTTAGATTTCATCTTAAGACACGTATGGCAACTTATTTTCGATTCTTTAAAATTGAAATAAAATTAATGGAAACATCTGTAAACCTCCTACATTGATTTTAAAGCAATTCTCGTAGTTAAAGTTTCCTACTAATCATCTCAAAATACTAAATAAACTATGAAAATATGATACAACTGACTAAAGACGAGTAATGTGCAAGTCTTACACGTTCAAAAAGATTTACCTGGTTTCGATAATACTGACAGAGCATGGAAAATATACATTCATTTTAATTTTGATTAATTTTATTGACGCAAGCCTCACACTATCAATAGATTGAAGAAATTAGCTATTGATGCCATAATATTAACCGTGTAAGGGAGGTACGTTACTTGAACTTCTTTATAATTGTTTTTCAGTCTTTCGGTTGTCTTTGTAGTGAGATATTAGGTTCAAAATAGTAAGAAAACTGACTCAATGAAATTAAATGCAAAATAAGCTAATTAATTCCTGAAAAATTTCCTAGAGAAACTGAGAGATGCACTTTACAATCAATTTACTAAGGGAGATTCACTTATTAAATTTTATGGATGATAAAACAAAACTTGATTCATAAGGTGTTTATGAAGAAATACCGCGTTAGGTATACAGTGCGTTACACTATCCTTATCGCTATATAACATGTGATAACTCTCTTATTAGATTTGAATTAATTTTAAAACTGTTGAATTGGAATCAGTTTCACAATTTAATAGTATAAGGAAATATCAATTTCTTGAAATTCATACAAAATTACGTGGACTTTTCCCTGTTTTGTTGTCTAATGCGTCCAACGGAAAAATAACTATGCAGTCTTGGTTGATTCTTCTGATAAGTAAATATTTAAAATCGTTTTCCTTAAAAAAATCAAAACCAAAAACCTAACCACATTTTTTAAACGGTGGAGAAGGGGTAGGTAAAGTTGAGGAGTGCGTAAAATGAAGCTTTTTTCTTTCAAATCACCCCAAATTGAAATAAAAATTGTGGGTGCATAAATTTGCGGGATCAGCATAGCAATTATCTCTAGATTTATCCTATTCTTAAGAAAACGATGGAGTGATTCAAAGCTGCAACGATTTAAAAGTTGTGCAAAAATTAAAACCAGTAAATAAAACAAATTATAATTATTAATCAAAGCACTAGTGGCACCAGTCTAACACACCAGTTTGCATAAATTTTATTCCTAAATATCTAGTGCGAGCGACTGTAATTAAACCATAAGTGACAGAAATTACCCACTCGAGAATCAACAAATTATTTTTGACAAGGTAGATACGCACCCGGATAACACAAGTAATTTTCCCTACGACACACTGTGATGAATTGAGTAGGAATTTTCTTTCTTAGAACGGTTTTCTCGATTCCCATTTTTCCTCTAACGTTTTCCTCGAATTTCATGTCTACCCACGCCCGGTTTTTATCAGATGAAATGTGGGATCCAATATATTTTTTTGTACTATTAATGATGTCGTTTTTCAATAATTTTTAGAGGCGTCTTTGTTTGCTTTCATTTCCATCGAATGAGAGGGAATGTAAACATGCGTGGGGGAGAGTGGAGTAGCTTTCGATGTATTAACAATGCACTCAATAGGACTCCCAATTTGTTTCATTATGCTGCATTAAATAAAAAAAGACATCCAATTAATTTCACAACAATTGCTCCTGTAGCTACCTTCGGTTGTTTTTGTAAGCATTTATATCAACCCAGACTTGTTATTTTTATTTTCAGACTCTTTAGTTAGTCCGATTTCGTTTGAGATAACACTTGTTCTTTTTATATCCCAGGGACTTCTTTCCTTTGAAAGTGTAGATATCAATCTGGAGATTGCTCCCTATTTCTGCTCCGTCACTGAGAAGAATGGCATGTAAATTCATTCACAGGACCTCCAACGGGATAAAGGTCGATTCGAAGGATTTAGGTTAATAAAATTCAATTTCTTGTATCCTCTTTGAAATATGACATCCATCTACACCTCAACTGTTGTTACAATCATTGTTCCATTAATTCCACTAAGGGAACGTCTGTAACGATGTCAGTGACCCAAATTCACACACAAGAGCGGGAAGAAGGAATTTCGTTACGTAACGAGCCCCAAATCGAAGGTTAGGTAAATAAAGGCGGCGTCACTCCAGAATGAGCACATGGATCGACGTCGCTGGTAACGGAGAATTTCAGGAATACGCTGAATATCGCCGATCTATTACAGGATTGATTACATTTGGGGTACGTTCATGGTAATGGGTTTTCGATTTTTTTAAAATTAGCTCTAATACGAATCCCACGTGAAGTGCCTTTAGGATTAATGGATTAGATGTCAGAATAGTTGGTGTGTTGATATGCTTAAAGGCCTTTTAGCTCATACGCATTTAGTTTTAAAAAAGTTATAACTAGTTTCTGTCTTATATAATCTGATTTTAAGAAAGTTTACTAAAATCTTGGATATCGTCCCATGGAGACATACCATGGACCTTCGGTTGAACCTCCTTCCCTATGGTTGCCACAGGCATTTTTGTTTGAAAAAAATTAAATGAAAATAAGTATATGTTAAACTACGTATTAACATATAAATATATGTTAAAGACAAATAACTACATGTAAAACTTATTTTTCCAAAGCCTGTGATTCATCCTATTCTTTGAACCGGTTTAAAGACTAGAGAAAATTTGTAATTATTATTATTAAGGAACCTGTTGCAAAAAAATTAGTCACAAGCTTCTATTATAGAAACTAACGGAATTTATTGTAGAAATATCCTTCGGTGGGTTTAACTTTTATAATAATAAGTAAAATTTACTGGTTCATTAACAAAGAGAATGTGACTTATTAGTGCTTTCAAATAAGTCATAAACTATTATTGCAAATAAAATTGCCTGGAAGTTCTAACACAAAGCAGATTTTTTTTGTTAAATATTTAATAACAGTCGTAAAATTTATAGTAAATTACGACAACAACCAGAAATAATTAGTCAACGCGTTACATGGCCAAAGTGCCTTTTGTTAAGTATGGAAAATGTTTTACGTATTGAGTTACTAAAGATTGCTATTTATACGCCTCATTTGCATTTGGAAATAATACCTATTGTAAATACTATAATAAATAATAATTGTAATACCCATTGATAATTTTGTATATTGCAATATTTTTTAAGGAATTATCGCAATTTAAACATCGTTGCTGATTCAACAACAATCGATCAAGTAAAATCATTATTTTTATAAATGTTGTATAGACAATCCTGGTACAGAGGAAATGGAATTCTCGCCTTGAATCGAGACTATCAGAGCGACGTCTGATTCAGAAAGTGCGACCAAAACTTTGCCAAAACATTGGCATACAGGAAAGCAAAAGGAACCCACGTCCATCATTCTTCCAAAAGAATGATCATAAATTCTGTATTTTTTCACAGGAAAAGAGGAAGTGTTCAAAATCATAGGTAAAGGGCATAGGTCACAGTGCTAGGAAGTGCTCTAAAAGACTTTGACCAACGTAAGAACGTACACAGTGGTCACATTACACAGTACACATTATACAGTAATTTATTGCTAATTTATTACGCCAAAAACGATTTTACTGCTCCACCCCTTTCCGAGATCAAGGGGATAATCTGGCTTAATACTTAAGGCAGGTCACCCAAACTTGTATCCCGGAACCAATGAAGATGCAAACACTTACTAAACGTTATATTTTATTGCTATTTATTGCTGAGACGATATAAGCAACTTGCGATTTCCCTATAATCCTTCAACCCCTAGCAGACTTCTCACCCCCTGAAATATCTCGGAAGACATTTTCTTTGCAAACCAAAGCATGGATCCATCCAATACAGTGAACAATACTTGTCGGTTCGTCAAGTATGAATTTTCAAGTACCAATTAATAAACAGAACCTCAAGATTAGTTAAATTTTCAATTGGATAATTATGCAAAGTCAAATAGGTAACGCTGAAGAGGAAAAATGGAATGGCTTAGACGAATTCACATTTTTCTGTAGGATTAAAATTTTCTTACATGACAAACGAATGTTTTATGAAATAAACCTAGAATATGTTTCTGTATATTTCCTAATCGAGAGGAAGAAGAGAGTAGCAAACATGTTTCTAAAACTTTTATAACAAAGGCTGTTTTTAACATTAATTTTAATATGAATTTTATTTTAACACAGAAGTCGGCAACTAAAGACAAGAATGTTATTTTATTCTTTTTTGATTTTTAATTCGTAATGAACCGGCAAATATTGTTCACAGAACTGAATGGATTTAAGAAGAAAATTAATTAGAGTAGCAAAAATATTCATATGTAAACAAATTACTAATCACTGTAATTGAGATTTCACTAATAGACGAGTTTGAGAACTTTAAATTTGCCAATAATGATTTGATTTCACATCGGTCAGACAATATTAAAAGAAAAATACCTCTATTGATGTAATGTTTGTTTTATGACTTTTTAGATTAATTTAAATATGACTTAGTAATAAAATGCTTCGTAATAATCAACTAATCGAATGAACCTCTCACAGTTGCCACCATAATCTTTCAAAAAAAGAGAAATTTATATGAGTAGTACTCTGAATATAAAATATGTACTGTATGATTAATTTTGAAAAAAAACGACTATTTTAAAATCAATTTTGGAATAAAAAAAAATTGTCTGCTAAAGTTGATTGAATTTGATTGTTTTGCATTGAATTGTAAGGATTAAAATTTGAATGAAAATCGAATTGATATGCGACATTGTCAGAGCGCTTGTAAAAAAGTCATTATTAGATATTAGATTATATAACCCTATTCAGGACGTGGAAACCATACCTAAAGTAATCTTTGAATGCGCCTTAAATAATATGTTCCTTACGGTATGGTTGATTGAGTATGGTGATTTAAAAAATACACAAATCCAAAGAAAGCTCAATTCCAGCCTGATATTAAATATTAAATATTTCTGTTACATGTTTTTCGAATTCGCCTCCTTTACATTAAACCTTTTAATTTAAAGTTCGAAAAGAACAATTTAATCGTATATAAACTGTCTGATGTTTAATATGCGAGAGATTTAAAAACGTCTGGACGGCAGCATGTAAAATATAACGGGGTATGTTAAACGTTAAGTTAATACAAAAATGTGTTGCTCTTCATGTCACATGCTTATTCATATTTTAACCAAAGACTTTGTGTAATTTGAAACCACACTGAATCACAAAAGCTTTTGATAGATAAAGTGACATGTAATCAGTCAGGCTAATTTGTATAAATATACAAAGCCCTTGTGAATTTTTCGCTACTACCCCTGTTTTCGAATAATATTTTCAACAACACATCATGGCAGGTATAAAGTAGGCTTTGTTTATGTTTCGCCAAATTATATACTAGTACCTTATATGTCTCTAATTTGACATCAGCGAAATTATAAAAACATATTTATCAGACAACCAATGGAATAAACGAATATGAAAGTATTTTATCTGAGAAACCTAGAGCGAAAAAAGTGTAAATTCATTAAAACTTTTAAGGGTGAACCACTATAGGACCTTGATAAACTCATTGAAATACGATAGGTCAAATCAAATAAGAAATGAAATCCAGGAGAAGTTGGAGAAGAGATGAGAGGACGAGCAAACTTTAGTTGGTATATTTTTTCTAAGGGAATTTAAAAGATGATTTATTAATCCAACTTCCACAGTAACTTCTTTCAATAAGCCACATCTGTTTTTATTGGAGAAAGCGGCAAGACTTTTACGTAATTAATATTTATAGGTGTTTGTTTGGCCGCGTTTTGAAGATTGACAATTGAAAAGGCCTTATGTGTTATTTATTTACCTACTTGCTTCTTATACTTATTCGCATTACTCTGTATGAAAAGTCAACTAGAAAAGGAGCAACACAGAAATAAATACCCTCGAGATATCAGATATCGAGATACTACCACATTTCTTGACATCAACCTTGATGAAGAGAAACGCGGTAATGTAAAAAGGCAGAGAGAGGGGACGTGAGGTAGAAGTATGGATAATGATGGGGATATATTGATAATATTATGGTGAAATTAGATGTTATAAATTACATAGTTTGTGCTGTAGGGGTGGTGTTGTACAATAGTTTACTAATTATTGTTATCAATAATTATACAAATATCAATACAATAATTATTACAATTGTTATATACATATGTTATATATATACATATTACATACGTTATATATATATATATATATATGTATATAACACATTTCTGTAGCTAAAAACAAATATATAAACAAATATGTTTGATAGGTCTTTTTCCTTACAATGGAGGTTTATATCTAAGTTTCCATAAAAAATTATATTTTGTGTAGCATTGGTAGTACTCTTGTTTATCCCTAATTTTTTCTATATTTACTTACTCAACAAGAAAAATGTTGTCAATAGTCGTTTCCGTTATTTCCTCAGTTGGTCTCGAGCTATTTACAATGAAATTGTGAATTTTATTTATTTAGTGTACGGCATATTGGAAAAACTGAATGTGATTTGAACAAATATTTCTTAAAAAACGAAATATTCTGTCGGAAATAAATTGCAAGAACCCATTTTAAATGGAAATAAAGCCTCCCGACATTTCTTCGATGCACCACTATAAAATCCTTTCGACTTCAATTACGTGGCGAAGGAAAAATTTGCACAAGACGCCAATAAAAGAAAGATGACAGAACACGAATGAATTACTATTTTCATTAATTGCAATTTGTTAAGAACAGTAAATAAAAAGCACGTCAATATCCACTCGCATATTCAAATAAGGAGTTATGGCGAAATAAAACTGAAACATTTGTACTGTATTATTTCATGGTTAATTGCGTGCGTTGCAATTAAAGTAAGCACATAATTTAATGTCTAAGTATGTAATTACCTAACTCGTGATATTTTTAAATCCAACGGGATACGATTGGTTTGTTGTGGTAATTCGAACGAGATATTGTGTTAAAAACAGAGCACTTTGAACAATCGTTCGGGTCACGTACGTACGTGACATAATACTCAAAATACATATCGGTATGGGATAGTAATTCAAAAGAGGGGAATTCGTCAAACGTGCCTTTCGCGATGTATATCTACAGAATTTTTTTCCTACAACTAAGAAAACAGTACGCCATTATACATTCTGTTTTGAGTCCGGGAGAGTATTTTAAATGTATCAAAGTTGTTCGTCAAGATTCGTGCCAGAGAAATCGATTTAACTTCACCGCAGAAATAATATTTTATATTATTAATATTTTATCAAGGCTACAAGTATATTATTAGAACAATAAAGTTGGCCACTTCCACTAGGATGATGGTTTATGTGAAATCATTCCATTCGCATTTCCTTAACTTCAAATATCGTTTGAACTTTCAATTTTCTAGTGTATAGTAAATAGGTAATTCTAATGAGTTTTCGTTGGCAATCCCCACTAATAATTTCGGAATATGTGAGTCCTGTCTCATTCATTTTAAAACTTCCTGATTCGCTTCCGTTCCCGTGAAAAGTTATAATTAACGTCTGATACAGACATGCGTCAAATAACTTCACATATAATACAAAATTTTGGAACGACGTTGAGACGAAAAATTAAATTAGTTGTCATAGCCTATATATTCAGTTAAATGCACCGAAATTTCTGTATTCAATTACCAAAAGAAGTGTAATGTAATAAGCCTCATTATCCATAAAAACGCAAGTCAATAACTGACTTCATAACAGTTTTATCACCAAGGGGGTGTAAAGAACACGTGTAGTAATAAGTTCCAGGAGTGTTAATTTTAAAGTACCACAAGTGTATAAAAGTAACAAATGTCATGTAATAAATTCATCTAAATAAAGGGCTCAGCAGTTACCATTGCAGACATAAGAAACACTTTACGAGCTACAAGTATGTATCCAATCAGCATCTTGTAGATTTTAATTTTTGTTCAGCTATTCTACTAAATATTAATTACATTTATTTGGCTATTTTCATAACATCTCTTAATTAACGTTAATTATTTGTACATGACACTATACTTGGTAACAATCATCACGTTGTGCTAGATTTATTCAATCCAAGTTTTCAATTTTTCCTCGCACCAAATCCCAAATTCTAAATTTTCCTAATCAATAATTTCTGTCTCTGGATATTAGTCCTAAAATTCTAAAGAAAATATGTTATCCTCAAAAGTCAGACTTTTATCCAAATTTATTTTCCTGTTTCTGAGGCCATTTGGCAATGGTTGGGAAGTGGATTATTTTTTTATTAAAACCTGAAGAAAAAATTAATGTAATTGGGGGAAATTTTTGTTAATCTGTATGTTAATACAATTAGTAATTGAAGAAGCGATAACGGGTACGCGGCTGTTGGAAACCTCGCAAAGCAGTCTTTCATTTAAATTATTTTTTAATTTTCTAATATTTATTGTCAATACTTACGGAGTAAATAACTCACTTCCTAATAATGATTTCTCAATTAATAATTAGGGAGAAAGTTAAAATCTGTATTAGCAATCGTGAAATATAATAACAAATTAGAAAGGCTAATGAAAGCCATGCAATTTCGTCTATAATAAATTGTTGTTTCATTTTCTGAGATCCTTTGTGAATAGAGAAGTGGATAACTATTTCCATTAAAAGGTAAAGAGAATTAATAT
Organism: Cryptocephalus primarius; assembly: GCA_963576515.1. NCBI lineage: Eukaryota > Metazoa > Arthropoda > Insecta > Coleoptera > Chrysomelidae > Cryptocephalus > Cryptocephalus primarius. The sequence goes on from OY754939.1 coordinate 11,517,644, forward strand.
AATTGGTGAAAATGCTTAAATCTGTATACTAATACTATTGGTAATTGGGAAAGTAGTACTAGACAAAAATAACAGGCTCGTGGAAACCTCGCCAAAGAGTCGTTTATTTATATTATTTTTCAACTTTCTGAGAATCATGGTCAATAATTGGGGAGTGTAACTTCCCCAGTTCAAAACTGAACAAGAAATTAATGTGATTGTGGAAAATGTTTAATTATAATTACTAGAGATTCCAATTATCCGACACACAGAACTATCCGAATATCGAATACACAAATACCAAATTATTCGGATATTCGTGTATTTCCATAGAAATATTTGATACATTTCATCGCGATGTGTAATAAGGTTTGTATGCTGTACACATGTGTCTATATACCAAATTTTAAGTAGTGACGCAATAAAACAGTTATAATTGAATAATGCACAATTTAGTAGGTTTCAACAATAAACAATTGCAAACTATTTAAAACGAACATTAAATCTCATCTCTATAACATTAAATTATGAACCTTGTCGTATTATCCCTAAAAATTGTCTATAGAGCCGATTTTGATAAACATATTCTATTTAAATAGTACAAATGACCGATTGTTAGTTGCTTCTAGCTATTAATACTATTGTTACTATCGGCATTCGAAAGTTATGCATTTATAAGGTATAAAACATGTACACATAAATTTAATTAAAAATACTTAAATAAGCGCTTACCTGAATTGCATTTTTTTAGCAGAATTGGAAATTACATAAAATTGAAACATTCTAAATCGAAATTTAATAATTATGCATATAAATAAAAAATAGAAAATAAAAATATCTTTTTTGTATTATAGAAAAACTAATAAATTGCTGTCATATTGACCCAACGAGACTTAATTTCAATTGGAGAATGGTATCTTTTACAGGGTCAAAAGAAACCCAACATAACTTGGCGCAATGTGTCTCAATTTAAAAAAATTAAGAAAATAATACGAAAATGAAATATACTGAAATCAAAATTTTATGATTTCCAAGCGTTAAAAATTGATTTTTTGATTTGATAGTCCAGGAATTTGGATATATCTCTATTATTGTTAAGTACTGCTTTGCAGTGAAAGTTATATTCTCTTTTACTCCTACGTCTAATTATATAGCGCCGGATTTCTTCTACTTCTTCTCCCTCCTCTTCGGACATTTTGTTGGACAACGCTACACCCCTACGTAATTATTGAAAAACCTGTGAAAATGCAGGAACTTATTACGATAACTGCGAATTTTTCCCCAGTACATGAAAAATACCCTTTTTTGACGGATACCTCATTAATATTACTTCGCGTTGAAGGGAAATATGGTATAGACGTACAAAATATGGTTGGAGCTTATTTTGAAAGCTCTATATAAGAGCATTCAGATTAATAATAAGTATGTAATGTAAATATTATTTTCATTCAATTTTTGATACTGCATTCTTTGATAAAGATTAGTACTAGGTACATTATTATTTCTATTGAATATTTTTTAATATAAAATTACAATTTTGAAATATCTGCCATTGCTGAAACTCTCTTATGTTACGTATTCTGCTCTCTGTGCACAATTTGACTAAATCACGTTTTATGAATGACGTATTATTTCGATTGGATACCATCAAATCAGCTTCCTTCAGAAACAGTTCTGTAAATGATATTTCTGACATTTATCTGTTTGTCCAGTCGGTGTTATTCGTTCAACCCTGTAACATCAATAAATCGCTTCAGTAAGTTTATACGGACTATTGGGATATTTTGAGAATTATAACTGAATTATGTCACTTAAAAGAAAGAAAACACATCGACACGTTAGTTTTGAAAAACAAGGCTTATTTATACATGTTGTATATACTTAGGACTGAAAGGAAAATAAAAAACATTTCATAGTTGCTCGGTAAATGCTACTAGGATTAAAAATAGCAACCTATTTGCTTTCAAAAACAACGTACTTACTTATATACTCTACTTTTCGACTTTGGAGAACTTTAAAAATAGGCGAGAAAGACAATAACAAATAGCATTCACAGGTTTAGACCTGTAATTTGTCCCCAGTAATGTACTAGATATCCTTGAAGATTTGTGAAATATACTTGCCCACATGTACTATTAATTGCAGCAAGAATGCGAAAAATAATTGCAATATACCTGTACGTATGACATCCTCATTTACGGCAGCGCAAAAAAATATTTTTTGGCTGTCGCCGATGATATAGTTTTAGTGGCTATTATTATAACATTGCACACTTCCTAAACGAATTTGAACTGTTTTTCATTTAATAACGACCTGCGCATGATTAATCGAAAAACCGCTTGAAAATTACATACGTGTATTTCATATAATTAATTATAACGTAACCGCACTTCAAAGTGGATTATTATGGGTAGGTACGTCATCACATTAAAATCCCAGGTACAAAATGTAAAAGTTGATAACAATTATACCTCTGGTTTTACTCACTGATCGTCATAAAATTAGTCGAGTTGGAAATATTTACACAAACAGAGACAAACTTTTTACCAAACAGCAAAAAGAAAGAAACCAATAACGCTAATGATTTTTATATTTGAAAATTGTTTTCCTGAAAGTACCAAATTATCGCTAACTCGCTAACAGGAAATTTTAATTTCTTTAAAATTGACGCACTCGTCAATCCATCATTTGAATACTTTTTTTAATAATTACACAGAACATTTGCTGATGATGACCATGTCTTTCTGTGCTACAGAAGACTGGTAAGGAATATACATTTCTTTCATGGTGAAACTAATATGGATTAACCATTCACCAATCTTCAAGCAATAGAGTTTTGTCGAAAGATGATATGAAGCACTACGGTTTCAAATCAGACTGGCACTACCAAACTTCATGCTCGACATAACACGGTATTACGTTGTTTGAATAACCTTTATAGAATACAAGAGGAATATGTCAAGCATAAGATTCCGAGACATTTCCCAAGAACCCTGTTCACTATACACAATTAAAAGGAATTTGTTTCTTTCCTGCAACCGCTTTCTTTACCGGTTGCCTGGAAAGAGCGAGCATTTCTCGCTAAATTACGCGTAATTTTTCCTTTGGCCGCTAAAAGAATGCCAATTTTCCGGAAAAACCTCATTGAATTATTTTTCATTCAGCCAGTTTTTCCTCCGAGAAAAACGTTGAAGTCAACGATCTCGACAGGTTAACAGATAGACGCGGGGCGATCTAAAATTGTAAAATTTCGAGTAGAGTTCAAGGCAAAATAATTCCGTTTGCGCAAGGAATTATTTGTCGAGATAATAGCCCAGTTTAGAGAGTTTTTTTTTTGGTAGATTAAAAGTAACAGCAGACGGACCAAAAAAATTGATCAAAGATGATAAAAACCCAAAACCTGGACAAATCTGAGCTTTTACGTTTTTTTTTTAATAATACTATAAAAAATAGGTCGTTCTTCCGTTTTTCCACCATAGCGTAAATATTATTGACGGAAATGCAACTACACACACTTAGCTCAAATTACCGAAGTTCAACGTTTTGAAAGCAAATGATTAGAAGGGCTTCTCACTTATGAAATGTTCATTATATGGGTTGATTTTTATAATTATCCAAAATACCACTGCACTGACTAAAGTAAAAATAATTTGGAAATCGGGCACTGGATGACTTTCGTTTTTTCAAAAATGAAAAGTAAGTTTTAGTAATTTCATTTTCCTCGCATGTACCTTCCTTGTATGTTGAAGTGAAATTACGTACCTAATCAAAGAGGCCTTACATGGTAAAGGTGATACTTAAGATCAAAATAATTATTATCCCTATAAAATCTTTTCTAATGTTTTTCCTTTATTTGCATTCTTCTTGAGAAATTCAGTAGCACTTTCCCTTTCCCCTCACAATCCTAAATCGTTTTCATAACTTTTCATGAAAACGTTCCGCCTGGATGGGATTCAATTTTTCCTTTACCACTTTCCTTTGTTGCTGTTTCTCATTTCCCTGGCAATAAGAGTTACACTTTCGTTCTATGAATTACTTCCTCTAGAATCCATCAGTTTTCTCCTCCGCTGCTGACCTGGTTATATCTATATATATAGATTCCTTGGTATGTAATTAATAGCAGCACTGAATACCATGACGTGGGATTTGTATCTTTGCCCTAAGGAAGTCTTTCGCCTTCACAGTTCGTTGATGTTATGTAATTTCAGAAGTTAAATAAAGTGAACTTTAGAGAGGGGCGAAATTCTGTGTAATTTTATATTGAATGCAATTAATGATTTAATGGTGTAGATGATGATAATGGTTGTTAATTCTGTAGCTTACCAGTTATCGACCAATAATTATGAAAATAAGTTACTTCTTTGAATTTCCCAGTTAAAGACAAAACAAAAGAGTTTTTTATTATATTCCCACAATGGTCAATATATTTATACAGAGTCTCTCTCTCTCTCTCTCTCTAAAATACTCATTAATTCACAAAAAAACCCGTCGAAATCAGAATTTGCTAAGCTTTAAAATGAGGTATCACTTGACCCCTCTTTCCTACTTAAATTTTAGGGGTGGAACTCACCCTGGCTAAATGGTTGAAGCGACAGGGTTGAAAATATGCGCGAAATGGTTACCCTCGAAACAAAAATCGACGTGTCTCGCCAATTTTTATAACTGTCCTTAGCTCTAAATTTAAACCCGATTGAAAAATTTTAAATTGTCACCCGGTATATACAAACTTGGTTAAGCTAATGTCTGAGCCTACCTACAGATTATTTTGTTCTGAGACGTATCAAAAATAAGTTACTAATGTTTATTGACACTAAAAATAACTCTGATAAATTAATTAAAATCATGAGCGTTTCAGTGCAACTAACCAAAAGAAATTAACCTCTTCTCTACTAATGTAGAGAGAATTCTACGCCGGATTCTTAGAGAGTCCTTTGGATTTCTTAAGTACAAATGGGAGTCGTGGACCAAAAATCGTAAACTTTGGTGAACTCCATAATCGCATCGTTTAAAAAACCCGCTAAAGCTTCCATAAAATCGAATAAACAATTCCTATTTTATTCTATTGCGCTTATAATCTGCTCATTAAAATTTCTAATATATTGTCCGAGTGATATATCCCATAAAGAAATATTGTTTCTGACAATGTTTGGAGGCCATATTTAATGTGGTACTTTGGCACATTTTACCTTTCATACACAAACATATATTTATTAAAAATAACTAGCCAGTGAATGTACACCATGATTTTATTGATCAATTTATCCAGAACTTAATTCTAGCCACAGCTGCGATGCTATATTTCGTAATTTTAAAGTAAACTTGTAAATTAGTAAACCCACTTGAAGAATTTATCCTTCTAAGCTTCCTGGCTTACTGCATATATGGATTTTCCCATGTGACAAATTGAAAATAACGTGCATATGTTATGCATTTAAACTCTAGAACAGAGTTTTCTTTACAGTAATGCAAATGAAACCACATGAAAGACATGCAGCTCGTAAATTTAACCTGAAAAGCATTAGAAGTGGTATTAAAAGTAATTACAAAGGAAAAATACGCTACCAACCACAAACCATCTATCAATATTAACAATATACAATACTACTAACTGATTTTTTGCGGTTATGTAAGTTCAAAATCAACAAAGAAATTATTGTAAATCGAGAGCAATAAAATAATAAAAAAAAAGTAATTAAGTTTAATCGTTTTTTAATTTTTCACGATTTAATTTTCCATAAAAAGCATATAACGTCAGTACGAGTTGAGAGCATCCGGATCAATGCGAGGAACTGTTATTTTATTCAATTTGCCTCTTTTCACTCAATTGGTTGGACTACTTTAGAAACGGCAAACTCTGATAACGAGAAAATGGGAAATCTCCATATAATACTATCGACTATAGGAAATTCGTTTAAATTAAATCTTTCTTTCACATGAACTATCGAATTAAAGTGTACCTCCTGCAAGGGAAAAGGTATACAATATAACTATAATTTTCATTTACGTCAAGTTTTCGATACACTAAATCATGAGACCTTAATGATTAGACTACATGAAGGTAGTTTTAGGGATATTGCCATACAAGTAACAAAATTATCGTTGTAATAGCTGACAGCAAGCTGTCAGAATCTTGTAAAAGAAATAATTTAAACAAGGAGATATACCAGGAAACTACACAAAACTACATGTCCATTATTCTCAGTTAATACTTTTAGTTTTAGGCAATCAACGTATTTTCCTTAATATTATTTTCACTAGCACTGTGCACAGGGGGTTGGTTTCCCCTCTCTTACAGGGAATTTTCTGTATCTTCTCTGAAGTATTGGTGATATGAACTGCTGGTTTTCAATAAATGACAATAATACAAAATACGTACCAACGTTATACGTTGCCCAGACAAGTCGCGGCGGTATACGCATTAATACCATGGAGGGTCCAATCCAAAAAGCGTCCGGTTTTTGAATAGGACTGTACGTAAAAAAAGATCAATACGGTCCAGTCTTGCACAATAGCGCTACATACGCGCCATGTCTTGTATTAAAACTCTTCGGCTGTCCCCGAAACATCCTGGAAATTACCCCGGGAAATAATCAATGCACGTTTCTACATAAATTTGGGTAATGAAATATTTGTTAGGCGGTGTCGAAGAGGGGCTGCATCATTAAAACGAGCACAAGCCGGGAAATCAGGATATCCGAAAAGGTTTGATATCATTTTAACAAGCGGACTTGAAAACGAATACACGTGCACTGCGAATTTAGTTAAGTATGTTAATAAAGCACTTAATAACAATTTAGAACTTTACGGGTGTGAGACAGGTGACGAAACTATAATTAACAAAAGGCAGATGTGTGAAACAAGCATATAACTGCATAACGAAGCTAAACACATGTTTACTTCGTCGACAAAAGATTTTAACGTAATGTTATGATGACAATTTGTTCATTAGTGTAGTTACCAACCTGACAAATACACAAGCAAATTATCTGCAGATCCATCGACATCAAAATAACGCCATGACAACGTATAGTAGAGTCAAGTTAAAGTCCATTTCCCGAATTTACGACTCTAACCATTTTTTGGGATAGAAGTTAATTGTGCCTAAATTCTGAGAATGATGGCAGATTGAGAATGAAATGAAAAACAACTCTTTAAAGAAATGAAATGTCCAACCCCAGTGCCTCCACCCCATAGGGCGTTAGCACAATCAGAGTTAATCACTAATACGTGTGTAAATAACGCGCTAAATTAAGAATTAAATAACGAAGGGTTCCAATTATATAAACGCTTTAACCCTACGGGATTGTATTAAAGCATATTTAAACAGTACTTAAGCACTTTGGAAACATTCAATTTTTGTCTTTTTCAGGGTTGAAAATAGCCATTTGGGCGTTTTTCGGAACTTTAAATCATATTTGTAACTCGAAGGGAGTCAACTTTAGAGAAAAATCACTAAGGAACCTTCTGACTTAAATCAACCTAAAAAACCAAGAAACCAAGAAATTTTTGCAATTTATTTAAAAAAATGCTATTTAAACAATTTTAGATTAACTTAAGGTTTTATTTAATATTTAAATGGAATCAAAATTTTAGGTTCAAAAATCGTATTTAGTAGTATATTGTTTATAAATACAACAAGATAGTTCATTTAAAAAATAAGGATTTCAATGTTTAAGCAAGTAGAAATATCTTCCTCTATATTCCTATAAATCTACCATTGCATATAGTAAAAATGTTGCCTAACTTTGTTACTCCTAAAGACGCTAACATTTTTTGTCTGAAATATACATTTGGAAAATCTACAGAAAAATTATTTATGAAAAACGAAAAATCTTAATACAGACATATTTAATGTTAAAACTTATATAAATCTATCATTGCGTCTGGCTTGCCATCGGCAGTTTTTATTACAAATACTTTTAACACTATGGTTATTTGTTTGATTTTTTTTTAATTCTATATGGATAACTTTATTGTCCTTGCCATTTAATAGCATTTAGTCCGGGTAACAGCTTCGCCCCCATTGTAGAAAATATTCGGATTCGTTTTTTTGCACAATCTTACGCAAAAAGGTCCCCTTTAAACAAATCTGCAGGCAGGGTGCCAGAACCAAAAGCAGGCCCAAAATTATTTAAACAATTTTTTAATAAATTGCCAAAATGACTTGTTTTTGACCCAGAAAACTACTTTTTAGGTTTTTCAGGTCATTTTAAGTAAGAGAGGTTCTTGGAGATTTTTTTCGACTTATAAATTATTTAAAGTTTGGAAAAACGCAAAAATGGCCACATTCAACCCTGAGAAAGGACATGAAGAGCAACAAATTTTAATGTTGCCAAACCGTTTAAATAATGTTTAAATATTCCTTAAGAAATTGCCAATTTAACTGGGTCCCCTCTGGGATTGGACATACGTTTCTCGTCGAAAGAATGACCGCGCAATGTGTCCAACGAGGACAGAACGACATTTCTAATCCAAGACAAACGTTTAGAGGATGGAAACTGTGCGCTGTGCGATAGAAAAAGAGAGGTAGGACGAGGCCCATCGCAGATTTTTCTGGCTTAGGGACGTAAATTCGTTAGTCTTTTAAAGCGATGGAACGCCGTAGTTTATTTAATATTCCTACTTATCTACATTTTTAGTTTAAAAAACAAAGCAAACACCTTTTTTGAATTTAGGCAAGATATAATGCCTTGTTGGCAAACTTGTTAGAAAATGATACTTCATTTAAGGGACAAAAACAGAGAAAACATGTTTCAAGGGAAACCTAATCTAACAACACTATGAGGTTAAATTAAACATTAAATTAAATTATTAACTTCAAGAGATTGGGGTAGTTTAAACATTTTGTTAAATTTAAACTCGTTTCGTCAAACAATTTTCCAAGAGACGCATTGGGTTAAAAGCAACTAACTATTCTGCATACCGCAAATACCATTCTAGAAACACTTGTTGAACTCAGATTAAATATATAATTACATTTTTTATTTTGAAATGGGTCGTTTATTTTAATTACCTGCCGATTTTTAACTACCACGCCTTGTTGCCCGCGAAAAGCAAAAGGAATCATTATACAGGAATCGATGAAGCGTATTGAAACGTGCTTAGAATCCAATGCCCCTACTTGTAATAAATAGCCTTAATGTTAATTCATTGTGATTGTATCAGATCAAAAACAGGACGTTAAAACATGTTTTAGCCAGAGTTTACCAACGCTTATCTTTGATGGGTTCCCGAGAGATTTTTTTCACCTGCTGTATTAAATCTGGTATGACGCCCGCGAAATTAATTACTGATAAAGCAATAAACGCCTATGGGATTTAACCTACAAAACACACCATCGGTCAGCCACAGAGCTACTTTGTTCCATATAGATTATAAAACAATGAGATTTTCATTAAATACTACTAAATATATTGGCAGTATCGATTCTTTGAAACAAAACCTAGAACTACTAACTAATTAATAACTTTAATTGGATCCACTATACACGTCATAACAGTCAAACGCTTTGGGACAAGCTGAAAAGTATTTCTATTGCCTGGCAATTATTCTGGGGCCAGGTATACCAACTTTCGTAAGTATATTCAGAGTTCTTGTTATATGAAATGTTAATAAATCTCTATTGAGAATTATTTCGGGAAGCCTGATAAATATTTAGAATCTGAAATTTCTCCATTTCTCCACGTAACATTAATTGTGACCCGCTGAGGCACAGTTTGCTTAAATGTTCATTCATACATTTACATTCATTAATATTAAAGGCAGGATAACGAAGTATTACAATATTATTAAAGCTCAGAAATCAAGCCAATTATCCTTCCCCAAGAGAAAATAAAATCTCTTTAGAGACTACAGTGGTGCAGATTATATTTTTAATTAGAATACATTACCCATAACTGTGATGCGACATTTATAATATCAGAAAATGTGTATGTCACTCTACCTTGACATGTAATGTTAACTAAGGCATGGAAACCACGTTTTATTAACGTTAAATAAAGGATTTAAACGAAATCTTTAAGAGAATATGTTAAAAAAAAATGGCAGCTTATCTTTCCTAAGTGGTGGAAAAAGTCAAATTGAAATCTATGAAACTAGTATACTTCCAAAAATTTGAAAAGGAACCTAGAGGAGTTTTGGAGACCTTGTTTATTCCAAAATAGTTTTCGGTCAAAAAACTTGATACGTATAAAAAATTTGGTAAAATACTAAATATTTTTAGGAGAAATCAAAGATTTCCAAAATGCTTTGGAAATTTGGAAGTGTCCCAAGAGCATCACTCTATCTAAGAGATAATTTTTAGAAAACATTCAAACGTCTTAAAACCAATGGCCAGAGTCTGTAAGGCCCACTTTTTCTTCAATTTTTTTTTAATTCTAGGGATTCTATATATTCTAACGAATTTTGTGGTCAAAAAGTTGAAGTAATCCCCGGAAGGATTTTTAATTACATAAGACACTTCCATATCTTCACAATAAACTTTAACAAAGCCTGAAAGTTTTAGTGATCCCATCCAGTTCGAAATAGATTTTTGTAAGACTGAAAAGAGACTCAAATAGTTTCCATAATGTTGGAAGATTTCACGAATCCCAGAATAATCCTAGGACTCTTATACATTTTTGGGAGTATTCAAAGAATTTCTTGACCGCTTCTGAGATATGTACTTTCCCCACTCTGCTCTTTGCCAGAAAGGTTAATAAATCCTGGAAAACTCCTAGTCATGTTAGTTATTCTAAGATAGACTATGAGCACGATTCAGTGTTTAAATGGAGTTTCCAGAATCTTGGAAGATTTAGTGAAATCTAGAAAACTTCTTTGGGAAATCTTTGGGGAAAATTTGACTTTCTGACCCGAAGAAATGCTTAGACATTTTAGGCATTTTCAGAAGAATTGTCATGAGTTTTAATAAATCTTGGAAAAGTTCCAGTGGTTCTATTTATTTTAAAACAGATTTTGGGCACGATTCCAACTGTTGAAATGGTTAAAATGGGGCCCAAACTGTTTTCAGAATCTTAAAAGGTTTAACCAAATCCAGAAAAGCCCTAAAAGTATTATAAGCCGGAGATAATTGTTGAGGGAAATTCTAGAGACTTCGAAGAGTTCCTTAAAAAGGTTCTAGTGATACTAGTCATTCTTAGAAGTTATGTACGATTCAAGGCGCTTAAAAGGTTGGAATAAGTTTCACACAAACTTTAGAGACTTGAAAGGAAGCTTAGTAATCTTATTGAATTGTAGGATGCTTTTGGGAAAAATTGTAGGAGCCTACTGACCTGAAGAGTTCATCTGATCAGGGATCCTAGAGTTTCAGGCTCTTTGCCAGAGAAGTTAATGAATCCTGGAAAAGTTCTAGTAATCCGTAGATAGCTTTTGGGGAATGTTTGCCAGGAGCTTTAATAAATACTGCAAAAGTTCTAGTGATCACATCCATTTTGAGATAGATTTTTGGTACGATTTAAAGAGTTTAAAAGGTTGGAATGTGACACATGGTGTTTTCAATATACGGAATGATTTAAGGAAGCCCAGAGAAGTCTATAAAGTTAGAGGTATATCTTAAGAAGATTAAAAGAGCTTCTTCACTGAAGATTTTTTTAGGTACTTTTGATTTAACGAATCCTGGAAAGACTTCTAGTGATCATATCCGAAACAATCCTTAGAATCTTAGAAGGTTTAACAAAAACCCTAGGAGTGTTATAATGATACAGATAGCCTTTGGGAAGGACTCAAAGAGCTTCCTGACTTGAAGAGTTTCTTAGATACTTCAGACAATTCCAGGCTATTTTCCAGAAAGTTTAATGAATCCCCGGAAAAACTTAATGATGCTACCCATTTGAGATAGATTTTAGAAGCGATTCTAAGCCCTTAAAGGAGTGAAAGGAAATCCAAAAGGTGTCCAGAATGGTATATAATTGGAGAAATTTTTAGGCAAAATTCGAAGCCTTTTTGACCCGAAGACTTCCTTGGATTCTTCAGCCATCTTCAGACTATCGACCAGAAGGTTTAACGTATCATGAAAACAATTAAGTGATCCAGTTCAGCCCGAGTTAGATTTGGGACTAAGGGGATCAAAGGGCTTAAAAGGTTGGAACAAGTCCCAGTTTGCGGAATATTTGAAAGTTATGCGAAAGCTAGAACATTTTTAGAAAGTTTTAAATAGCTCTTGGGAGGAATTCAAAGTGTTTCTTGTTCCGAAAAGTCCTTAGATATTTTAGACTTAAGTTTTAGTGACTTAATTAAGTCTGGGAAGCACTTCTTGTTTATTGTATTTTTCATAAAATGTATGTATTGTAATATATAATATTGTATAATATCGTATTTATTATTTTTTTGTTACAGATTCTTTATAAATTGAAGTAGGCTAAAATTGAGGCCACTAAACCTTTTTTTTCCAAAATAATGAAACTTGACATTGAAATTGGATAATAAGCAGAACATCAAAGCTGCCTGCAGGAAAAAATATTAATGTAATTCATAAAACAGTGCTTAAAAAGGACTTACGACATCCTGTTATGATGTTTGGATTTAACAATGACATCAGGTCTTAATTGGAAATTAGTCCTTCCAAGAAAAATATTTTTTTGGGTAAACTTAATGACAAGTAATTCGTAATTTATTTAATTACTGATCACGTAAACATTGCTTTGAAACTTTTAGCACCCATAAGAAACGCAGAAAATGAGTACACCTTAATGGGAATTCTATAAATAAGGGAGACGAAACAAGAAGATACGCTTGGGAAAATAACCTCACTACCTAAAAAGTTGATACGTTTTTTGCATGCTCGTATCACATTACTGTCTCAAGGCTTTCGATTCATGGGGTAATAAGTAACTTGATATTCGTGACATCTACGAAAGTAAGGGAAAATATTAAGGATACCTTTAAATTCGTATTGCGATTGTCCCAACCTAAACATCTACTATCCACATAGACACGGTTCTCTACCCTGGTTTTAAAATTCAAACATCGGTTAAAACTTTCTATCGGTTGAATATTAACGGAAATATTGCTTAAAGTTCAATCAGAATAAAGTTACCAAGAAGTTTAAGCTTGAGTTGAGATATTTACTCAACCAATAAATTTTTGTATGAAATTCGAAAATGGACGTTCAAAACTGGATGTAGAAGATTACATCTGGATATAGAGTATTAAAAAGTTTTCAACCATAAATCCCTCCTAATTATCCTTAAAATGTTCTATTTTGTATTAAAGGTATAATGCAATTTCTATAAGGTGGGGATGTTTGTGTCTTGTATAAGTCCACATGTAATTGTTGCACTTAATATTGTGTACAGAAACTTTTAGTGTTTTCGTAGGGAAAAAATATAACGTTAATATTTCCATTTATACTATCACCCCAGTTAATGATAGTGTAGCTAAATTTAATAAAAGCTTTCAACTTAATGAAGCCATGTTGAACTATTAAGTACAAGGGCATTAATATAGATAAGTGGGTATCAATTTTCAGTGGATAGTGATAATGTTTCCTAATTGTTAAGATTGTCTTTTTGCAATTAACAATATATACGAATAGGTTAATTTCATTTCAGTTTAAATGCGACATATCTTTTGTTATTATCTACATTTATTATTATCTTATGAACATATTGTATTTATATTATGGAAAATTCATTCTCTTAACGAATTATTGCCCTTGGGGCTAATTATTATTATTATTATAACAATACTCAACGTCTCAAGTTTGACTACATAATACATAATTTAAATTTGAAGCAGGGTATGTGTTGTCTGTTTTTTTTAATTTTGCTTGTTTAATTTTACTTATACTTACTAACTAACTTACTTACTAACTTTTACTTACTAACTATGAAATTTAAAAGAGTTGTGCCTGTAACAGAGAGCAGTCAAATTGAATTGTTCCGTACGGTACATGTAACGAATTCGTATGAAAATAAGATTAGTAAGTTCAAAGTTCGGCCAAAAAGCTTTTAGGATTCGCAAAAAAGAGACGACCGGAAAACCTTCAGGGTACAACATGTCGGAATTTTCCGAATGGCTTGTATTAGAAAATTCTATTTTCTACGACGGAGAGGTGCTTTGGGTAAAGGTTTTGCGATAAAACCAATAATATACATACAACATATAAAGCAGAGTGCTCATATGTGTGTACATTTGGGAAAATAGTATACACTTATGTACACTAATGAGACCGATAACCTTAATCCAAATACATAGTAATTACAATGATCAACAAGTGGCACTGTGTGATAATTCACACAATGTTAACACTTTTAATCCATTCATTTTTGTAATTTATTGGCATTTCGGTTGTAACTTTTTTTATTAAATTTTTAACTGCTTCTTTTGCTGCAACCCAACATGTGATAAGCATTTTTTGTACTATAAAAGCCCCAAAATAACTTTAATTCCAAACAAATTATATAGATATGCAAATGATGAGGTTGTGGCTAAGTAATTTTCTGCGTAGAATTCGAATCCGAGCTCAGAAATGGGCCCTCACGTCAGGATTTTGAGACATCGAGGTTATGTATTACTATTGAGATTAGATGCAGGTATAGTGAGTATATCACTTTTATAATTTTTTCTATCTATTCCAATAGTCGGTACAATTCTTTCCCTTCAAAATAAGCTCTGTATGGTATTGTATAATAAAACTGGGTTTAAAAATGTGTGACGGAAAAGGGTTTTCCTAGCCTAGCTAACATTTTTCGTTTTCACTTCATCTTAAAATGACCATAATTTTTGAAAATAGGAAGGTACAGAATTATAAAAGAATTGTAAAGCTTATCCTTAACCTCCAAAATAGCCAGTTTTGTGTACATATCTCAAAATAGTGAAGTAGTGAGCCAATTCTGAGCTCGGATTCGAATTATAAGCAGAAAATTACTTCGGAAATTACCCTCAGCTACCCAACAACAAAACCTTGCAGATTTCTGTTATTATTTCTTTTAACAGTCAATTCTGCCAAAGGCTGTAACAGAAATCAGTTGTGGCAATGATGGTTTAAGATAAAATGCCAGATTCTGTCTTGTTGATGGGTCTCATATATACTGCCAGATCGGGTAGTATCAATTGTATCTTCCTATTAAATCCTGTAATTTCACGAATTGTAAGGGGAAAGCTTTACGGAACACTCGATATAAAACACATCTCAAAAGAAGGAACGGAGTAAGTTCCGTCCTTGGAATGGATCGTTTATCGCATCTGATAGTGTGGAACTCCGCATTTTGAAACTAGTTCAACTAGTTTATAAAGTTTTCTTAGGGTTAGTCTAAATGATATTCCCAGTTACCCGAGTTTCCAAACCTCGAAGTGATCTTCCTATTACGCTGTAATGGTGTTTTTATTTTTAAAAATACACGTGTCATAGAACTCGGCCTAACGTGATGAGACGTAATGTCTTTACGAGGTTTATATAAATCTTAATTAGAATTTTTCAAAAGCTATCGTTACTTCACGTTTTCAGTTTTCCTCTCCCTTAATTTCAGGAGCGACAGGAAAATTTTCCCGACACTTTTAGTACACGACCGTATTTCGTATTCATAGCAATCTATTTCGGGCACCTATTACGAAACGGAAAAGAGGTGCCCTTGCTTATTATGTGCGATGCAAGAGATTGTTATAAACGGGTTCTAAGATATTCATTTTGTCGTGTCAAACAAAAACGGTTAAGAAGGATTAATAGTTATAATTAACGGAGTCATTACTTGCAGACTGAAAAAATTAAAAAAGCTGAAAGATGACGCATACATCTTAGACACAAAGCCGTACTAATGAGGTATTAAATACGTCCAGCTTAGCTGCGAATGTGATCTTTAGGATATGTCTCCAGGAGCGTTTAAAATGCCTTAAGGTCTTGCCTACATTGTGCAGACAAACTTTTACAGTGAGAAAGTGCTAGAAACGTAAGTTCAAGTGAATGTGTTAAATCATGACTACCAAACGATTAAAGATCAAGGACCTTCACCCCAAGTGTTACTCTAAAATTTATTTATTAACTGTTAATTATCTCAGAAACCAATAGACATTTTATTAAAACTAACGCCAAATGTATGGTCGTCAGTCTTAAGAGTAGCGAGGCTTTGCAAATTTCAAAAGTTTTGACTGTATGATTCTTTTCATACAATGAAGTAAAGTATGTTATCATTTAAACTTTAATATGATTAATTAATTTAAATAATTCTTTTATAAATAAATTAACTCTCCAATAACTTGGAACAGAAACGAGTTATTTTTTAAAGTTCATTTAAACTATATCATCAACAAAAAGACAAGGTTGGCTTAAAAAAGAAACCCTCCATAAATAGTAATCCATGGCAATCAAAACAAATAAAGATTAAAAAATAAAATATAATTTTAAATAAAATAAAAGCAACTTCAACAAAATGTATGTATGTATTCAAATCAAAATTTTGAAAAATGTAGGACTTTTTTGGAGAACTAAACTTAGAGTCTCTTAGTATGTTATTGTGAATTCCAATTGGTCTGTATTCGTAACACCAGCTATTGCTTTTTGGCTTAAAAAATTTCTAAAACTACTGTCATGTCCAGGAGATTTCCACAATTCTCAACAAAACAAGAAACGGGATCGCGACTCGGCCAAGGTGAAGTAAGAGAGTGGCCGAGCAGAGAAGACACTCTGCCGGCGAGAAGACCAAGAAAACCTACCTTATACCTAAATATGTACTAGACCTTCCTTTATTTTTAACAATAATGGAAAGGAAACTATTTATGATAAGTATTAGATAACATTATATTTCATAAGCGTCACACAAATTACCAAACACCGCCATTTGATTAGCGAAAATAATTTTTTCCTCGGGACATGTGACGGCGTCCACGCAAAAAACTCAACAAATCGTATTTCGAAGAGCTGCATGGTAATCCGATCCGCTTTATCAAACAATCAATCTCATCGGCAAAGCCGACAGCGACTAGTCATTTTTGTTTTTTCCGGGGAGTACATTGAGCGTGTAAATCGGAAAATACCGCAACAGAGTCACGCTCGATGAAAATATTCTGTAAAAAATCTAAAGTTTCAGCCCCAGTTCTCCATTTATAGTAACTGTTTCAAGTGCATTTGAAATACACATACAAAAGAACCCATTAACAGGGTAATTGGTAATTAATAACTTTAAGCATTAACAGAACCCGGATAAGTTGAAAAGAGTATCAAAAATAGGCATTTTTTTGTTCTTAAAATACAGAAAAAATTTTATCCACACAGTATTTGGTTTTTACCACATGAACGGCAGCAACGGAGGGTTGTAGTCATCACAACTCACAACAACCCATCAGAGGTTTAGAATGAAGCAGTAGAGCTACAACAGGTCATCTAAAACAAAATTGGTTCCACCTTACCAAGGAAGAGGGTAACAATATTACCGAAGTTTTCAAAATAATGTGCTCGAATATAAAAATAATATAAATGGTCTTAACCTTATTTTCTTGACATATTAAATACACACGTATTCAGTACTCATTTCTGAGTAAAATCAATTCACAAATACGTTCTTAAAATGACAGTTGGTAAACTAAACACACTTCACGGTTGTAATTAATGCAAACTGTAAAGGTAAAATCAACAAGTGTAATGTATTAAAAATTCGTTGTGGCTAACCCATAATAATATGAATCTCCATGTAAAAGTTGTTTGCCAATCCTTACTACGTTGGTTGGTTGGTGTATATATATGACAGTAATATACTTCGTAACATTAGTATGTACAAAATTATTTTAAGGTGAAAAATGTATTATTTTAATTGTTTTCACTTCCATTTGTTATTGAATTTGTGTCAAAATATTGCCAATTTACTTGGTAATAATTGACAGTACTCCCAATGCTCCATAATCGATGAAATCCAATCCTGTTCATCCTCCATCAATATCTTTCGAGGCACCCCATGCTGTTAATAGCCTCTCTGCTGACGCTCGGGTTGTAAAAACCAAATAATGTTTGGACATCCTTAGGTACATATGTTATTTGATCATGACAATTCAGTAAATTACATGTGAAACCATTAATTGTACAGACAATTGAAACAACATATCACAGTTCCCACTTCCATTTTTTAAGTCCAACTATAGTGCAGCATCTTTTAAAAGTGTTGATGGTAGAAATGGGGTAAAAAGCTTAAAAAGTTTACAAACGAAATCACGGAAAAAGAAACTATAACTAATAGAATCTTAACAAGAATTTTAAGAACACACAGTTGTCTTAATTAATTCTAATTATTTATGATTTTGTAATAGCACATTTCTTACTGTTACTGTGAACTGTTACTGCATGTATTTGCAAAACGTCATGAATTAATTTCGTCATTGTCACAAGCAATAAATACTAGTGGCATAAATAACTATAGCAATGATATTTACAGAAAAGTGGAGCATATCAGTGCACAAGTGGAGCAATTGGATTAATCATTCCACAATTGTTCTTACGAAACACAATTAACCTGACGAGCAACCTTTTATTACTTTTAAGTAGAGTTAAATCCAGTTAACCTCGTTCTGTAACCGTACATTAATGACAATTAAAACTAATCAAAGATTTTCCATCGATTTTACGCCTAAACGTTGGACACTCGAATTTATTCCGTTGTATCTTTGCATTTACGTCCTCGCCTATCAAATTGTAATGTATAGCCGGTCTCTATTGCCCATTCTTCCGAATCAATCTAACGTAGACACATTACCTTAGAAACGACAATTTGTCTCCATTCGCTCGAACGATTTAATATAACGGAATTTAAAAATACAATGAAACAGACCAATCTCCATCTCAATGTAAAAATTGTTTTGCCTATATATCTCTTACGAAGAAATTAGGATTATGCACGTCTGAGTAACCCTCGTAAGCTTCTTTCTTGTACGATTGGACGAAATGTATTTTTGAGACGAAAACTTAGATGCATGGAATTTGTGGCACCAGAATGTTACGCATTAAACAATTCAAGTCAAGGAATAAGTTATTCAACACAAGCAGACTGTAAATATTTTTTTACGAATTTTTATAGCACTTATATGACATCAAAAAACGATTGATGCTGATTTCATTTTACTCTGCACAGCGTTGAGAAATTTACACCATTTCAATACCGTAAACATCATAAATTAATAACGTGACCTTATTCTACATATTATCCTCTACGTTAGATAATTACTACGATAAATAAATGGTTAGTGCAGCACGAATGGATTTATGTAATGTATGAAAATGAATGCAGTTGATTCATTAAATTATTCATTACTTCTAAGATTTGCTTCAAATTTAATTATTCATTAATATCAATTAACCCTAAACAACTACTCCCCTGGCACTATACCTTTGAGTTTGAAGTCAAATGTAACAAATCATTACTTTGTACTTTCATTTATTTGGGTGTTCTCCTCTTTTTACTAAATCCACAGACTCGTCAATACTGACAACTACACACTAGTTGACAAAAATCCAATCGAAAACAGTGGAAAAGAAGTTACAAAGACAATAAAAAATACAAAGAACATTTTACAATAACAGAAAGGTAAATACTTACTAACACTTCACTGTGCAAACCACCACATTTTTATGGTTTACTAAAAATGTATAGTAGTATAATATATATATTCTCCCTCTGGCAACACTGACAGTTGTATTAAAAATACTAATAATTTTTTAGAAAGATTAAAATACACATATCGGCACTATAATGATATTTTGGTGGGCTTCTACGTAATAATTTTATTTCAATGTACGTTCAATCCAATCCATTCAATCCAAAGCATTATTGATGGAAATAGGTCAGGTGATTAAACTAACAATACACACTTTTACATGAGATAAGACAAATTGCTTCCAATCGTAGTAATAATATGGAGAACAATTAACACAATGTATGAAAATCAATTTTCTAAGGATTTTAAATTTCTGACTAGAAATTATGCAATAAGATAAAAAGTCCATTCTAAAGGTCCTCTTTTACCAATACATCTGCCTGGAAATACATCATCCTGATACTCACGGACAGTTCCTGCAAAATTCGCCATTTTAAAATTTTAAATGAGGGTGTGCTTAGCGGAGAGAACGACCGTCGTCGTTTATATCGTATGCCGTTTTATAACATTTCTATATAAAAAAAAACATAACCAAACCGCCTAATCTAACTCTGCTTTCCGGAAGATTCTACACAGGAACTGTCACTTTATAATATTTCTAAAAGGAAAACAAGCAGAATCAAAAATTAATATCGTGTAATTAAATTGTAATTAAGTTGTAATAAAATATCGTGTGAAAATTAATGTGACACATGTAGAAGACATTCCGTGGATGTAGCAGAAAGAGAAACTGGGGTTCCCCTTGGTTAGACAAAAAATAATTTTTTCCTCAAAGGGTAAAAAGAAATTGAATGCGCACATCGTTCTCTACGGTTTTTTATTGATCAGGGGTGATTTTTTGGTGAGTTTTTAATTTTCATGTAGTAAACCTCTTATGGAAAACCGCATTTTCAAAAAGCTATAACTTTTGAACGGATCATTTCCTAAAATTATAATTGATGTTTTCGAACTAATTATTTCATGTACTTTCTAGTCATCAATAGTTTTTGTCAAAATTCCACGAGAACAAAGGTAAAGGTTTGCCTACTAATCGACCTGCCGAGCATATTTCCAAAAAACTGTCGTTGATTTTCTAAATTTAATCCAAGTTAGAGACTCGCACTGTATATAGAAACCCTCACAATTGTACGAATGTCAATTCAGTGCTAATTTCACAGACAAGGTCACAACCGGCAATTATAAATGTTTATAAATGTAAAAGCACTCACGTACAACTCCTTTACGAAATGTCAATTGTATTCACTATAAAATATCACATATACGTATATTATAACAAATAAATTTAAAGTAGTTTATTTACATTTCCGAGATCTTATAAATAGATTACAGTTAGCAAGTTACCATAAAAATGTTTATTAATGAATACCGGATGCAGCGTGAAAATTGCAGGATTAAATTATGGAATACAGAAAATTAAGTTTAAATGAGAAACTGAGATATTTTCAATCTAAGAAATATATTACTAGAACTTGGTGCAGGCATTAAAATACTTTAATTTTCTATACATTTCAATGGAACCAACAAGCTGTTTCCCTAAATGAAACTCGGAAATATTGAGGTTTACCCAAAAAAAATATTTCTAATGTTGTATTTTACTTTTAAGAGTACCATTAAAAATTCGTCTCGGAAAAAGTGGGAGATATTGTACATAAATAGATTTATTTGTTTATTTGAAAGATAACGAAGTTCAGAAAGTCTCACCGAAATTATGAAAGGAGATAAGATAAGGATACAATTTGTTACAATGTATTTTAATGTCAATTGCTGTAAATGTAATTTTAATCATCTGAATGACACTTTATAGACGCAGTCGAACAATATTTAAAGAATATACATTTAAAAATGTTATAAACATACAAATATGAAACGTGCAAACAAATAAAACCTTCTATGAATTATCTTCTCGAGTAAAATGAGGCACAATTTTTATACAAGTATTGTACAAACAAAAGATAACGAGTTTATTATTTTTTGTGGAATTTTTAGAAACGTTATCAACGAGCATTTAGTGTCATTGAAATTATGCATTTCCAGATTGCGTTTGTTTTGCGCTTTTAATCAAATTAATCACTTCAATAGCTGACCGATCCTAGGGTCAATTAATTGTAAGTTGCACTAACGCAATAAGTGAATGAATCTAAAAAAAATCCCATCCTGTAAATGGATGCAAACGTGATTAATTGAATTAATAAACGCAAAACTATAAAATTAATTGCAGTACAGAAAGCATTACAACAAACACCTTGACAAATGTAGTGAAACGTTAAAGCGATTAATTTTCGAGTAGAACAAAATTTGAAATTCATATCATTTTTAACAATGAAAACTGGCAGCCCATCAAGACATAAATTTCATTGACGGAATGACAAAAAAAAATGCTCAACGCTGAAAGCTCTACAACAAACATTTAATCATGCATTCCCGAACCTAAATTCTCGAGATAGAATACAGCGGCCATACGTAATAATTTACTTTTTCTGTCTGTGACTGTACCACTTGAGAGTTCATTAACTTTTTTATTACCTAGATTCTTGCAGTCTTATTATGTAACCTTGGACGTGCCACGTTTCAAATTTTCCCAGGAAACGCGCTTACATTTTAAAACGTAAGCATGCCTCGTTTGATGAACTTAAGGTACATAAACCCTATTTGCTCTTCGTTTTAATTATCTAGTTCTTAAAGTACCGAGGACAATAAAAGCTATAATTATTACATGGTGTTGTGTGACCATGACAACTCGCCAAACCAACAGAAGGTGAAAACTGCCCCTTTAACTTTATTTAAAAAATATGGTCATTAAAGTTATAATTTTACATCATACCGAAATATATTTTTGACATATTGCTTTGAAACAGCAATGTCCAAGTCGCTATGACGTGCGGTAAAGCACAAAGACTTGAAGCTCATCAGTTACTTATAGATAAAGTTAGTCTAAAGGATTGTACTACAATGGAAAACTTAATTTAACTGAAGCCCATTATACAGGAGCTTAAGCAAATTACAACATACTTCCTGAAAGAACGTCTATGTTTGTGAAAAGGGGATAAGTGATTGATCGAATATTTAAAAGACTAACATATTTAATATTTTATAATTTATTTTGACATATTTTTTTGAACAATGTGCAAGTTGTGCAGCATAAAGGCTAAAACTGAAGCAACTATTAATTTTAAAGTTAAAATGGCCCCTCGGCCATTATTTGGTAATTTTGTGGCAAATGAGTGTACTGCAATGTACTCCAGCTATGCTGTAATGTACTGCAATGAACACTAGATTAGCAAATTTACTAAAGCACATTACACAACAACTTAAGCTCATTACAGAACATTTCCCGAAAATATGCCTGTGTTTTTAAAAAGAAATACTTCAAGCACTGATGTAATATAGTTTAATTTGCTCTAATATTTTTTCAAAATAACGATTGTGATATAACGTGCAATGAAGCACAAGATTACAAATGGCACAATTAACACTATGTATGTAAGTAATGTACTGAAGCTGTGCTGTAATGAGCTGCATTCAAAAACTAGATCATTATTCGTTGCTCAGTAACTGTCAGCCAGAAACTCCACCTGCATACAATTGCATAACATAGGCGCAGCATTTCTTATGAATGAAAGATCTAAAGCTGCTCTAAACGGTTTAATATATTAATATATATTGTTTATCAATACTTGATAATAAAATTAATGTCCTCCTCATTACAACACATTTCTTAACAAGTTTATTTCACAAGTGGCCCATGTACTTGCATATCAATAACTCATTTCAAAGGAAAACTGTACTCCTCGTTCCCTGTAATATCTTCTCCTATCATTTTTGTTCTACCTGTAGAAGAATTGGCCGGTGATTCGTAATTCCGTCCCGTTGGAGTTTATTACCTGATCTTAAATACGGTCCACAAATATAAATTCGCAATTCCGTCCCGGGTCCACCGAGAGCCTCGGGCGGTGGTTCGTAATTCCGTCCCGGATAAGGGCTGTTTACCTGCTAGTAAAAATAACCAGATTGCGTATTTACAGGTCGACCACCAACGCGTTCACAAGTGCATTTTTGGCTTGGTTAGGTTGGTTAGGTTGGTTAGGTTGGTTAGGTTTGGCTTTACACCCCGGACGGAATTGCGACGCAACCGTAACGCACACACTCTTCACCCCGGACGGAATTGCGACGCTACCTCCTCTATGTAGATGCGACCTTTTCGAACCCTGACTGTTTCCCCAAGTATCGGACGGAATTACGGTCCAGCCGAATTGGCGGCAATAAATGCATTTAGGAAACGAGTAAATCTACCCATCCTGAAATTAAATCAATTCCTTCGTTCACTACTTGCCTGATATAACTACGGGAAATTACACTTAATGTATGGTAGTTTAGATAGACTCTTTAAATAATTAGGTACCTAATTAGGGCCGATATTGTAATAATGACCGTCGTGAAGTAATTATCACTAAATAAATTCTTCCTATTGTTTTGTATGGTATTTTATTTTCAATTCTAGATTTTTTTATTAGTAATTTGAGTATTTTATCAATTATCAAACTTCTATTTAAAAACTTTATTCAGATTTAGTGATTTGTTTCTGGATTATATGTTGTACTTTTATTTTTCATCTGACATTTTGCTTCTGTCCAAACTATATGTATTTTCGTACGATTTAATGCAAATATTTATATTATTAGTTATGACTGATTTCTTTACTTGTAAACTTCTCTCATATAAACACTTGCATCCTTACGAAATATATAAATAAATTCAAATTTACTTTGAGTTTATATCAGAACTGTATACGTGAACTTTATTGACCTATCATCGTTACTTGTGCAAACGTCTCTTTTACGTGTCGTTACCAACAACTGCATACACCTAATACGAATACGAATTGCTGATTATTTTCTGAACTCCATTTAATTATATGCGCATTGACGATCTTAATCAGTGCTGATTCGTCGGTTTTTCAAATTGAACCCATGCCTTTAACGTTACATTTGCATGCTTAAGTCCTTTATGATTTTTCAATTATTTTCAGACACGCTTTCCCATTTAAGTTGAGGGAACTTTAGTTGTTCGCCGGGGCCTTTTTCTTAACTCACGAGAATTTAAGGAAACTCTATATTTCCCTAACGAAAAACGGAGGGGCCTTTTTCTTAACTCACGAAAATTTAAGGAAACTCTTTACATCTGCCTAACGAAAAACGGAAAAATAGAAATAGAATGCATCAAAATTTCCCAGTTTTTCATAAATTTTCCCGGCTTCGATATGATACAAATAAAATGCATGTACTCTTGCTTGAAGTTTTGTATTTCAGAAAAGATATTCTAGTACGTGGTTTTCCAATTGTGTTTCCCACATAAGACGAGAAACATTGTAGCGATTTACGATCCATCGTAAAACTACTCGACTTTCCCGAACTAATCATACACGCACACAAAGTAAACACAACGTTTAAATTTTGTGGATTAAAATAGCTCATCCATCCATCGGAACTATTTCTATGATCAAGTTTATTCGAAAATAATTGTAAGGATTGAAAGAAGCCATACAATGTGTCCAATTGGCAGATTCTGGTTAAAGAAAATTTAACGCGGTCTGTGGCACGCAAATCCTAATACCAATTCTCAATCCCTGAACGGGAAAATTAATGCGATACTAATTCGGATAGAGTAATTCCGTTTTTAGTTCAAAAGCAGCTTTATGCCTGTGCTCAGCTCGAATTATTTGCCTACACAACTAAGGATAGGAATTTCGGGATTGTTTAATGGAACGCAATTTGATACGTCGACTTTTTGGCGTGTCGAATTTTTTTAACGAGCGGACCAACAAATAACTGCAGAAAAATGAAACGTAGCCATTAAGAATGTGATGATAGCGAGGGAAGAGCTCGAAACGACGTGGACGTGCATACTAAGGTTTTTGTTAACGGCAACCATAACTAATTTTTGTAATTTGACGATGGGAATACGAAACCAGGCCGATAAATAATAACGGACGGATGTTATGCCACCATCATCGGTTTCAATTTTATTTACCTTCGAGTTTACTGGCTAATAATTAAAAATAACTTTTTTCAAACGTGAGTCCGTTCATTAAAAGTGTATATGTAACGTATAAAAGTGCAATTAGATACCTTTTTCCTCGGTTTAGTGGAATTAAAAATGTAGGTGTTTCTAGTATTGTGTAAACCATAACCTAAATTTACACAAAAATTTTTTTTTCAGACAAATAAAAAGGTTTGTAATAAATCGACAAATTAATTTGATTACCTAACATTCTTTTCGATGTGCTTTTAGTATGTAGGCATGTACCATTTACATACATAATTGTGCTGTCGTATATAAATTCTATAATTACCTCAATCTGCATTAAGTGCAACTTGCAAAATGGTGCGATTTCCCCATCTTAAATGCCGTTTAAGCCAATATTTGCTTGAGATGTAAACAAATAAAAAATTAAGTAGTTTCTACTATACGCAGTGTAACCACATTTGTGTACAAAACTTTAATTCATGAAGTGCAAATAGACACACAATGTATGTTCATGGACCTTTACTACATTATAAAATATTTTTATGTGCAGAACGATTAATCTTTATATTAACGAAAAGCAATATGCACTGTAATAGGATTTTATTTTATCGAAGTTAGTTTATGGAAATGAATTGGAACTTTTCAAAAAAGTTGCAACAATTTCCAATATAACCCAATATTCACATATGCAAATACTTTTGTAGTTACGCGAAATCTTTTCATGTTATAATTTTTTTCCGTGGTTCTATAGTAAAATTCATAAATAGAGTGGAATCCCGCCTAACGAGCATAATTTGTTCCAAATTCATACTCGTAAAGCGAAACACTCGTTATGCGAAACTATTTTTCTCATATAAGTTAATGTAAAATACGATAATGCGTACATGTCGGAAAAATACTCACAAAATGTGTATAAGGTTCATTCAAAGAAGATTATATACATACTGCTTAGGAGAGTGAATCATGTTCATCTTTTTTTTCCATCGCAGTACGAACCCAGCTGGAATGCGAATGCGATTTGCAGAACACAAAAAAAATCGAAATAATTATGATACAAACCTAATTATTTTTTAATAGAAAGATATCCAAACACATTTGTTTTTGCCGACTCTTCAATATTTATCGTTATCATCGTTATTTATCATTATCATTAATGTAAGGTATCTCAATGTAAGATACGTCTGTTCCTCATGCTTTCAGCATTTCTCTTATTTCTCCAGACGATTGTTGCTTTTCCGTTACCTTCTCCTCGTTCTCCTCCTCCTCCTCTGACAATCTTTCCTCAAAAACTTCTTGCTGTAAAACATAATGCAGCTCCATAAACTTATCGGTGGTCAGCTCTTGGCTGTGCTCTTCGAAATCACTGTTATCCACCTCCAATCCCACGATAGTGGCGAAAGACACAATTTCAGAAGTTAGGGTTCTCTTAGTAACCTCTTCCCACATCTTGTCGATTATCTTGAGGCAGGCAACGATGTGGAAATGATTTTTCCACATTCATTTTCCATTCCATTTTCCATTTGGAGGCAGGAGCTCGATCTTGATGAACTTAAATTCTTCAGGAGGCCATCTTGTAGGCCTGTTATCCATAACAAGCAAGACGTGGACTGGCAGATTCAACTTAAGCAAATATTTTTTTACAGAAGGACCAAATACTTTCGTGATACACTTGATTGCTCAGATATTCTTGTCACCTCCTGTGAAGCATCTATCTCCTTAATCTTGTCCTTGTTCTTGAGGATAGTGTAAATCGTTGATGCAGACCAATTGTATATGCGTGCCAGATCAGCCACGCTTACACCTCGTTCTCGCTTTTCAATGATTTGATGTTTCATTTGTATGGTTATTTTTACTCTCTTCTGGCTGTTTTCTTGTGGCTTGTGGCGTCACCTACCTGACATGATTTTTAAAGCCGTGTGAAACAAAACTTTACATATATCTGTATTATAAAAAATTTAATTCACATAATGGGTTTCATTGCCCTTTGATAAAAAGGAGTTATGATGCCGCACCCTGTAGATATAAAAATTTATATAAACACAACCCTACTTTTAGTATAAAAAATCCCGTTCATTTTCATGATTAAAAAATCGACATAAAAGTGTACTAGAAATTTATTATATTATTTTTTACGACGCGTAAGTGTTACTACAAATGTTTTTCAGCTCATCAGAAAATGGCAATTTTGAAACAACTTAAACAATGACTAAATCAATATATAATCGTATAATCTTTCAATTTGATACTCCTACCGATGTCTCCTTTGCAGCTTTCAGAAACGCTCGAAGTTTTTAAATTATGTTCAACATCTGTACTTTTAATGTCTTTTAACTGAAGAGAACACTTTACCCAAGTTAAGCAAAAAAATAGAATTAATGAAGTCTGAAGCCAAGTTAAGCAAAAAATAGAATTAATGAATTCTGAAGCCGAGTTAACTGAAAAAATTTAAATGGACTAAGCTCACCTCGTGAAAGAGAAAAAAATATTTGAGAATAAAAAAGTTTTGCCTCCAATGGCGCTTTTTTATTTTTGTAATTAATTACGCGAAAATACTGAATTCAGAATTTTGCTGAAATAAACCTTCAAGGTTACTTGTAGGTTGCTTCAAGCTTTTGCAGCTTTTAATGTGTTTAATCACAACACCACAGGAGCGTGTCAAAATCTCATCCAGGCAAGTATAAATTTTAACAGACTTTGGAAATGGTAGAACACTGGGAAATTCTCATCGTTAACCGTTGATTTTCCCGGATTCACGATGTAATTAGATTTCAGGTAGATGCTAACACAAATCCATTGTTTGACAAACGTGATTTATTTACAAATAATATTCGATGCCCGTAAGGGAAATTCTCTTTTGGATAGATAAATAAGTTCTCAATAATATAGCCTTTTTATATTTGGCGGAAACGGTTAAAGCTAATGAATTAAAAATCCGATGATAACAATGTAGTACTGCTTATAATGCAATTTATTTCGTTTGCATACAAAAAAAAAATCGGTATTAGCTTTATTTAGGTCAATATGAAACACCGTATTTGATTTTTAGAAATCGTCAATATTTGTCAGAGATCGTATAATAGATTAAACTAAAAGGTGCGACAGAAATTAATTGTATTTTTCAAAGTATCGTATGTTATTGACGAAATTAACATATAACGAATGCAATTTTAAGATGAAAGATGCGAAAAAAAAAATGATTGAATTGTGTATTTTTTGCATTAAGAGTCTGCTAACGTCATTTACCTTAAAAAACCTCAATTTACATTGCTTCTTCTGTATAAGTATAAAAAACTACTTTTAATGCTAATTTCTCGCTAAAAATTTTATTTTCATTAACGGACTGGTTCACCTGTTTGATCGGGACTGATTCAATATTCAAAAAGTAAATGCCATACTCACACACTCAAACATAATAATATGTAGGTTAATAAGGAAGCGCCCAAATAATTAAATCCTAATGACATTAACGATCCATATTTAAACTAATCTGCTAATTGTTGATGAACGATTCACACATCCACACAGCTTTCAATTTTGATAATTACAATTCACCGATTTAAAAACTTTATTATAATGAGCAGCTTTTCGGAACTGTTAATTAACACCAAATATAAACGCGCCTTGCTCTTGATAAAAACTAGTTCTGCCAACCATATTATTAATGATAGTATTATATTAATATTATTAACCGTAACGAATTAATTTGGTCGTTAGATAACTCTTTTTCTTGTGAAGACAAAACTTGGTCTATAAACTTCATAGATTTTTATGCCAGTCACAAACATATTAAAAATCGTGTTACGCATAATCCAATATTATATTGGATTACATTAATATTATGTAATTCATAGATTTTTATGCTAGTCACAAACATATTAAAAATCGTGTAACATATAATCCAATTATACATAAATCATAGTACCAGATACGGAAACCGGTTTCATTTTTATACCATAGGATGAGTAAAAATACATGAGCGCCGTAATGAAATCGGTATTACGCACAAACCGCGAACACTTTCACCATAAACGGATGGTTAAATAAATTAAAATGCATGCACCATTAGGATCAAAACTAACCAAACGAAGTGTTCATCGTTGCTTCTCATCTATTTTTAGTGGCGGTTACATGTGTATGTACGTAAGGCTGAGTACCATGCAATTACACATTTTAAGACGCAACAATTCATAAATCTCTGCGCAAGGAAGCGGAAAGAGCAAAAGCACATGTATGGAAGGAGGTTAGAAGATCCAAATACAAACGCTGGAATGATTTCCTAAATGAGATGAATGAGGCCATGGGATACAAAATTGTATGTGCAACACAACACAAGAGAATGGAAATCATAGCTATGTAATTCCTACGAGAATGGACCCTTTTACTATACTTATGCTGTGTATTACGTAGATTCTATGAAGATTATGTAGACTCTATGTACTATTCTAATGTTGCATATATATTTACACATTTATTGCAGTAGTAGTTGTTGTGTTAAGCTTTTTATGGAATTAAAATTCAAGTAGCATTAGTTCCAAATTATATCAATCGGCAGTTTCTTTGGTAACAGGAAAACAAACTAAATGGAGGAACTCGCAGTTAAGAGCCACTTTGTTAAAGTGAAATGGATAAACATGACATTTCCATTGGCCAGAAAAGAGAGTTACTAAGATTTGGGTTATTATGGTTGTCATTAATAATATTGGTAAGATAGACATCTTAGACAGAAATGACAAATCGAACAAGGATTTGGGCTTCCGACTTTTTGGGGGGAGATGGCGTTGATTAGAGTAAAAGAAAATTTTATTGAGTTCTTAGATCAGTGTTTTTATAATATTTAATTTGTTTAGTTCTGTGAATTAATTATATAAAATTGATGAGAACTGACACTTATACGCTTACAAGAGCAGGATTAGCAGCCTTGCGGCAAATTTAAATAAGTGTGCTCTCGTACGAGAGAGGGCGAATTTAAATTCGAGATTTGAATTAGCATTAAGATTCCGATGATTGCGGTGTCCTGGGGCACCTGGTGCTGCCTGAATGGAAGCGAACTTCGTCAGTGGTGGCGGATAACGAGGATAGCCACGAATGATGGAGTCTATTTACAGAAATAATTTCTGTATTGGTAATTCTGTCAAGAAAATTCCTAAAAAAACCCAATAATTGACAAGATGGCTCAATCACTAGTTTTGATAATATTTACCAGTCCAGTAATTGTTCCAGTCACTATTGTGGATAACATAACCTGTTCTGTTTATGCACCCATGCATCATAAAACGGTATCTTTGCTTCAAGATGATGTGCCAAGAGGCACATAGTGCCTTTGAGTAGCTTCAGGATGATATGCTAGACACATTTCTTCCCAACATACATTATTCTGGTGAAAACTATATCATGGGGCAGCCAGCACAAAGCAGAACGAGAGCCACAGTTTTCTATAAACGTGTAGAAGCAACATAAGAGAACTATACTCTGTTTTTAAAGATTTTCAGAAAAAACAAGTCGATAGTGAGGTAACTGTTACCGAAATTGTTTAGGGAGAACCGTCAAGGCTGCATCAAAAAAAGAATGGGATTACTGCCGTAAATAAGGTCAAAATGATTAGTGACTATGAATATTATAAAAGCGACGATAATGTACTACAAATTTTTACGTATGGTAGCAAATTATATATATTATTCTGTGACCTCTGAAATACTTGTTCATAACGTATATATCATATTTACGCTTGCTACTTTAACAAATAATTTTAGGTACCTACTTAAAATTAATTAACTATTCAGTTTGACAGAATCAAACTCTTGCTTTTTTCTTAATAACCTATCAATGAAAACAGAAACTATCTTTAATGGCTCATAAGCCGACTTTTGACCCTTTTTAACCTCTAAAAGTTCAATTCAAATCTTCTACTGAAAAAGAATAGATAAGATATTTTATAAAGGGGAGTAAAAATTCGTTATCAAGGAGATTCATTCTTCCATTCAAACAGTCGCGAGACACACACACCTGATGTGTTTTTTAAATAAATAAAGGTAGTAATACACACGATATTCCCTACAAAAATATCATTTCACGAAGAGTACTACAACATCGGCTATATAACTTAATGTTGTGTCTGCAATGCAAGTATAACATCACCACAGATGTTGTAGCGTTGCAGCATCGTCTACCAAGGAACATGACTAAGAGCACCACGAGAAAATTGATGAAAATTGGAGAAGAAGAAATTATTGTTAAGAACAAATGTTCAACAAAGGCAAAATCTAAAGAATTCTATATTTTGTAACAAAAGGTTGTCTACAATCTTTACACACTTTTGATGTTCTGACTATCGAAAGTATTATCACAGGGCGAGAATTACCACGTTCTCTAAGTAATACAGGGTTGTTGGAAAAAATGAAGGGTTATGTTGATAATGTGGATAAAATGAAATGTCATTTAATTTTCAAAAATGAATATGACTGAAATATAAGGACTATTCAGGATAATCATGCGCTTCCGTTTAGCAAAGAATTAGAGGATGTCATCAACGAGCTCTCCAAGTGTGCCTCTACACTGATGAATAGGTAATCAAACATGGCACTAGTATTTTCTGTCATTTCTTCATATACTCTACAATATCATTTTGCAAAAATCATGCGAAAAGCATTTGGAAACTCCTTTTACACCTGCTAATCCGCATACATCAGGAATAAGGATTAATGATTTCGCCACAATGATAAAAACTGATATGATACAACATACAGCAATGTTTTTAATGAACATGTGTTACGCATTAAGAAAAAACTTATGCCTGAAAATCTAATAACGTGTAATATATCATCTGGGGAATATTCTATCCCTAATGAATTAAAATTAGTTACGATACTTTTTGGAGCTGTTCGTGCATGACATCATAAATGCAATTACCAACCCCAACACAAAATATCAACGCTATTGACCCTTAAAATGTCAAGAAGTATTAAAAGTTGTAGAAAAGTCACTGATCTATTGAATCGATATGGCCACTGCTCTAGTTACCATGTTCCTAAAAAGACGATCATTTGGCGGTTAAATTCGTTGAACAATGTTTAATAACTGGACGCGAGTTAATGCTGATCGAATTAAAGGATGCGCTAATTGCCACTTTTTCGATTAACACGAAATCAATCACACACTCTCACGAGTAATTTTATTCCACACAATTTTAAATTGTGTAAATTGTGTATTTATCGTGGAAATACGGTTCATTTACTTCACTCACAAAAATACACTTTGTGTATGTACCTTGCATTTGCAAATGTACGATATTGCGTGTCTGTCAATGATTATTTCACACAACGTGTATGTAGATGCGGTAGATACTCCTTATTTAATTATAGAACGGTAAAGTAGTGAATAGTAGACAATCGTGTTAAAAGGCAATTAATCCATAATGACCTACATCGAGAAAATTTAAAATTTTGGAACAAACGGCGGAAAATTCGCATTCAAAACATTTACTCACAGCTATACCTGTACATTTCCAAGAAAAGCTTGCTAATCATTTATTGGCTTATAACATGCTTAGCTTGTAATGTACAAACATACGTGGCAAAGCTTAGAGGCGAGATCAAGCTGCTGAAGGTTGTAAATTTGCTTTGTTGTAAATCGTAACTGTTAGATGCAGATAATTTGTGTAAAGGTATATTGCAGGATTTTAGAAGTATTTATTAAGCTCGAGTGATTTTATGAGTATGTGAGTATAATACGAATGATTTTTTGACCAGGAGTCTTATCGTTAGCCAGCAGCTAATTAGCAATTAAATAGTGATCATTGTGATACCACCATTTGTTTCAAAGTTATTGCTGTGGCTATAGCTGCTTAAGAGTTAGGCTGAGGCAGCCATTGTTTTTCGGAAACGGTTGCAGCTATACCTAATCCTTTTTTGGGTAATACATTTGCAATTAGCAATACAATATGAGGCTAGAGTCTTAGTTTAGCTTAGGTTGGTTTAATCTTAAGAGTTCTGCTGAGGCAGCTATTGTTTTTCGGAAACGGTTACAGCTATACCTTATCCTTTTTTTGGATTTTGCAATTAATTAGCAATACAACATGAGGCTAGAGTCTTAGTTTAGCTTAGGTTGGCTTAAGCAATCTTATAATCATCAACACTCTTTTACTCTTTCTTTCTTGAAGTAAAATAATGTAAGACGAAAACACGAGAACCGTTTAACATCTTTGGAAAGTTCCATGGTGTCTCCTTGCTTAATAGTGTCTTTTTTTTTCAAAAAAGTCTGATTTGACCATAAAACTAACTTTAAGGTCAAATTGCACCGAGATTAAGTGCGAGAGGTTTATTACATTCAAGAAAAACGATTATAAATAATTAAAAATTGGAGATGGGTTCATCACATTACTTTCTCATATAAGGTACGCGCTCTACATAGACGAGCTATTAGGACATTCTTAAGAATAAACTGGCCTTTAGGGCGTTTTTGCAAAAAAAGGTTTCTAGTAAAAGTTAAATGTATTAGATAAGTCAAGCTGGAAAGTTTAAAATAAATTACTACATCTGTTTTGGAGAAAATTAAGAAAATCTAAATATTCTTAAGAGTATTCAGATTTACCCCCTTTAGGGCGATTTTAGAAAAAAAATATTAGAGATCAAAGATATAAGTAGCTAATAATTCAAACAAATTGCAAAAGCCGTTAGAAAAATTAAGAAAAACTGAAAATTCTCAAGATTGAATTGCCTTTTAGGGCGTGTTTACAAAAAGTGTTTCAAACAAAAATGATAAACATTTAATGTAGTAGTTGAGATGTAAAGTTTAGTATGCGTATAAAAGCACTTTTGGCTAAAACTGAGAAAAGTGGTTTTTCCCCGTATTTCTCATCGTGTTGAACCGCAATTATCGCATTAGATCGTGACCGTGTTTTACCGAAAATCCCTCATCGCGATTACGCTTCAACCCTTAATTGTTCCTAGTTCAAACTTTCCAGAATTATTTATTGACTTAGTATCTAACTGCTGTACCAGGGTTATTAAGAAATTTCTTTAGTTATGAATAACTTAAGCTTTCGAAGCTCAGATCGAGATGGAATTTTTATGATTTCAGGACGATGGGAAAACTGAAACCGTAACATTAAAAATGAATCAAGATGTCCTAAAAATGGGTGCATTATAATTTAGTATCAAAGTCATAACAGTTTGTAAACTACATAACCTAATACAAAAGAGTCAATTACCATGTACTTACAAGAAGTAAATTAAATAAATTTACCAAAGGAAATATTGAGATCCACATTTACAAGAAGAAAATTGGTTATATTATAATAAAAAGGTATATGAAACTGTCCTTCCTTTCTTGTGTCGTGGATTTCATACACAAAAAAATATATGATGCTTTTTCTGTCGTATATTTTTGAATTTGGAATAGGTAATCATACCTTCATTTCCTGACTGTTTCACTTTTCAGTAAACAAACACTCTTTCTTATCTACCGTTTTGCATGTAAATCCCACAGATTTCACAATACCTCTCAAAGTTTTTAAGCAAAAATCTATAGCACCTTCTTCCCTCAGAACTTGGTGTAGTGGTTCGAGGGTTGCAACTTTGTTGGTTTTATACCCATCATGAATTCTCCTTCGAAAAAAGGTGTACACTTCAAGCAGCTCAAACTCAAATGAGTGAATAATTTTTTTTGTAAACTGAGCCCATTGCTCATGCGCATAAGAGGGTATCTTAGGTCTCCATTTGAATAAAAATGCAAATCATCTCCCTTGTTTTTAGTGCCGTTCTCGCCCCCTCGGTACACCTCGATATATCACCGGGGAAGATCATCCCTTCCGTCAATTAAACCACGCAACATTCCTTTCAATTTACCCCTGAGGTATCTCTATTCATTAATAAACGGTTTCATGCGATCGGTTAATAGAAAGGATGAGATTGCATCTGGTCATAGCATCGTGGTATTCGCATCGTCAGTTCAAGAGGGGAAACGCGATAATTACTCGAATCATTTAATACAGCTATTTTTGGGTCGATTTGGGTGTAATTAAGTAATTTGTAAGGGCGTCAAATCTGAGCCAAATTAGGAACTGCAGGCCACACAAATTTGTGTTAATAATAAGTGTCAGGATACAAAGTGGAGACCAGGGTACATCTCCTAAGTAATGGAATTTTTATTTTAGCTTTAAATTAGCTTAGCTTCTGAGAAAATCCAGTATCCATACCATTGCTCAGTAATTTTTTTATTATTACCATATATTTAAATTGTCTTTTTATTCCCATTTATTTTAATATCACTTGGACCACAACTTATTAATACATGATTATTACAAATTATAGATTTTTATTTTTTTTTATATGTAGTGTGTGTTAACTTCCGCTTCTGATTGGTGGACAGTGATGGACAAATTACGTGGCCTTTCAAGGCTAGAGCTTTTTAAACGTTCAGTTTAAATTTTGGAATCCTTTGAACTGTGACGATTAACTTTGCTTGAATAAAAAAGTGGTAAAGGTTTTTTCCGACTAGTTTCTTTTCTCGTTAAAAAATTTCTAAAACAAATTAAATTCGACTATAATACAAGACAAATAAGTCTATCATGTGTGATCTGATGTGTGAAAGTGTATGTAACAGGAACGAAAATGAAGAACAGGGTACATCCCCTAAGTAATGGGGATGTCCTGTTTTTCTGACCCATTGTTTCTTCTTATGAAGGGATAGGTGGGAACCTACTATTTTCAGTAAAGTCATTTTAACGCGAAAAAATTGAAACAGCCATACAAATTTTGAATTTGAAAATCGGATAACCCATTGGGTTACTACCCTGGAACCTTTGATTTTGTGCAATAACTGACAACAATGTATATTGATATGATAAAGCCGTGGGCTTATTAAATGTGTCTATACTTCTTAGAACATAAAACTTACGAATTCTATATCAATATATATAATTACAATTTACTGTTTAACAGTTTTTATTTCATTATTATGAAAGCTTTGAAACTTTCTTTGAACGTTTAAGCTTCAGTTTTATGTATTTAAGTAGTATAAATAACATCAATTTCATTTAAAACAGTTAATTTACCCCTTTTCAATCTATTTGCAATACTTAGACGTAGATCGAAATATATTGCCACTTTGACCACCCACCACCTAATTTAAATATTTTGAAACGTATCCAACCTTGATTTAATTTGTGAAAACATTTCCTGCTGTCGTATTTGAAATTACATAGGATGCTGTCTCGTTCTATAAACGATTTAATTCGACTTTAAATACAATTTTTGTTCGTTTTATATTTGGTTCAGAGAAAGGAATTATATGCGGTCAAACTGGGTAAAAATAGTTGCTGCAATCGATGTTACGTGTTTAGTCGAGTTAGATGAGTTCGGAGCGTGAAAAGGTTGGTTTGACGTTTAATTAAGATTTAATCACCGTCAAGCTTTTAGTGTAAATATACATTCACTTTTTTACTTTCCTTACCCTATATTTACTTATACTTTTCTTTGCGTTTTAAGGGCCCCTGTGCCTAAGAAACACATTTTGGAAAGTTCGGAAATATGGGGCTGAAAGGCCATGTGTCTCATTTATTATCACCTCAGTCGTTCTTTGATAACATTTTCTACATTTCCCTTGTTTTTAAATTATGCTTGGAAGCTGTTTGGAGAGCATTTATAGGATAATATTGCAACAACTTCGACTTCCATTCGTCTGCTGCAACTAATTTAACGCAAAGTTTACAATTTTCAATATTGAGTCTTTCTGCAAAAGATTTTGCTTTGTGGTATACCATAGCAAAACGAATTCACTACGCTTTAAGATGTGTTTTTCTCTTCTAATTTTGGTGTTTTCCACATTTTCCGAATCTTACGAATGTCCTACTTGATTACTGCACTATTCACCAATGAATATTTTTACTTGACGTAATTCGTGGGAGAATCACTGGTATGGAGAACTCCTATTCTTCACTTATTGACTGACAGATCTACAAATGGATATACCTGAAAAATCGTTCCAACGAGAGTTGTGACCTTTTCCTTACACTTTCTTATGTGAGATAAAAAAATTCGTTTTCTCGTGAACTGGAAAATTGGGAGGAAAATAATGACACGATTTTGTTTTCTAAAATTCCATATTTTTGACATAAAAATGTTGTCGTTATATCAGTTACGGCAAAATCTTGTTTTATGGAAACCCCCACGCTTGTTTTCCTTTTTATAGAGATTCTTGCCCCTTATACGGTCGAATAACAATTTTTCCGAGACAATTTCATAATTTAAAAACAAAACTGCAAACCTTCCTCATGTTAATCAAAATTTCATTCACTTCAATTACTTATTTAAAATTAAATGAACACAAATTTTTATTTTAGCCTTAAATGTCTGAGAAAGTCCAGTTTCCATACCTTCGCTGAGTATTTTTTTTTATTATTAACATATATTTAAAGTATCTTTTTATTCCCATTTATTTTAATATCATTCCGAGCACAACTTATTAACAAATTAAAGATTTTAATTTTTTTAAACATAGAGTGTGTTAATTTCGGCTTCTGATTGGTGGACAATGAATTTTCCAATGAAACATGTGAGGACATAAGGAAAATTACGTCGCCTCTCAAGGCTAGAGTTTTTTAAACGTTTAGCCTAAATTTTGGAATCCTTTGAACTGAGACAATTAACTTTGCTTGAATAAAACAGTGTTGAAAGTTTTTTTCCCAACTAATATCTTTTCTCATTTAAAAAAACTCTGAAGCAAATCAATTTCGACTATAATACACGAAAAATAAGTCCATTATGTGTGATCTGATATGTAGAAGCGTATATAATAAGAACGAACCCATCGTCCCTGCTACACTTTCTAAAAATACGATTGGAGCAATTTTAGTAACACCATGAGATCCTTCATAATGGACAGGCGTTGGTGGATTTGAAAGGATCTCGTCTGGAGTTTGCAGTTTCCTTCTAGTGCCTCGTGTTGCTATGGAAATTAATACCATATCGCGAGAACGCTTAAATAAAAATTGTTTACTGCGAAACTGTATGCGGATCAGAAACCTTTACCAATTCTATACTTAACGATTGCTCTTTTCTAACAACCTGGTGTTGGCAGCGTATCATAATTGACTGTAACAAATCTCTGATATTACGTACTTTTTTACTGATTTAAATATTGAAACTTCCTTTGGCTGGGCCTTCAATTTGTTCCAATTTTTAAACACGGTAATTGATGTGCATGTTTTGAACGGAAGTATCTTCGATAGAATTCTGCAATGATTATGCTTTTTGGCAGAGCGATGTTTACTTATTCATAAATTTATTTTTAAGTATTATCTCTTTGTTGGTATCACCCATAACAAACTCGGATTATATGTAATAAACATTTTACGGAACATGCGCAGATATTTAATTGTATTGGATTATCCATATGAAATCAACAGGTGAAAGTGTCTTAGAGACCCTATATCAGAATTAGTGTCTAAGGATAACTTCATGGAAATTATTTCAGTTTTTACATAGGAGAAGTGTAGTAGATAGAATTTAAATAAAGGGACACTAAATAATGGACATATTATAAAATCTAACCTTAAATAAAGTAGATTGCAATGCCTGGAAAAAAATTAAATATAAATGACTAAATATGTACTTTGGTAATACAAACACTAAAAGGAATAGAAGGAATGACATTATATGGATTCTTTAATTATTTTTTTTAATTTTATGTTATATTATTTTTATCCTTCAGCAATTTATTGAAGAATGAGACAAAGTATGACTAAAATGTAATATGTACAATTAGAAAAAATTGTATTTAGGAAAGCATCGCTAAAAAAGTCTACATGTCATTAAATACCCTAAAAATTTACATATGTTTTTCGGGGTCGCTAAACATGATGGAAATATTACTTATACCCTAAATTTGCTGAAACTACACTTATTTGTGCACTAAATGCACGTTTATATGCATTTTTGAGAAATCTTCTAAGAACGAGTAAAATCATTTGAAAATTTATAAGTAGGCAATTTCTGCCATGCTGATTGCAAAGGAAACACTAGTAGATGTTTTCGATCGTTATGCGAGTGCATATACTTGCATATAAGATGCACTGTTGTATGCACTATTTGGAAATTTACTGGAATCAATATATTATTCAGCTTTTCTAAAATGCTAATTACTGCGAAAACTTAAATAAATTCAATAATGAGAAATTTTAATAATAATTTATTATAATAATCAATTAATGATGGAATTTTTTACAAGATCAATTGATTCACTTTTATTGCATATAGATTTCTATATATTTCAATAAATTTCACAAAAGTGCATACAAAAGTGCATTTTATATGCATTTATAGGCAGCAGTACATCCAAAAATGTTTACTCTTAAGTCAGCATGTCTGAAAATACCAGCATATGAATTTCCAAACGATTCAACCAAGTAGAAAATTTCTCAAAAACATAAATAAGTGCGATTTTAGCAAGTTTAGGATGCAAATAATATTTTTTCGTAACCAGCGACCCCGAATTTTTAGATGTTTCTTCGGATCTTTCTAAAAGATTATAATTATGCACTTTTATGCATTCGGATGCAATTATATGTAGACTTTTTTCTAATTTTCTTTTCCAAACACAATACAACAAACATTGCAAGATGAGAAGTGCTTTATTTAAAAATTTAGTTATTCCAGCCGATTTTGGTCTAATTTGGTTGGTCTATATTTTGACCTCAGGAGTACGTGCTATCGTTTTGTAAGGTCATCACACAGACGCCCTGTATAATATTTTACGTCATACTGTGACCGTCCTAACTCGTATTTGCGAGATTACAATCACTTAAAATCACAGAAATCAATATTGTTTAATAAATGCAATATAAACCTTAAGATCCATGATGACAATTTTTCCCCTTTGAGATTAGGGTTAATTGTGGGTTGCCTAACTGTGCTTTGAGTTAAATTTTTTCGGCCTGTGTGATGATACAAATTGTTACAAAAAGACTCATGTGTCATCATGTGGTGCTGAAACACATGGTGGGATTAAAGGCCTGCATTCTTAAAGTTCCCTAATTTACATCTAGCTACGTAATGAAATATTAGCGATTTAACTTGTCATTTTTCGGTCTCCATCTTCATTTTCTGGCTGGTTTGTGGAAGTTAAAAAATGGAAAAATTTGAAGCATTATTTTTTAATATCAACTTAGTCATCTGGTTCACGGGAAAAAAATAATTCACATTAGCTCATTAAAAACAGACTTGTCCAGGCGTTTCATCTGACAACACCGGAAACAAATTAAAACTATCGCTTAAGAGATGTGAACGACTTGATTACCTAAGAAATGCAATAATTCCACTAACTTATGACATTTGAAACATAAAAAGAACCGAAGCGTGTCGTCGGATTTTTTCCAGTTCTTGACCTTTCAATCGAATCCTTTTTCGCTATCATCTTTAAAACAGTTCCGGTAGCGGCAAAATTGTACCTATCCAAATCAATATTTGGCCAAGTCGCTGTTGCCAGTGTACAGAAGAGAGGCGCTCCCAACTTAAGTTTCCCCAACACCAAAATACATGCGGATACTAACAGAACTATGGAGAATTTACATTATTCTAGATCCAAATGTGTTTATGACACGTGTCACAAGTCGAACGGTTCGCGGATTTTAGTGGGTTTAGCTCGTAACAAACGCAAAGTGAGTATTGCTCACAGCAATTAAACTTTAAAAAAATCAGTGGTTGTAGTAAATAGAATGTCTTCTAAGAAGTGCTAAAGTCAGCGATATAACGCCGGGATGGCGTATGCAAACAAGACTAAAAAATTTTTGAGTTATATTTATAGGAACGTACGATACGATGTTCTACGAAGAAGGCCATAATTGTTTAACTTTATTACTTTATTATATTCGAAGCACACAAGACATGACATATTTTCAATTGGAAAAT
Source organism: Cryptocephalus primarius (assembly GCA_963576515.1). NCBI lineage: Eukaryota > Metazoa > Arthropoda > Insecta > Coleoptera > Chrysomelidae > Cryptocephalus > Cryptocephalus primarius. The sequence continues at coordinate 11,559,121 of OY754939.1, forward strand.
CACTTCTAGTACGTTCAATAGACCTCATTCAAAAGCAATATAAAATCCGGATAGGTCGTCAAGTGATGAGTGATTGATTATATCGGTTAGTGTTTGTTACATACATTACGAACGGCAACTTGATATTGACAAATTTATCAATTCGCTTAATATATTGCGATACAATACACGAGGTCATTTATTGTCTGGTAGATTTTTCATGGCTGATTCCTATGCAGGTATATCCCAGTTCATAGAACAAAAAAAAAGCTGATTTGGTAGATCAAAGTTAACAGCAGACGGACCAAAAAACTGTTTCAAATGGATCAAAGATGATAAAAACAAAAATCTAGACAAATCTGAGCTTTTGCGTATTTTTAGATAATAAATATAAAATAAAAATAGATCGTCTTTCATTTTTTTTCACCATAGCGTGAAAATTATTGGCGGAAGGCAATACGTAGTACAGGCAATTTGTAGAGAATTAAAAGACCTTTAAAATGTGCGTTTCTAAAAGGTGATCGGAGCATTTATTACCGAGAAATCTTGGAAAAACCGTTAAAACGGACCCCTTTTCAAAAATTCACAGCTTAGCCCAGTTTAAAGCTGAAGGGCTAATTTTGGGTGAAATGTTAGGTTACTATGTCTATTTTAAGCATGCAAAAGTTGGATGCTGTCGGAAAAATAGTTTTTCGCACAATTGCGTTATTAACAATATACACCGAAACATGGAAAAATTCGGCGTATTAACCAAGATGGACAGATTTTAATTTTTCAAACTATTTTTGAAAGAGGACACCAAAACCTACAACTTGGTTATCTTCAATTTTGATATACGTTTGAAGAAAAGTGTGAAAAATGGCCTCGAATATGGCAAAAAGCAAGTATATTGTTTTATGCTACTTGAAGCCCCCACCACTCAGCTGGAAATGCGAAATCGCACAATGTTCGATGCCTTTTTTCGCACTTTCCTCCAAATGTCTATGAAATTCCAAGATATCCAAGTTGTAGGTTTTGATGTCTTCTTTCAAAAACCGTTTGAAAAATTAAAATCCCATCTCAGTTAATACGCCAAATTTTGGAAGATTTCGGTGTATATTGTTAATAACATATTGTGTAAAAATTGTTCATCCGACAGCATTGAATTTTTGCATGCATAAAGTAGACATAATAGCCTAACATTTCAAGCAAAATTAGCGCTTCAACTTTAAACCGGGAAAAGCAGTGAATTTTTGAAAAAGGGTCCATTTAAACGGTTTTTCCAAGCTTTTTCGGTGAAGAATGCCTCGACCACCTTTTAGAGACGCTCATTTTAAAGGTATTTTATTTCTCTATAAATCGTCTGTACAACGTATTGCATTTCCATCAATAATTTTCATGCTATGGTGAAAAAACCGAAATATGACCTGTTTTATTTTAAATTTTTATTGTTTAAAAAGAATGCAACACTTTAGATTTGTCTAGATTTTGGGTTTTTATCATCTTTAATTCATTTTAAACAAAAAATTTTGGTCCGTCTGCTGCTAAATTATATCTACCAAAAAAGAACTCTGTAAACTATAAGGAATTTACCTCACCACTTTATTAAGCTATTCAGTAAAGTTCCTAAAACAAAAAATGTTTGGTATGTAGGAAGCAAATCGTGTAATTACCTTGCTTTTTAGTTCAGCGAATATTTTTCTATTTCATTGCAGCAATAACAGTTATGATACAAATCTGTTGCACTGTTTGCTCGTTGTTATAGAATCACCATTCTTGTGCTGCCATTCTTGCTTTTTTGAGGTTCGTTTGAAAATTGCACTTTAATTACAATTAAAAAAATGTAACATGTTTATTATACCACTTTTCTGATATAATTTTTGCAACGTGTAATTCTTTATATATGTAGCTATTATATCCATGATCTCTTGTATTATGATTGCAACTGAAATTATTCCTACTTACAATCGTTTAACCCTCGTATTAGCCACTCAGAATGTGAAACGAAATGATTTACAAGCAGGGGCAAAAATGCCGGCTTTTCGCATTCCTCAAAAGAGTGAGCAGACTTGTTAATAAATAGACTTTGATAATACTTTTTAATTTAACGGTGGTAATGAAATCGACAGAAGGAATTCAAAAGCAAACGAAAAATCATTAATTTCGTGAGAAAGAAAAATGAAAGTTTCATTATGACTGACTGAAAAGGGGTATTTGTTTCGGAAAAACGGCGCTACGAACGACCCCACGTCGCCATGCTAAGGGTTAACATGAATCCGCGCGACCATCAGCAAATCACTCGAATATCGCCTAAAGATATGGCACGGTGCTCACCTCTCGCATATCCGGCATGTTGTAGATGACCAGGGAGTAATCCAGCATCAGCTCCGTGCCCCTGATGACCCTGAGGTTCGGGAACAGCTTCCCCACCGAGGTCAGGTTGTACACCTGGTAGAACAGCAGGTAACCGCTGATGTGCGTCAACTTCGGGAAGGAGTACCCGTCGAACTCGGACTCGCTCTCGACCCTCTCTATGAGGACGATCTTCAGGTGGCCGGCGACCTCGGTGCACTCCCTCAGTTTGTCGAGTTCGGCGAGCGAATTTCTGATATCCATCGACCTGCAGATCTTCGCTTCGACCACGTACCACGCGAGTAATAATTGACAGACGACGGCGACGACGCGGAACATCGTGCGAATCTGTCCGGAACGCTCAACGACATACTCACACGACGACGCGCAACGTCCAACTGAGGACGAGAGACGGACGCGTATCGTATATGCGCTACGCGGCGCCTTTAATTTCGCTCGCCCGAGGGGCCGAGAGATAGGTGGAAATCTGCGCCTCAAGACGCGGAAATCCGCCGCTCTCGAAACTCCCCCCGGCAGGACCGGCCCCAGACGATAGCGGCAAAATTTAAGGGCGGCAAACACCTGCTGAAGTACAACTAAAAAGAATACTCCAAAAATACATTCCAATTGCCTGACTCCATAAAATAAAGGAATATGCTAAGAAACGACTCAAATAAACTCATGGAAAATCTTAGAGGGTATGGCAGTTTTATCGTATTAAATAAAAAAATCTAAAACGCTCTACGTCTTTTGATGGTCGATAGAGGTGGTAGATATTTCACAATAAACCGCTAAATTTCGAAATTTGACATTTTTTGAGTTTCTTTTTAGTTACTCGGGTATTGATTACACAGAAAAAAGTAAATCAGTGACTTAAAGGTTTCAGGAAAACGTATGAAATGAAATTTTCCAGAAGTAAATCCGTAAATTAGTTGTTGCAGAAAACTCAAAGATACACTGTTTCTTTTTAGCAATAATAATTGTAAAAAGAGACTAACCTTTGTTTTAAACATTTTAGAAGAAAGCCCTTTTTATGATGAGAAGAACGAAAGTTTTTAGCACACTGAACTGCCATTTACTGCTGAGATACGTTTATTTATTTATCCCAACAGATACTGTCAACAATGTTTGCATTACGATTTATATGAGTGTATTGCCTTTTAGCATGGCTCAAATTATTCGAGTGATCCTACAGCTTCTTCCTTTTAAATTTGAAAAACGTAAATAAATAATAGCATACTTATTTTTAACGTTACAAAAGGGGGTAATTTTTTAGTATATAAACTAATTAAGTTGGATTATTTATTATTGCATACACAAACTTCTAGTTATCACAGTTAAAAAGCTGGGTGAGTAGTGGACGCAAGTATACTGTTTTATGCTACTTGAACACGTTCGAGGCCATTTTCACACTTTTTTCCAAATGTATATGAAAATCCAAGATAGCCAATTTGTAGGTTTTGATGTCCTCTTTCAAAAACCGTTTGAAAAATTAAAATCGACCCATCACAGTTAATACGCCGAATTTTGCAAAATTTCGGTGAATATTTTTAATAATGTAATTGTGCTAAAACTGTTCATCCGACAGCATCCAACTTGTACCCGCTTAAAGTAGACATAATAACCTAACACTTTAAGCAAAATTAGCGCTTCAGCTTTAAACTGGGCACAGCTATGAATTTTTGAAAAAGGGGCCATTTTAACGGGTTTTCCGAGTTTTCTCGATGAAAAATGGTCCGATCACCTTTTAATAACGGTCATTTTGAAGGTCTTTTAATTCTCTACAAATCGTCTGCACAACTTAATACATGTCCGTCAATAATTTTCACGCTATGATGAAAAAACCGAAAAATTACTTGTTTTTTAAAAAATTTATTGTTTAAAAAGACGCAAAAGTTCAGATTTGTCTAGATTTTGGGTTTTTATCATCTTTGATCCATTTTAAACAAATTTTATCTACCAAAAAAAACTCTTTAAATTGGGCTATTTGCTCTTCGAAGCTGATCGGCTTACTTAAAAAAAATCACAGTCAAAAAGTTTTGTAGTGTCTTCTTTAATTATTAACGAATTTCAATCATCTCTTTTAGTCTAGGCATCTTATTGAAATAATAATAACTACATTATTTATAACAAATTTTAACAACAGTTCGATAATAATATATTAATAATAGAATTTTTCAGGTCGCTGGTTAGGACGAAGAAGTGCAATTGAGTGACCCCCCTCTCGGTCACCCGAGTTAAGTCCTTTGGATTTCTTTTTGTAGGGATATACAAAAAGCAAAGCTTGTTATGTTATGTTATGTCGCGAAGTGACACCGCAAGTTCTGCAGAATGCACGACAACGGTGTGAAGATAATCTCTATCAATGCATTTGGTGCATAACATGTTTAACATTTACTTCAATGGATTATTAATCAAATAAATGCGACATTTCGCTCTCAACATCAGAACCAGTATATTTGGTCTGAACCCCTCGCATTCTTGACCCATTTTCGGTTAAGTATAATTAGCGATACTGAAATTCGATAATTGGTTTTCTAAGACAGCTCCTATAGAGAAAACTCTCTATAAAAGGGTAGCTCCTCACTCATCGATCGTTCTGTTAAATATTGGCGATGTGTTTACATTATTCAAATTTGATTGTGTAGAACATAAATAAACCATAACTTAAGATTTGCTATTATTAATGCAAATCTATATCTCAGAAGGAGTATCCTAACTGAAGTCAGGTTCAACATCATGCATAAAATATGGGATGTTTCATTGGACGTATACATATAACTTCAAGAAGGATGTTTTGTCGTGGATACCAGCACTATTTTCTAATTGTGCCTTTAAAGACGCTATACATAAAATATTTTGGAATTCCCAGAAGGTCACACTCGAAACTGTACACCCGGTATACATTTATAAACAGGTATTCAATAATTCCAGTTAAGTTTAGTTAACCACTCAATAGTTAAATAACACGGATTTGTAAATAATTCAACATTATCCTATTTCATCTATTTTGACCGTTCTTGAAGAACACGAATCCTTAGGCGGTTGGAGTGAGAATTTTTTACCTGCGTTCTTTTACACACATGACATGTCCTAACAGAATACGTGTTTGTCCTTGCAAAATTTATTTTTGGCCTAGGCCACCTTTTGTAGAGGAAATAACACCGAAATTAAGTTTCATCGACTTTTGTTTAAAACGTTTCCCGGTGGTTCCTAGGTGTACTTCACTGCAATCATTTTCTACGACCGACTGAATGCTAAATTCCATTAGCAAACTATGCTATATATGTATGTCGTCCGCGAAAAATGTTTGTACGTGCCTTCTAATTCGCATATACTCAGACGACTGGGCAGTCAGTGAACCGAAATCATAAGTGAATCATGACGCCCGTATATCAGAGGCAAAAACCTGAAGTGGTGAAATGTTGAAGATTTACATAAGGCGATATTTTAGTCCACAAAGGATCCTTGGTAGCGCGCAGATAGAAATGATTGTAATATTACGGCGACCAATATAATGGAACCATGGATATTATAAAGGAGAATAACAAGCTCCGTGTTATTAAAGTTTTGTTTCCTTTCGTCGTAAGTCATACGTGACTGATATGGTTATTACAGGCGCCCCCACGCTTAGCAACCGCATGATTGGTAGGCACTGTCACTCATTCGGCTACGAGCTTGACATTTATAACTTCATACAAGTTTTCATTTTTACTTGTTTCTATGTGACTTTCGCTGACTCTCTCTCTCTCTCTCTCTCTCTCTCTCTCTCTCTCTCTCTCTCTCTCTCTCTCTCTCTCTCTCTCTCTCTCTCTCTCTCTCTCTCTCTCTCTCTCTCTCTCTCTCTATTTTACCTTTTCTTTCGAATTTTCATCCTTGTAGCGAGTAGAACACGCTAGATGTTCCTAATATCCCTAGTTCATGTCCCTAGTATCCATGAAAGCTTTAAGGAACACACGGAGATATTTGTATAATTCAACCGCAATTAGATCTTTGAATGAGTACGAAAGTCCCTCTGGGTGCATTAAAGTCGACTATTACAATTGTTTGCACGTTTTTTAAGATGAAGTGGGTGTTCTCAATTAATTCCTGTTAGTTTCTTGCCAGCTTTGAGGATCTACTTCTAGCATCTAGAATGCTTCTTTGTTACAAAATGTGTTTTAGAATCGCCTGGAACTTTTCCAGAATCCCACAGATGCATTCGGAAGTCTGGTCACATCTCCACTTGCTCTACATTACCAGATCTTTGTATCAATTGATCCCATTTGGATTCAGGAGTATCGCTATAGGTGTTGCAGGTCTGTTAGAATTTTTAACAATTAGCCAGAGTACATATGAATTCTGGAATTGTGAGCAATTCTTTTAGTATTTCATGCCTTTATAGCTCTTATTAAAAAGCTCATTAGCTCCAGATTTTGTATTTTTATATGACTCAATCTCCGAAAGATACTTCCCTTAAATACCTGAAAATACTTTCTCGGCCAGATCTAAATCTTAAGGGATGAGATAGGAGGTGAAGCAGGATGGATCTTATGTATGTGTACTTATACATCCACGTCTACTCTTTCCATAATGTCAAAGTTCAGATTTTTAAATCAATGCTGACAGTTAAGCGAAATTAGTTTATTATTTCAAAGGTGACGTGATAATAATTAAGTCAACATTGAGGTCAATGATTCGGTACATCAGCGATATAGGTGCATAATGGGTGTACACGGAGCGTTATGAGCAATAAAAGTACACCGCATCTACGCTGGGACAATAACATGGAGATAAAATTTGTACAAATAGCGATAGGGTTTTCAATAAAGCATGGTTAACAATATTAATCTCGACTATCACTACCTACTACAGTTGATTGAAAGAGCTTAGAGATATAGTATGTAAAAACGTGAAAAATGTTACTAAACTTTTAGCAAATATTTGCCTGATTTGTTTCAGGCTTGCCACTCCACTGCTTGTCCACTTCAGTTGGATTGTTAGTGATGTTTGTAACAATACGTATGGACATCATTGAATTTGAAGAGATGTTCTAATTGCTTAGCCAGCAAAATACCCTAATTTAAGCCCGTGTGATTTTTATATATAAGGGTGCCTGAAATCGTTAGTTTAGTACTAAAAAGTACAAACGCGGGATCAGTTTCGACTAAGAATTGAGAATTTATAAACTGAAATTTGAAATAAGTAGGAATTTTCTGAAAGGATTTGGCGATCTTTGAGGAGACGAATCAATTTGTACATTGAGAATAAAGGCCGTCATGTAAAGCATCTTTTTATTATTTGCTTTTTTGTATTTATGTATTAAAAAAATATGAAATTTAATACTTATTAAAAAATTCTTTTAAAATAAAAGCGCTGATGTGAGATCCTAAAAATTTATTAGCATTAGGAAACTTTCCAGCATATCTTCCAGCATAAATGGATAATAGCTCTTCACACGAAAATTATTCTTCCAAAAATAAAAATTAAACTAGTCATGAAAGTACAAAAAATACAGTTCGTTTTAAGTTTGTTATACGCTAAAGCAAAATGTTTTAACCATGATCAATGCATATAAACACAGTAAGTGCTGCGGTTAAAAATAGCAAATAAAGATAGCTACTTGTCAGATATCTCTGCATGTAAAACGCCATTTTTCCATCAAAACCTACAACTTGGCTATCCCGGATTTTCATATACGTTTTCCAAGTTTTCGTGATGATAAATGCCCCGATCACCTTTTAGGAGCGCTCATTTTGGTCTTTTAATTTTCTACAAATCTGTCTCTATAACGTATTGCATTTCCATCAATAATTTTCACGCTATGGTGAAAAAACGGAAAAACGACCCGTTTTTTTAAAATTTCTATTGTTTAGAAAGAACGCAAAAGCTCAGATTTGTCTAGATTTTGGATTTTCATCATCTTTGATCCATTCTGAACAAAATTTTTTGGTCCGTCTGCTGTTAACTTTGATCTACAAAAAAAAAACTCTATGACCAAACGTAAAATGCCAACGAAAAATGCTACTAGGGTATTAAAATTCTAAATAATTTTCCAGTAAATAGTAGCAGTAAAATACTCCATGCTTTCGATTTTTGAAAAGGTCAAAACCAAAAACGATTCACCTAACGAGGCAAAAATATATTTTTACCAGACACAAAACTGGGACTTTTTTATCTCCTCTTTTAGTTCCATAATTGGAAACGTTTCCCTTTCGTTTTTGTTAGTTTTTTTGCATCTACACTCATTTTTTGTCTGCGATCATTATGCGGTCGTAAAATTTTTTGCGGCTATTTAAACTTGGTCCCGACGAACAGCCTTGATACTCCACAAAACTCGGTTCCAGTGTTGACATCTATTGAAAAATTTCTACAGTTCTCCTCAGATGCAAATTTATTATAATGTGTGTATAATCTGTGGTATGCAACTCATCCTGCCATATTGACCAGTTGTCCACAGACATCCTGTACACTCAACCAAAATTTTACATAAAAGCTGTAGGTACTACTATATAACTAAGTGTATCTAGTCGCTTAAAACTTGTGAAAATTAAAGCTAACTCTTGGCCACGAAGGGAACTAATTAAAAATCTGCTTGAAAAACAATCAATGCAGCTAAAATCTACAGAAATTTTTGAATCCTCTAAAATGTGCCACTAAATGAAAATCAAGTGATTGATGAGACTTTTACAAAACAAAAAAATGTATTAAGGAAAAGCTGGTGTTGCGTATATGAAATTCTATACCTTCTATCTCACTCCGTTCTATTGCAAAATAGTAAACATGGCTTTGATAAATTTAAATACATTATAAATATTTACATTGATTCCACAAATCACTCGTCCATTTATTACACACTCGCACATTCATTTAAAGGGCATACATTAAATTTAAAGACCTGTCGTCCGATCAATCCGAAAAGATGTGCTTAAACAGTTTAAATTTTTAACCAGCAGGAAGGCTTTTCGGTCGTAGAACGGACGAAAATCGGTTTCGCTTAAATTAGGCTTTAGAACAAGACGCAGAAATCACGAAATGAGAAATTAAGGCTCCTGTGCGTGCGCATTAGGTATCCCATGGCGCCATATAATTAGGCAAGTGGGATTTTGGGGTAGTTTCCCGTGTGTAGTGGCTTGGTGAGCATACTCGTGTTCCGTGTTCTTGATTTTACCCCCTACGCTTCATCCCCTTGGTGAAAACTGTTGGGTAAGTTTGTTTAAATGTAAATTGCGGTGGCAGAATGTCATTATAGGTGGCCATTAAGGAAATTAAATAAGGTTAACAAGTGTCAACAAGTTTCAGTTATCACACTTATCCGCACTTATCACTGTCTCTATTAATAGGTGATGGTGCAGGATCAAACGATCAACGTCCGCGTAACTTAATCGACAACGTGCCACACGTTGTAGATAAAGTGACGCCATTACAATCTCAATTATAAGACAGCAGGCAAGTTATTAATTTGGAACATGGAACCTAACCTAAACATTTTTCCACTTTGTTGATTAGATGATCGATTAGAAACACACTTTCCCACTTTCGCCGTACTGAAATTGTATTGACAGCTAAGAGGAGATTTGGTAGTGGCTAAAAGACCGGCGTGAAAAGCAAATGTATAATATAACAAAGTAAATGTTGAAAATAAAAGAAAAGTATGCAAAAACGGTGCCAAGTGAGGTATGAAGTGGAAACATGTATCGTGGGTATTATTCTTGAATGTTACAGCGTACCCACAGCCACTCATGTTCCTAATGATCATGTACTGAAACACCAACTAGTACTATTAATGTTGACTTTCTTAAAATGTTCTAATAAAACACACCCTATCAAACTAACGTTAACTCCATATATTCTAACCAATTCATTCAGGCAGACAGCACTTGGTCGATCTGGCTACCACATAAGCTCCTCTACTGAATACCGTACCCTCAGCTACTCATATTCCTAATGAGCTACATAGAAATTTAAAGTTTTTTAAATTCACCTCAGCCAAATATGTAGGTATATTTCACATTGACATTTCTATATTGTAATCTTACATTAATTCTTTGGAAATCAAGATTAATCCTAAATTAGAAAACAAATTTATGTTTAGAGATGGGGAGAGAGAGAGAAATCTCCAGAGTCCTTAGAAATGATATTAAGACTATTTTGTTAAATTATAACAGGAAGCTTCTAGAATTTATCGAAGATCATTTAGGAAAATCTATATTTTCTGTGATCCTTGGAGAATGAAACAATTTGAAACTTGTTTAAACTGGTTGGATCCTATTTCACGTCTTTACAAACTTTACAAGGACGTCTGAAATCTTTATTTTTGATTTGTTCTAACATTTAAAATTGTTAAAATTGTTGGCAAAGTTCATAAACCCTCTAGATTTACTTTGAAGGCAGTTTTCAGTGTTGAATGTTTCATAAGAACCTATGGAAGCTCTCTTCTAGATTCTTGATGCTTATATACGTTTAGGATTAAAATAGAACTGTTTGAAATTTCCATAAGCCTTTTCTACAGTCAATTTTTAACCCATTCCAACCTTCCGGAATTTTAAAGGAACCTTTAGCGTTTTCTTCGGCACGATTCAAGCATTATAGTGAATGGAATTATAACAAGAAAACTTCTAGAACCTATTATTTGATTCTATTGCAAAACACTTTTGATAATTCAATTCTAAAGTCTAAATCTTTTTGATCTGATTTTCTAGCAATATTACTTGTTTAAAATACCAGAAGGATGTCTTGGATCTTCAGTAGACATTTTTTAGGCTTTTCAACGTTTAATAGTGAAATTAAAAGTTTAAATATTCCAAATACCTTCTAGATTCATATTTAAAGCCATTGTGGCAATGGTAGACAAAATAGTCTCGTTATCTCCTGGACTAAAAGCATGGTACACAAAGTGCTAAAACTATAAATAGTAGACTCTAGTACTAGTGAAGGAGAACTTTTCTCTATTTAAATAGTGAAACCGCTAATATTAGTAATACTGGCAATAATAATAAAAAATTTAAGAACAGTATTACTAAACTACAACTCTGCCCTGCTAATATTTTGATTACAAATTGAACCATAATTGTTTAAAGTGTAAATTTCTAATACATGAAACTGTGTAAACAGTGACAACTTCTTTAATAAACGATACACAAACAATAGGAACATCTCACCTTCACCAATGAGATACAAGAACATGTCTACGAATTAGAATTGATGTCAGTTTGTCATTAAAATGAACTCAAGAAAAATTTACATCAACAGAATAATTTTGAATGCATTTACTTACTTCTACTCTTATCTTTGTTTCAGAAATGAGTCGACTCAAATTTGGGATACTAACAGGTAAGTATACCACATTGAAACACGTCTCTAAATGCAGGACATTAAGTACAAAGATTAAATATAGAAACAATACAATCGACGGATTAGTGATATTAGTTATATTAATTTGTATTAGTTGAAAATAATAATTGTTAACAAATGAATTAATAATTGCTGTTACTTATACCTACATTAATATATACTTATTTCAGTCCTTTTAATTTTAAATTGAAATCAAATTGCAACTTCAAAATCTGTTCAATCCTTCTCTATTTAATAATATCAATATTTCAGAATACTAACTAGTAATATTTTAAATTTTAAATGATACCAAATGTTTAAAAAATAAGTAAATACATGTATTAATATATTTCACAATTGTTAACATGTAAACAAACATGTAATAGTTAAATAAATATGTGACCATTCCTTCATTAATAAATTCATTAAAAATTGAAACTGCTTTGGGATGGAACAAAATACAACTTTAGGAAAAGTTCATCACCACACCAATACAAATACATTTCCCTTTTGCCTCCAGTATAAAAATTAATTTTTCACTCTTTCATAGTAGGTGCATATGGGTGCTAGGAATATAATTATATCTCACATAATATAAAGCGTACACAACGTAAAATAATGTTTAGTTACAAATTTATATAGAAATTATAATTTGATAAATTACAACTGGTTTAGGTATTACTGTACAATTACCTATGTTAGGATATGTTTAAAAAAGTATCATGCCCAAATTTTGAAAGGAATGTGACACTTATAGAGGTTCTTAGAATTTTGCCCATGTAACAGATTTACATGGTGCTTATATGAATTTAAGACCCAATTAGTTTACAATTTAAATCGAGTGGTAATTCACTCCAGTAGCCATTTTACCTTTACCATTTTTCAAACTCAATAGTAGATAAGCACTTAAAAACCTCTTGAAGGAAGTTTATCTAAGTACCAAAAAAATCTTGTTTATAGGCACAAATTTTTTTTATCCTCTTAATTACAAGAAGAAATGACGTCATTTTAGGCAGCCTAAGCTGCCCAAACATGTAATCTGTCACTGCAAAATCGGACATTAGCCTCTGTTTTAAGTTTTCAATTTGTATAGTGAGCGATCGCTGCTACCGCGGAACCGAGAAGGATCATTCCGGACCTAAATTAAGCAAGGAAGTGGCGAATATCTTTTCCAATGTTCAAATCATTCGCGACCTCGTTGAAGATGAAAAGGAAGCCATAGCAAGCGTATTGAAAAGATGGGCCAACGAAAGATGTGCTGTTATTTTGACCACAGGTAGCACTTACTTTTGCTGCCTACTACTTTTGCTACTTACCACCTTTCTTTCATTAGGTGGTACCGGTTTTTCCCCTCGTGATGTCACCCCGGAGGCAACCAGGTCTGTCATAGAGAAGGAAGCACCAGGACTAGCTTGCGCAATGGTTGCTCGTGGTCTGGAGGTTACAGAATTTGCGATGTTATCCCGAGCAGTCTGCGGAATATACCTGAACACTCTTATTATAAATTTACCAGGTGATAACGACCTCATTTTAATTTTTTATACTCATTTTATTATTGCAGGAAGCCCAAAAGGTGCTGTTGAAAACTTTCGTTTCATAAAAAAAACATTACCTCATGCTCTTGCTTTAATAAACTCTGACGTCCAACTAGTGGAAGTAATTCATGGGGAATTAGCTTGTAATTCGGGCCCAAGCAATGTAAGTTACTCGATATCGTGACTTTTTTTACATACAATATTTTTAGGTAAAATTAAACAATGTAGCTTTGAGACCTCGAACATCAGAATACCCGATGCTCAAAGTAACTGATGCTTGTGATCTTATTGTCCGTGAATGTAACCCAACAATACAAATAGAGACAGTATCATATGAAGAATCTATCAATAGAGTTCTCGCGGAGGACATTTACGCCCCTGAACCTATTCCGCCATTCAGAGCTTCCGTCAAGGACGGCTATGCAGTTTTGTCCACTGACACCAATGTGGTTCGAAATATAAGACAAGCTAGCGCTGCCGGTGACCAGGTAAAAATTATGACAAAAATATAAGTAATACAACCACATAATCTCCTTGTAATTGTAAGCTTAGCAAATTCAAATACAAAGCAAAGGAATAATAAACAAGTAAACAGTTGTATTAATATTTCTCAACCTTTAGCCAATTGAAGATCCTTTAAAACCTGGGGAAGCAATTCGTATATCAACAGGTGCTGCACTTCCATCTGGTGCTGATGCAGTTGTTCAAGTTGAAGACACTACTGTCGTTGACAAGACTCCTGATAATTCCATCGAACTATCAATTCGTCTAAATAAGAAACCAACATGTGGACAAGATATTAGGTAAGATATTGTTAAATAATGTTCATCAGATCATACACACCTACAAGGCTCCTTAATTTCTGTAAATTTTTAGGGAGATCGGAAGTGATATCGCAGAAGGCTCATTATTGCTAAAAAAATTTAATCGAATTTCTTATGCTCATGTTGGAATTTTAGCTTCTTGTGGGATAACACAAGTTAGAGTATTTAAGTAAGTAATGTGAATCTTTAAATACTGCCATTAAAATTACTTCATATTTTAGAAAACCAATAGTGGGTGTTTTGTCTACTGGAAATGAAGTGATGAGTGCGCATGAAAGTCTTAAACCTGGCCAGATCCGAGATAGTAACAAACCTTGCCTGCTTAATTTTATTAGGAAATATGGTTTTACTGTTAATGATTGCGGTATTGCTAGAGATATGTGAGTGGTAATAATTTTCGGGTAGTTATTTTATAATCTCTTTTTTTTAGACCAAATGAAGTTAAATCAACTTTGGCTAAAGCTTTTTCTGAAAATGATGTTGTGATTTCTACCGGAGGCGTTTCAATGGGCGAATTTGACATTTTAAAAAGAGTGTTGGTAGAAGATTTCTCTGCATTTATACATTTTGGTAGAGTAAACATGAAACCAGGGTTAGTTAAAACTTGCTGATTTTACTCTTTAAATACTTTCTTTAAAATACCAATACGGAAGTACTGTTTTTTAGCAAACCGACAACATTTGCAACATTAGTGTATAATGGAAAATTTAAACTATTTTTTGGTTTACCAGGAAATCCAGTATCATGCAATGTTACTGCCGTACTTTTCGTCATCCCGACATTGCGATATTTAGAAAGACATCGAAATTATAAGTTTCCAGTTGTGTCAGTTATGGTAGGGTACGTTATAAATTGTTGAATATGAATTTTTGAAATTAATTTCTAGTTACCTCGTTTGTCCAATTCAGACCCAAGACCAGAGTATCACAGGGTTATATTATTCACTGAGAATGGAAGATTGGAGGGAATGTCAACTGGAAATCAAAAAAGTAGCAGATTATCCAGTATGGTGGATTCCAATGGTTTGGTTTTGGTTAACGGTCATACCAATTTTTCTACTGCTACCACTACCGATGGTGCCAATTTGTGTAGGTAGAAACATATTAAAATTCAAATTTTTAAGTTGATTATACTACATCATATTCCAGTTTCATAGAATATAATTCAAAATTCACCTCATTTCATTGATGTGATTTTATTTTTATCATATTTTTCGTAATTTTCAGTTTTTGGTGCAAGTACAACTCCTGCTTCAAATAAATCAAGTAAGTTCACCTCGATCTTGGAAAACATTTTCCAATGGTCTGATGATTTTAAATAATTTTTAGTTTTCTATACAAATCCGTCTTTTCCTGCAAGTGCGTCAAGTAGGTTCACTTTTTTGTCTAACACCATTTCGAATTCTGTGTATTACACATCCCTAATAATACTTTGATATATACGTAATTTTCAGTTTTTGGTGCAAGTACCACTCCTGCTTCAAATAAATCAAGTAAGTTCACCTCGATCTGGCAAAAATATATAGCAAATAAATGAAGTATAATTGTTACTATTATTTAAACAAAGCATAGTGGGGCCAAATATTGTGGGCGTATAAACGCGAGAACTCATTGGCATTGTATGTTGAGCTTACTAGTATTCAGTAGGCTTTATGGTAATCTATTTAACACTGAGTTAGCTGGACTATGCTACGTATTTTCAAATTATGTATTAATTTCGTTTGCAATTTAAATTTTCAGGTGAATTTGAATACAAAGCAATTATTTTCGATGATTTGTTATCTGAAAGGCCGTAAAGCCATGATTAAGTGGGGATTTGTAAGTATTAATAAATAATCATTTTTCAAGTCTCTATTTTTACTTTTTTTTAGATCCAAAAAAAACGAAGCTAATTTTTCGGGTGCCACGAAATACACACTCACTATATTTTGAATAAAAAACTAAACTGTTTCTTTTTATCCACTTTGTCCAATAAACCAAATTTATTGATTGGATCGGGTGTTACATACTGAGCCTCAATTAAATTAAGGGATTATTAAAAATTTTCAGCCTTCAAACATATATTTATATTTTCAATTTATAATTTTGATTCACTATAAATGAAACTGGAAGCTTATTCAGAGCAGTGTATTTCTTAAGAATCTTAAGAATAGGATAATATATACAAATCTATATACATGACTTCTTAAAAAATTATGCCCAAAAATGTAAACATCTTACAAAACAATTTTTTTCCGGTTAGAACTTGTGGAAGACGTCTTCCATCTTAAGTGATAAACTTTGACCCTATTCACAAAAGCATTTTATCGTTAAAATGGGTTTAGCTTAAAATGCGTTTAGAATGTGCTTCACAGATGTAACTAGTGTTTTGTTTCGTGTATTCTTAACACGGAGGTAACTATAGTTACCTTATTGAAACGCATTTTAAGCTAAAACCCACATTAACGTTAATATGCGTTTATGAATAAGACCAATAGTGTTTTGCTGTTAGTAGCACAAACATTTTTGTTCTAAACAGCCCAAACTTAGTATAAATCAAAAAGTAACAATATCTAAGTATTAACAAATAATCAGTATGCATTTCACACGATTTTCAGAATCTCCAAAGGTTTGCACCATGGTTTTTCTTCCAAACTATAGTTAGGCCTCGGGTTTCTGGTAGTAAGAGCGACATCTAAGATTTGGAGAGCTCTTGAAGACAACACTACCGGTTGGAAATTCAGGCAACCGCCTATTTCAACTAAAGTTTCTTGCTGTTCTTGTTTTCTGAAAACAAAGTAAAATGTAGAATTAGTTTCGGTATGAAAGGTGGATTGTGGAAATGATGGCAAGTGAAACTTTAAAGATACACGATGCTCTCAATTGTAAAATCAGGTATTTCAGTTCTTGAAAACAAATACTCTACATCCATGCGCAAAATAGTAATGCAAATGATAAACTGAAGTTTTCAATTGTGTTTTTGATATAACCACAATGGTGGAAGCAGTGGCTTAATCGCAGCAATGAACATATATTCGGAGCCCGTGTACTTCGCTCATACTGCACACTGGTAGATATGCCACTGATTTCTTTAGAATGTTGGAAAGCCAGAATGACTATAATTAAATCTAGAAAGTTCTAGTAGTTTAGTAGTAGAAGTTTCAAGTCTTTTATTTTAATTGTAAAGGCTTTGTTTGAAGTTGCCGGGTGGAATGTCACTGTAAGGAATACTATACCGATACTATACTATCTACTGAACATATGAAAACAAGATCGAACCCAGAACATAAATAAGTTTCAGAACTGAAGGCAATTTTGATGGTTTTGAGCATTTTTCGTCTTGCAGCATTATTTAAACTTGATTATTTATGGTACTTACTTCTCTATCTTGGGCGCAGAAAACAGCAACTCCGGCATGATTCCTTGCGGATTGATCGTCACCACCTTAATGCCCATCGGCGACAGCTCCTGCCTCAGAGCCTTGCTGGCGCCCTCGACGGCGTACCGACTTGCCACATAGGCCACCAATCCAGCCCCCAAGTTTTCGGTAGCGCCCACTGTAATGATGCGCCCGCCGGCGTTACGCAGAAGATTCTGGAACTTCCTGGCCGTACGCAAGATGCCTACCACATTCGTTTTCAGCATGGCGTCCCAATGCGCTATGTCCTGCTGGTCGAGGCGCCCTCTGTAAGAGAGGCTGCTAGTGTTCACCACAGCCCAAATGCCTGAGAAGAAGAGATTGAGTATAAGGAGTTGGAAAGTTCATTAATTTTGTGATCCAGAAGCCCTAAACAAAATTAAGAAGTCCAATTAAAGGAAACATGGTTTGGGAACCAGGCTACAGTGAGCATTTGGGCAAAGGAAAGGACTGAGGAATGAGCCTCGAAGGACTTCTGTGGATTTAAAGGCAATCTTTAGACAGGCTAAACTAGAGTGGTTTTAACTTTCAAATCAGGAATCCGTCGAGGGAAAAGTCGAAGTCCACTCCTCTTTAATGAACCAACTTGGAATCTTGGTAAAGAACACAATACTAGGAAACAGACATGTCATTCTTATCGCCGAGTCGGAAGATTACCCCCAAGAATGTTTCACTCATTTAACAAGGTTGAATAACTAAATATGAAAATTGCAAAAAGCAAAACAAAATGTATAACAACATCAAAGGAGCCCCTACGTTGTAAACTAGATTCTAGGTCCTAGAGTACCCAGGATGTAAAATCACAAGTGCAGGGTTCTTAAAAGAAGAACTGAGAAAACAAGCAAATGAAGCTGCCACAGTATCTGGGCATTTCAAACAATCAATTAGGAGCATTAAACACCTCAGGATGGACAGTAGGTTCAGAATTTACAAAACAATGTCTGAGACCAATTCTGACAAAGAACAACCAAGATGAAAACACTAAGAGCAAGGCACGTTGCAAGACCCCATGCAAATAGATAAAGGAACACAGATATAAAAAGAAGTACAAGACAGACGACGTGATAAGGTGGACTAGTAAAAGAACAAAAGTGGAATCAGTATGTTAATAGGATGACACTCGACAGAATGAAGAACTCGACACCCCACATGGAAGAAGACCAGAAGGAAGACTTCCTAAAAGATGTTAGGTGGCAATCGACATCGAAGACAGTGAAACGCGTATTAAAAGAAGAAGAAGTGAAGTGGGATAAGTATCTGTCTTTCTCGTGTCACTGTTTTGGTACTTTAATAGGTAAACACTATAGTCCACTATAGTGGATGACACCTCCTGGTCACGTAAACGATGTCAAATTTTTTCCCATATTACCGTCTTCTCCTGCGGGAAGATGTGCCCTGATGATGTCGACTGCTTCATGAAGTAGATCTTCTCTGGTCACGTCCAGTGGTAAGGCGACCAAACATCCAGGTCCCTGGATGCTCTCCCTGTGCTTCTGCCAGGCGCGGATAATCTTGGCGGGAGCAGAATCGCCGTTTGAGCCGGCCGCGGCTCCGTCTTTCAAGCCAGCGAACACCCGGAAGCCCCTGGTGGCGAGATGGATCGCGATCTGAAACAGAGACCGTTCAGAGTAAACATTCGAATGTGACGGCAATTCTGAAATTAATTCTGATATGTAAAGACCAAAGGATATTATTTGGATAATACTTTTGATTTGATTCTTAGACAGAGTGTCTTGTTTCAGACATCCGAAGTGCAATACCGAAGTACAATTTTTACAATATCTCGGTTAATGGGTAATTAACAACACATACTTGTAGTCCGATAGCGTTATCAGCGGAGGTGACCAGAACAGGTTTCCCGGCACCAGGGCAAGTACCGTCTGAGAGGTCAGATCCGACTCCAGTACGAATTTTGCAGAGGAGGTAAACCAGCAGGGCTCCCGCTATGGAGAAGAGGGCTACCAGTTGAAGAGCTAGCACCAGGGCCGTATTCTCGTCCATCGGGCTAGAAACGAAATACAATTTAAAGTTAAGATATATATCACCGGCAACAAATTTCGTTCGAAATAACTTCCAGTTACTTAAAATACGAGGATTAACCTTCGGAATACCTCCCGAGATCAAAACAGGTCTATTTTTCCTCCACATCATTTTCTCACGTAATTATTTTCCGACTTATGTGAGAGATTCGTTTAATCACGGTTTCTCCTGACGCACTTTAGTTGTTTGCTGGAGACACGATTAAAGACATGTTGTATCCAATTAAATTTAACGAGATGTTAATGAAAAATTGAAGTGTGATCGCCGTTGTTGTCACCGAAACACCATGGGAATGCAAATTTGAGGAAAACGTACAAACGAATAAAGAAAATGACAATTCAGTTGACACGTTCAGAAACAGAAAATCTGGTTTTGAATCTGGTTGGTTATCAAAAAACTACAAAAACATCAAAATTCAACTTTGGTCGAACAAGGACAGAAAACTTAAAAAATGTTTATAATCGGGTGCAAAATTAGTCTAAACAAGTATCTCAAATGTTTTGCAGACATTTTTTGTTTATATCTCGGTTAATTTTAATTTTAACTATTTTTTGCTTATACAATTTTGAAGCTGAGGTAATTTCACACGATTTTTATATTAAAGTATTTTTTCTTAGAATAAAAGGAAGGGAGCTACAGTAAGTTTTTTATATGTAGTACATGTTTTTTGCAGTAGTTATGGTGGTCCAGGAGCAGTCAATTTTCCCGTGCACAAAGTCCCTTTCCAGCACAAACAAAGGTTTTTCTTATGGACTGAAACCGAATTTGGTGGTTACTTTTGTGACAAAATCGTAAAATTTCTTTAAAATGTAATTATTTAAAGAAATTACCAAAATTTAACTTTCTTAATTTGTAACCAATTTTTTTAGACAATATAAATTTTAAACAGCTATCAATTGCCAACCTTGACAAAATTTTGGACAGAACTGACAAGCCGATTTGTGTTTTGAAAAATTATCTTAGCCTGCCCGATTCATAAGAAATAAACTTTTTTTTACTTACAAATCAATTTCTCATTTTCAATTCATCTCAAATTCTCCTGGAAAAAATCACATATAAAACATATTTTAAATTTTGGCTTTATGATTTGGATCGCACTCATTCATTATTATAATTCCGTGAATTACCTGTCATTTAATTAATATTACAATGCGTTCAAACCACATTTAATGAAGACTTCCTGGTGGATATTCGCAAGGCGTTGCATTACAAACGGAGTTTCATCAACTTTTATATCTGCGACCTCTTTTCTATTTACATCACAACCGGCGAACTTTTATGACTTGGTCAATAAAAATAGAATAACAGCGATCCTTTGTGAGCATAAAAACAATAATTAAGAGATGAGCAAGGAAACATGGTTTCTAATTAATCTTGCATTAATTATTGATTGCATTATACGGAGCGGATCCGTTAATTAAGCTTAAAAAATGAAGAAACGCCGGGAAAGTTACTGTAATTAATGGTGGTGTTAGGCTAGTGCATCTGTAATTCGAATGATGTTTTTAATTGCATCTGCAAAAAAATGTTAATTGTGGAACTTCCTGAGATAAGTACCTTTATAATCATTTTCCCTAATTAAAAAATTTTGTAACACGATTGTGTAATAAAAGGTTTTCTAGTGCAGGTATGTTATTACATATACAAGAATGTTGTTATTTACTTAAAGCACGGATGTCATTGAACCGAAGAGAACGTGTACTTGATAGTCAAAGGATTACCGACTGTGCTGAAAGTCGGTCAGAAATATATCGATAGCCAATTAAAGCATTCCATTCCTATTAACATTCACTTTTGCATTTTCTCCGTAAATGTCAGCGAAACTTGTTTAAATTTGTAATATTTCATGAAAAAGCTTCAAAGGCAATTAAACGAATTGAATGTAATTAATGGTCTCTATATTTATAAGCCTAATTCATTCTTATAATATATGGATGTGGGAGTGCCAAGCAAATATTTAAAATAACTGAGCGGTATTATAAATAGAAATTGTTTTGTTGATAACTATATGCCCTATTTCAAATGAGGGCAATTAATTTTTTCCATTACCGGTAGCAGGAAGACGGAAAACATGTAGCTGAATACATCTTTTTTTTCTAAAATACATGTACTCACATAATATATAAAAAAATAAAATATCATTTGAATGATATTGAATGAATGAATAAATATTTCTCCTTTTGTCTTCCTTTTTTTTTGTTTAGAAAAACTAAGAAATTCTTGACCTGTACGTTTGTGCTAAATCGGGCGCTTTATAAGGAGCATTTTCTGACATACAGGAATTATATGAAGATATATTTTCCAACTCAGTACCTACGGTCCCTGTCCTCTTTTAACGAATTCCAGCACACTTTTGCCTAAAACTCCACTCAGAAATTAAAATATGATTTTGGGCAAAAAATTGGGTGATATTTTTTAAAACCCCTTATATAAACTTGGAAATCACTTGGTAAGATTTGATAAAAAATAACAAGTGAATATCTGTACAATTTTATATACCACCGCTATATCAAAAGAAAACTTTTATTTTGTATTATGCAAAATAAACTGAAACATGGGAGAATATTCCCAGTTTTAATTTTGAAATAAAAACAGACAGTATTTACTACGATCATCGCGATAAAAACTAATTGTCATATTAACACAACGCCGCTTTACTTTCTTGAGAACTAACCTACTCTTGCTTCTGATTAAACCTGAGTCAGACTACAAAATGTTATTCCAGTATAGATGTACATTACACCTGGGAACGAGTCCACTGAATACAAATAGTAAACAAACATTATGTCATCGAAGGATCAGAATGTGCGTGATCTTACTACAATTTTTGCAATGTTCCCATCAAGGTCGGAAAAGCGAATAACAATGCAACTGCATTGTTTTGGTTTTAGTCAGACTCACGGTTATTTAATGCTAATTTCATTTTTGATTGGAATCGCTTAGAATAAACAATGCCTGCAGGCAATTTCAATTTCCTCGACTTACAGCGATGTTAGCATTCAATTACATGAAACATATTTAATTTATGCAGAATTGAACGCGTCAATTTAATTATTATTGTATTCCATACGACGACGTCGTAAACATGCGAAGATAAAAATAACGTCTGCGATAAACAGCTCCGAGATTCTCTGACTAATTGTATAACGTAATTACTAATCGACGTTAATTTGCATTAATAACTTTTAATATTTACTTATAATTTCATTGGTTATGCCTACTTTCCGCAACTTAAGATAACGTATTTCCGTTGGTTTATTTAAACTTCTTGTTAGTGTATTGGGTAATTTAGGTGAGTTTACAAGTGTAATTAATTATGAAATATCCACATCCGCTCGCGTTCTAAAAATGTCTTATTTCTTCTTGCTAAAAATATCTCATATCATTTTTAAAAAAAATATATATTATGTGCATTCCTTTTGTTAGTATTATCTTCTATATTGGAAGTAATACATGTATTATGACCAATATGTATTTGTATCCGTAACGAAACGTTACACGTGAGTAATTAAAAAACGCTTTAAAGCAGAATTTAATGTATACGTAACGTATCTGTACGCAAGCAACCAATTTATTTTTGTTTGTTTCTTATAGTTGTTTGATACATTAAAGTGCAATTTTCGTTGAAGTCTAGAAGACAAAAACCGATCAACCAATTTTCATATTCTGTGTACGAAGGAAACCATGGAGGGTCTTTTACAAAAGTAGGTTTCGATTTTACAAAGTGATGATACTAATATAAAAATAACTAAGTGTTCTAAACACTTGTAAAGCTTCAAAAACGGTTTCGGGCATCATAGAAAACCGAAGAATGAGGTGATTTTGCCACTTTTAGGAACTTCTGGGATATCCACCTTATTTCAAAGACCATTTCATTCACTGGTTACGTCAGTGACTAACCGAGGGAATTTCACTCTGCACAAATATCAAATTTGTCATCGGCCACGAGGAAAGTGAACCGAGTGTCGCGATCCTCGTTTAGTGAAACTGTTTATGGCCGATGAAGAGAAATTGAAGAGAAATTATTATTCTCCGGGCGTCGCGTCCGATTAGGTTACAAATTTCCGTTTCGTCTTCGCACTGGGACCATTTCAATTATACAGCTTGTTTAGATAAACCGCCGCTGTAAGGGAAATTACGTCGCAGGTTTTTCTTAAGTGTTTTTACAATGCGGTCGTAAGATGTGAAAGTAAACCAGGAAAAGGGAAACGTAATCGCGAAGATCTACACTCAAGTCCTCATATAAGAAAAAGTTAGCTTAACCAAACTCAACTCGAGTGTTTTTCCTATTAAATTAGTTTTTAAAGTTTTGTTTCGACTCTGGCGTTAGTAATAAATTGTTTAAAATAAAGCCATATTTTGACAAACTGTTTGCATCAACTGATTTCACTGGAGTTCAACAAAGTAGCCTTGTGATTACTTGACTTTATGATAATACTGATTTGTTGTGAAACTGTACGTTAGTTTAAATTATTTTAAGGAAAATGAATCTACTTTTCATATTTTTTACACTTTAATTGATGTTTCTGCATAAAATTTCATAGTTTTGGTTTGTTTCACAGAAGTAACACGATAAATTACTAAAAACAACCTAAATAACGTCTCTTGTAACGCATGGATGCATAAAGAGAAGATACGTCATAATCAACAGTGTCAGTTCGATGCATACTACAGTAATTTCACTACCGTGTATCAAAGGTGCAGTTGTTTGATGGTACAATAACAAGAAAAAAAAAATCTGGAAAACAGTTTTAGTTGGAAAATATTTGAAAAAATTTCTGAAAACGCATTTCGATCTTAAAACCTGGATTTCCGAAAATTTAGCTGTATCCAGAAAAATGTATCTGAGTAACAAATATTTTTCTGAAATAAAAGATTTACTGACCAACGAACGATCAGTACATCGGGCAGAAGATGCAAATCGCGTTTTGGACTCTGTACTCAGCAACTACTTTTGTGAAAAACAGTGCATATTAGACATATTTCTGCACTTTGGCCATAGTTCTTGAGGATTTTGACAATTTTGTAAGTATTGCAAAAATTAAAATTTTGCAAAAATTTTTAATTTTGGAAATTGCAAAAACAGTTCTGTTAGCAGTTCTCACTAGATCTTTAAGAGTTCTTTCGATAATCCTAATAAAATTTTCCTGTGAAGTTGAAATTCCAAAAGTTATTCGCCATAGTTGCACAATCGCCATCAACAGATGGCAGTTCTGGCAGAACTCTAAGAGTTCTATCTAGAATCCTAATAAATTTTTCCTGAAAAGTCCAAATTTTAAAAGTTATTTGCAAGATTAAAATGCGCATTTCGTATGGTAAAAATTTAAAAATAATGGCAGTACAGCTGTGATTGCAGTTCTCTATAGAACTGAGTTCTGTCGAAAATCCTAATAAATGTTTTCTGAGATGTTGAAATTTCAAAAGTCTGAAAATTTGAATTCGTGTTTTATATCGTAAAAATGAAAACAATGGCACAGCAGTTCTATGGTGAAGATGTAATAAATCGCAAAACAATTCTCGCGGTTCTCGCTGTATCTCTAAAAGACCTTTTGGAAATCCTGTTAAGATTTTGTTGTAGTGTTGAAAATTCGAAAAATATCCAAAAAATAAAGCTCATTTATAAAACTCAAACGAAAAATATCATGAAAAAATTCTATGAACAATTCTGATAGAACTCTTTAAGTTTTTGAGTTTCATTTCTTTAACTGATGATTATCTTGACAGGGAAATAAGAGAAGCCTTTTCGATAGGACTCTTGAAATTCTAGCAAGATCAGAAGTATTACGCAATTTTTTTTTGTTATTATAAATAAAGTGCTTTTTGGTCTCGCTAAATTCCAAATGAATTACTGACTCTACAAGAAATGTCATAGTCAGATAGCCGCCATCAGAATTGTTGTACAATTTTTTTTATTTTTCCATATAAAATACGAATTCCAATTCTGCGAATAACTTTTGGAGTTTCAACTTCACAGAAAAATGTTACTGGGATTATCGATAGAACTCTTAAAGTTTTAGTCAAAATTGCTATCAGAATTGTTTTAACAATTTTCAAAATTAAACATTTTTCAAAAATTTAATTTTTGCAAAATTGTCAAGGTACTTTAGTACTATGGCCAAAGTGAAGAATTGTCTAATATGCACAGTTTTTCTCAAAAGTGATTGCTCAAGTAACTGTCTGTGTTTGTCGTGTTTTCGCGAAATTCTGCAAAACTCTTGAAATTTTGCTCGAAGTACTCTAGAAGTATTTCATATCTGCCATGAATTCCTATGAATTTTAATATTTTCTCAAATTTAGTTGCCAACTTCACAGGATTATGAGTTTTGAAGAGAGATCTTTTGTTTTTGAGCAAACCTGTAACTGGTTTAGGAATGGCATTTAGGAATACCATTTTACTCTGTTTAGAATACACATTTAGTAATAGAACAATAATTATTTTTTACGGTCGGACTAGTATATAGTTTGCAAATAGCTACATTGTTCTCTTACATAAGTACTTATTACCAAGTAAAATTGTTAAAGCAAGTTTTTTGTTACTTCTATTATTATTTTTTTTTGTGAATAACTGAGCGGAAATTATTGGAATTTTTTTATTTCCATGCCAATTACCAGTTTAGGAAAAGAATGTTTCAAAAAAATTATTGATACTATTGATGAAATGTCATTTGGTCGCTATTTTTATGCAAATTCTAATTTTCCAATTTTGCAACGTCGTTATAGATTGAATATAGCCTATATTTAATTCTGATTGAGTATCTATTTTTTGCTTCACTAGAGTTAAATGTTCAAAACATTTTAGAACTCGCATTGGACACATCATTTGAAAAAAAAATCTGAAAACTCTATGATTAATTTCAACCCAAAAATGCACGCCCACGAATTTTTCCCACCAAAATTGCGAACAGAGGAAACGAATAAATTTGCGTATAGAGATCTTATGAAAGCACCAGGCAAACCGAACGTTAATCAAAAGCCATTTATTCACATATTGCAAGTAATGGGACAAATCAGTTACAAAGCATCGTTATAAGCTTGCTATAATTTACAGGGGGAAACTTATAAGAATCATAATCAGAACAGAAAAGACTTGAAACCATAAGCTTATCTCAGGTAACTTACGACGTTTCTAAAACGTTACTAAACTCTTCAGTACATTCTTATTCATAATCCTTACGACCTTTCAACATATTCAAATTCCGAAGTACGTTTAAATACTTTGTCTTACCAAATTGACGTCAAACAGTATTTGCCCTCCTATTTAGAGGCAACTTTAACTCCTTGTTATGAACAAATTTTTGCGTCGACAATTAGCGCATCCCCAACTTACACAGCTCGAATAAATCCAACACTGGAAGTCACACAGCACTGAACATATCCCGCTTCTTCTCTCGAGATCGCCAATAAGTCAATAACGAACCAACAACGAAAAACAAGAAAAACTAGCTCGCACTTACTCGACCAAACAGTGCGATAATCACGATAATGAGTAATAGGTACGGTAGATGTAATTTGTGTAGTTAGCTGTACGTATGTGTGTCAATAGTCAACCGTGGTTACGATTTGAACGCCGATGTACGCGTAAAGAAGACCCGCGATTGTATTTCTTCGGTATTCTATGGAAGACTGACCACCAGCTTGGGCCTGGGTATGTCTCGATCTCGGAGAATACTTCACGGCATGCTTTGGATTACAGCGTGCAGCGGCGGAGAATGAATCGTCCACGGTTCACGCCTACATACGTATACCTACCTACATACTTGTTAGGTACATCAACACGCGACTGTTTTATAAATTACGGCTTCCACGGCAGAAAAAATTACACCCAGCTTATTTTCTGGAGTACAAATTTGGGTCACACCGATATATGATGCGGAAAAATTCTACAGGCTGTTACTTTGAAATTTTCTGTTCTTAAAGCTCGGCTAGCTTAAATTTAGGGCACCCTCTGTGATTAGGAGAGGTAGGGAGAATAGTAAAGAAAAGTGTCTCATTTCACTTGAGTAAAATTTTCCTGCCAGAATCAGGTTCTCACGTCGTTGAAATTGCCTCGGCAACGGAGCAAAGTTGTTACGACTTTCTTCCAAGAGTTTGTCAATTCATGCGTACCTATGGTGCAAAATTGTAGTCTCATAAAACAAGAGTGGGATCGTTGCATTTCAAACAGTAAGCCTGACCGAGCCCAATTCTGCATAATCATGTAGATTACGGTAGGCGTAAAATTTTTGATGGGGTTCTAAATTGTTCTTAATTCTTAATGTGCTACTTTCCTAGACGGATTTAGAAACAATTTAATAACAAATAATTTAAATTAAATGATTTTAATTGCAATAAAATATACATGCCCAAAGGCTCCTTGCGACATCTCATTGAAATGAGTACTTGGAACTATCATTAGTTCACCCCCTTTCTGTTTCTCCCTTAGTGAAATAAATTTTGTTAATTAGCTGGTTATGTTTAAAATTATACGTTACTTATGAGTAGTCATGAGTAAGTGCGAAAAACTTCCAAAATTCTGGTCGGAATGTGCGTAACACACCTCATTGCTCATGGAATTCTAAACTCAATATTAAAGTATTCCACATTTTGCCTGACCTATTCCACATTCACCCACTTTAGCAAACAAACGATGTACGCTAAAACGTGTGTAGGTTGAGATCACTGTTAACTTGTTTGTTTCAAAGATATTTTGCCTCGTACGTTACGCGAATTAATGTCCATTAATTAGTATCCATTTATAGAAAAATCCATTGGTTTTGGATGTGTTTTTCTTAACGGGTATTAACCCATTCTGTATAAAAATGCTGGATGTTTCAAGAAAAAGACATTCCTCCGATAGCCCCATGTGGGTCAAAATACACCTGTTCGAAATTCCTGGGATTTAAATTTTACAACTTGTTTCTGTTTAAACCAGCTCAATTTCCAGAAGGTTCTGGTAAATTTGATAAATCCTTGGAAGTAATTTCGCGAGAGATTCCTCTGTCATTCCTAAGTAGAAATGAATGGAATTCCGACAACTTTTGTAATGTTTCAAAGCGAAATTTATTTGAACATTTTGAAGAAATTTTGATGATACGTGAACGAAAGTCGGAATTTGCGACATGGAATTTCTTGTTTATTATGTAAATACAAAACAGGACTTGCCGCATTTTTTAACACAAAATCGTTAATTATCACAATAACCGCTGAAGTCCGTTGCTTTACTGGTTTCTTAAACATTCGATTAACAAACCAACAGCAAAGTCAGATTAATAGGTATTATTTTTTACGGAAAAATTTCTGGCCAACATATAACTAGTTATTTTTATAGTTAAATGTTATAGTTTATGTAATACATGTATGAACTCATTCATCTCGAAGTTAATTCAGCACTGCGAAGGTAACTGTACTCAAATTACACTTATACATATGCATTATTATATAATTTTTACGTATTTTTCATAAGAAATGTGCATGAAGATGCGCATATTTTTAGTAACTTTACCGCATAAAAATTCGAGCACTAATTATTTCACTCTCCCCTCCTCATTGTCTATTTGCTCAGATAGCAACTGTCTGCGAAATCAAGGGAACTCATTTAAACTGATACAATTAGTTTCTCTATGGAGTTAAAACATACTTGCTACGTGGAATTTGTAACCGAAAACAGCCAAAATTATTCCAAAAAAAAAAAGGAAGAATTTTTTACTAAATTTTAGTCATTTATATCTCAAATTGCCGTTTATGAACAAAATAGGCAAGTACGCGTAAATTCACTAAAACTGCAAGAACTGTGCACATAGATATGCTCTATTTTGCTACACTTATTAAAAAAAAAAACAAAGAAATATGCAAGAAATACGAAAATTTGTTTTTATGGAATTTTTTATAATACATGTGTTAAATACGCAAACAATTATCAACCACGTTGCTCAAAATTTTCAAATAACTCACAATTATGCAAGAAATAAAACATGGAATTTTTATGGGATTAATTATACTAAAAGTCATTAAATATGAAGACAATAAACAATAAATCGCTTGAAATAAAAAAAATTGCAATTCGAGGAGAGCTATTTAGGATTACAATCACAACTAAAATGTCGTTAATACTAATCCTGATCACTCTAATCCTCGTTATTACCAGTGGGCTTATTACTGTAATTTAGAGATACGCAGGTATTCCTCTCAACAACTTTGAAAGTAAAATAAAAGTGATTTATGATTTCAAAACGTTTTACTGAAACTGTAATATCAATATCAGTATTTTATGCATTTTACTTGGCATTATAAGGACATATGCAAATAATTTTAAGAATTAGCTTTGAGAAAACGAAATACTTGGTCATTGGAGAAGATGGTACAGACATAGAAATAGAGGAAAAGGTAGTGGAAAAAGTAGAAGAATATAAACATTTGGGAGCCATATTGGCAATGGAAGGTAATAGCCAGAGAAAAATAAGTCATAGGATAACCAAAGCCAACCAAGCAATTAGTCAGCTTAATCCTATTATCTGGTCACAAAATTTGTATACCGAAGCGAAAAAGCGAATAGGAAAAACTGCAGTGGGAAACTACCAGTAGAAATGAAAAGCGAATAGAGGAAGTGGAAATGGATGTCTGAAGACGAAGCTGTAGGGTGAAAGAAATGGAGAATGAAGTTAAGAGAAAATGTTATAGAGACGATAGAAAGAAGAAGACTATTATGCTACTGGCACATGAGAAGAATGACTCCAAATCGATGGCCATTAAAAATGTGGCAGTGGACCCCTCCTTATCGACGAAAGAGATGCTCTCCAAGAAACTGGAACAAGAAGACCATTATAAACAAAGAGAATCATGGAAGTTGTAAGAAACTCGCGATGCATAAATGCACTTGTCTGTTTATCATTAACCAAACGGTATATCCCGTCGAGTCGAAATAAACGACCGAAGGATCAAAGAAGTTTCCCTACAAAATATACAAATAAACATAACTGTACAATACCTCACTAGCAACGGCAGATGTGCTCTTCTAACAAGATTCCTTTTGAGTACAAAGCACGACTCTGAATCCATTTACCGAGATAAACGGGTTATTCATTTCCTCTCAATTTTCCGATAAGACCGACATCGGATAGGCTTAATGCGACGTGTGTGTAAACATCTATTAGACGAGAAATTGTTGAGATGTTAGAGTATTAAACAAAGCCTATTATTTCGTTAACTAATTTCAGATTTTCCATTTTAATACCTTTGAAAGTGACACCGCTGGACTGTAATCCTTATAAGGATGTAGTCGAGGAAGCGACCGGTGAAGATTCAAGTTAGGTAGGTTGTTTCGGTTTCGAATACGTCGTACTTACCTTACCTATTCAATGCCTAACATAACAATGGAGACGGAGGCGGGAGAATATTGACGTATTGATTTCTGATTTATTGACTTTCGTTCAATGTCAACAAAACGTGATCTCTTCTCTTACAATTTTACTCACCAGCTGCAGCAGTGAAAAGAAAAAGCATTCCAACACATAACTTGTGTAGAAAGTGATTTTTAAGAAGCTTTACAGATTGGGATTATAACTTTCAACTGATACCATCTGGAAATTTCCAGTTTTGCCCGACAGCACATGTGAAACATATTTTTTTAAAGCTACCTGATGCTAAAATGTTTAAATTCTGATGCAAAACAAACTATCATGCAAGACGAAGCGTCCAGGGGCTGACTTGTCAAACATTATTATTATATTAATATTCATATAACAGAATTTTTCATGTTATGATTTCATATGACCATAATATATTATAATGTAACACAATAAAATTCAACCAACACTGCATCTGATTAAGTTTATTAGTTATTAGTTTTAATTAATTCACAGCCAACTCAAAAAGAGTGTTAATTACTGATTCGGTTTAATGAAACCACGATACAGTAATTAGGTTGATCATCAAAACGTGTAAGGTTTTATTCATTTACATTTACATCGCATTGTAATTATTTTGATTCAAAAGTTGATTTACTGCAGGCGCTCTTACTCGATTTAGAATTCAATTTATTATTAGAAAGCTCCTCGTGGAATAAAACGAAAATACAGTAAATAATGCTAACAAGCGTTTTTCGGCAAAAGAGTAGGTAACTAAATTTATCATATTTTTACACGTAAGTAAATTAAACGATTCGGTAATTATCATAAAAATAGATTTTATACGGAGTTCGAACTGTCTGTAATTGTGGTAACTGCTTTCACTTTTAAATGCATTGTTAGGAAGCGTGTTTAGATGTAAATTATAAATATGCGCATAGAAGTAGACACGTTATACAAATGGAAGAATTATTGTTGGGATAATGGACGTTGTTGTATATATAGATAACAATTAATGGTTATGAAGCTACAAAAGAATCGAGAAACAATTAACCGTTTTATTTATTTAACTATCCTTGTTTATTATTTAAATCGCCTGATTGGAAACAAGTTTATTGACCATATTTCCTGTACACATCCTTTCCAATATTGTTTACGAATAACAGTAATATCCCAATTTCTCTTTTCGATTTCCAATTAATCCCGAATAATTAAATTAATTAAAAACAAATGCTCCACTGCATTCTTTAAGCACTGCATATCGCAAGCTATCATTGCGAATTCCACAGTACACATACGAAACCAGCCGACGATGGCAATTACATTTGATAAAATGGCAATACTGGTAGCGTAATCATTACAATTATATTTATGAGATCGTTACACTTTCTTTCACTCGGGCTATTTGCTTTTGTGCCTTCCATTATTGCTAGAAAGTGATCTGAAACTCAGCTTTTCGTAATATACACGTACATACGTTTATAAAATTTATGAAAGTCCTCAACTGCAAGTAAAAACGGTTGTGACAACTTCTTTTAAGTGTCTACGACAGCTGAATAATTTAAACTTCTTATGGCTTTTCGCCATACAGTTTTTAATTGCACCTAAAGAAACGCAGTAATGAAATTCCAGGGTTAATAATGTGTCTTTTATGAACAGGGTGAAAGTGAAAAAATACCCATTAAACGAAACAGGCAAGAAAATGTTTTTCTCGTGGAAATTTTAAATGAAAGAAGTAATGACTTGAGTAAAAAAAGCTTGGTTAAATAGACAACCTTTTATAATACCTTGATTGTCTTTTTTCCCAGGTTTCCATTAAGGCGACATGTGCCTTCATCCCTCCAGTAAAAAAAAATGTTCACGTGTAAGTAATTGTATATAAACACAATCAAAATATTTTTCAAATGAATTGGTTCGAAAAACTAAAGAAAAATACTGTGTACTAAGGCGAATTTTAAACCTAAAAACGAAGTGTGACTATCATCCATATTGTAGAGCGATTAAATGTAATGTGATATACGAACCTGGTCGATTTTGGAAATTTTCAGCACGGGAAGAGGAAGATTTTTCTTCCAAAACGTGGTTCAACGGGGAATTATTGATACAAACTCTGATGGGTTTGTAAATGCGTTTGAACAATATTTCGAATCAGTTTGTTGCTCACATTACTGAAAATGTTAAAGCAGCCATAAAGGCATTGAAGGCATCTACTAAAGACAATATTCGGTCTTATGTATACGAGGGTTGTGTAGACAAATTGTTCAAATCACTAGTCAACTCTTATTTAAGCTCTCTTTAGAATCTAACATATTTCCAAAACAGTCGGAAATCTCTATCCTCCCACTTACAAATAAAAAATAAATTCTAATATTATATATATATATATATATATTTGTGTGAACGTTTACTTCAAAATAACCCCAAGTCATTTAAGTGGCATAATTATTGTCTTTATTCGAGATCTCCCTAGGCCAATTGCAGCCCTACCTCTCATCCCTCTGATTTCAAATTTTCTGAAATGGAAGATTTTACATCAATCCATTCAAGGTTTAAATTTGGCTAAAATTGATTCAATAGATCCGTAATTATTACGGATTTACTAAATTAGCAGCATAAACAAAATGGCGACTGGCTGAAGCCGATAAGACATCAAATAAAATACGAGAGGTTTTTAATTTCGCACGAATCTGAAAATCAGCGGTTCGGTCATAACCTTGAAGTTAACACAATATATAAAGTTTACGTACTGAAGTACTACAGAACCAATTAGACGAAATACTAGTAAGGACTTGAATTTATCTTTTTTTCCGTTTTTTCTCATTTTTCTTTTTGTATGTTTTCTTTACGATTGTGTGCCTTTCAGGCGTTTATTCTTGCGTGCAATCAAAACTTGTGTTTGTAAGAATATGAAAATACACAAGTAAATACTATAAATAATTTGTATAAATGAGCTGACAGACGCAACCAATGTGCGTCTTATTTCTAACGTTTTATGATATGTACTATCATATCAACTATGAACTAAGCATGTTTCGAACGTTTCTCTTCATCCTAAGGAAATTATACACGATTTTCACCCACTCACGGCCTTTGTTCCCATTAGTTTGAGATATGGGTGAGGGTTTTTTTGGAGACATGACACGTGACCTTAGGGCCTTACAAATTCCATATTTTCTTTTCAGGCTGACCTCTGGAACTCCAAGGTGTGCACCGTATCCATGCCTAAAATTGGGAAAATTTCGCAACCAACTAAAATTCGATATGTATGCATTACATGGTGGCTAGGAAGCCTGGTTACAACTTAATGGGGAACGGATTATGGAACGCTTACCACGGCGGAATTTTAATCACATGGGAGTGTTCTAGACGCAAAACACGCTATATTTGTATCAGTAACATAACATAAGAGAAAGAGAAATAAAAGAGCCTTATTTAATCGTTTATTAATTTGAACGTGAAACTGGAACAAAAATTATTCCGTGACGAAAGATAATGACTCGGTGACAATTAGTAGAGCCATAGGCGTAATCACGGGTCTTTTATTCTTTCAAATTAACTTTAAACAAGCAAGTTTAATACATGGATAGTCCTGATAAAGAATAATTCGACTAAAACTGTAAGGATCTTAATCATGCAATCTCCCTTATCTACTGCTTATCTAACCCACGGACATATGTCTACACCACTGATTCTCTCACCTGTTTCAAGGTGACAAATACCTACTAATTTAGATGTTAAATAGCCCGAAGGAAAGAAAGCTTACTCACGTATTACAAGTGCTAATTTCGTTCCGTGCGAGGCCTCGACGAAGGAAATTGCTTTAGAACAATTCGGGGCAAAAAAAAGGATAAGTGTTCTCGCAAACAAAGAGAGAGATGGACATGGAAGCATAAAACTTCCTGCGATAAACATGTAAAAACTTCCTGCGGCAGTATAAGTGAAAACTGAAAACTACAAGATATTGTTGGAAGATAGTTTCCAAATGTGGCCTAAAAACATTTTGTTGGAAGGCTTTTGAATAGCATTCTGCTATTCTGAATAGCAAATATGTTCTGAAATATTGTGCAGAACTATTTTAAAATATTTATTTAGTCATTTTATGATAATATTTCAAATATTTTTTAGTAACGTGCGAAGTCTGAAATAAATCAAGAGTTGTATTCGAGAAAATTAAGAAAAACAAACATTTTTCAATGTGAAATATCCTTATGGGCAATTTTAGAAAGAAATGGAACCCTTTCAAAATCTTTCGTAAACGTGGAAAGAGAGAAGTTTGTATGTTTGAAAAAAGTGCGTGTTTGTGTTTGACGCAGTTCGACAATCGAATAATAATATTATTTTTTCCCAAAATCACTTATTGATTCAAGATATTATTTGTTATTTTGTAATCCCCTTTTTCTCCTCAGTGAAATAATATTTTTGGGGTAGCTACAATTAAATTTTTGAAACAATTAAGCTGTGATAGGATTTAAAAAGCTAATTAGATAAATTTCCTATATATAACCAAAATATAAGTAAACTATTTATTTTTCTTTATAAAAATTGTGATGCGTTACGTATGTTTTTAATGCAAAAGAAGATATTAATTACAAAAACGTTTTTCAAGAATTTTTACAAAATCACTTTATATGAAGGTAAATACCGAAGGTTGTGAACATATGTTTTTTCAATAACTATGTGGATAAGAATTAAATATGTAAATGATCAGTTAAAATCACTTTCAAAAAAACAAGCTCTGAATGAAATGTAAGTAATAAAATATTAATTAATTTCTAAATATATTTCTTACATTGCCTTATTTCGTGGTATTTCAGTAAAGTATATTTTGTGAAGGTTAACTATCCCTAATTATTTTTTAATGATTTTAATTTTTTTAAGAAAGTTTTGTACAAATAAATGTGTTTGTGGCAAATGGCAAAGGAATAAAATATACCGGCTACTGCTTTTTTTTGTCAAATATGGGTACTCTAAAATAATTTTTTTTCATACTTATAATACTTCAAATACTTCAAACATCTACATACCCACTCTGGTGTTTATTTGAATTTGAAAAATAAATGTTGTTATCTTTTCGATAGGTATCTCTTCTTACCATTATTATAGTCAACTTACATGTATTATTGACCTTGCTGAATCTTATAAAAGGTTAATTGATTAAATAGTTGTTACTTCAAATGATTAAATGAAAAATTAACCGCTAAATTTTCCATACACGTTGATTTTAATTTTTTATTATTTTGAATATAATAAGATATGAATTAATTTGCATTATATAATTCTATAACTTAAATTAATATAACTTAACTAAATTAACTTAAACTTGTTATTAAAATATTTTCAAACGTTTCACAAATAATATTTCATGAGAGGGCATTTGGGCATTTCAACGATATTTACGAAATCTGTCAGGGATCTTTTGAAACAGATTTCAGTAACATCTGAGATATTCAAAACACTTTCTTAATATCGTTGTGTTTAGTTATTTTTTTAAAGTAGATGGACGTTTTCTAATACAGATTAAATTTGCTTTCAGAACTTCACAATTACAATATTTTTCTTTTTTTCAGCGTATTACACATCAAATTCGTGAAAGAGCAGAAAAACCCACTCATTAAGTTATTTAAAAATACCCAAATCCAAGTAATATTTAATTTGAAATTTAACCGTACAAGTTATAGTAAAAAGGTGCAGTTATTAAGTTTTGTAACAAATATGAATACTTTATTTTGGGAAATTTGTGGGAAAATTCACAAAATCGAAGCAAGTTTATTATCATTCAAAATGTCTAACTGGACTAAAACATTCAATCATAACATACATGTCGAGGAAATAGTTTGAAATGAATGCCATTTCAAACAATATTGCACCTAACATCACAAGAGGGTTGAAACCGATGTTATCCAAAGTAACTAAGTAAAGCGCGACAGGAAATGTATGTAATTACATTCGAAACAAACTTAAGAAATGCACGGAATAAAACGTTACGGTTCGATTTGCATCCGACGTTACAAAATCAAAATAAAACCTCAGTATTATTCCCACATCGATCCTTTTACTCTACAGTTATTTATTCAATTCGAACCATAAATCAACGACGATCCCAAACAGGAAGTCAGTTGGAAGTAAAAGGTGGTACTCACATTAAATACGTTGACTTTCAGCGCGTCCCACGTAATCTGTTGTCGCCTTGAATTTCTTCTGCTCCTAACTTTCCAGTTAGAAATTTTGAGCGGGAACATTTTTGGAAGTGTTCGGAATATTTAATTTTTTGCTTCAAGCATTGTAGTCAACGAGGAAATTAATTCCACCAAAGTTAACAGTCCAACAGTTTAAATCGAGTGGTGATATACCTAATTTCTTCGTTAGCAACGAATATTTGTACTAGTTCGTAGTAGTCGATAAAAAACGTAAATAAGGTCAAGATCATTATTAAACGAATAACTGTCTGTTGACCTATAAAACGCAGGTAAGGTCTCCTACGCAAGAAAAAAGAAGAATGAAGCAAAATTTTGTATCTGGGGCGAAATATTTGGGTGCTTCACTTAGAGAATGTGACTCAAAGTGCAGCTTTTACGAGTAGTGAAGCTAAGGAGGGAAGGATCTGAAGGGTACAACATTGAAGCAGTACCTCATTGCCTCCATTGGAAAATTTGTTTTGGTATTCTTGTTTCTATATCCAAACTATATCCATTGTTTGTCTTTGACGTCGTCCAGTAGAGAAGGCTTTACTTCCATTCTCTCTTTACTTATATGGTTTGTTATTCTCTCCATCATTGATCTGCCTAGTGATCTCCCCCAGAAGCCTATTTCTGTCGTTGGTATCAGTTATGATGTTCTTTCTTTCATTAGCCAGACCTTTGAAATTCGTTTCTTGTTCTCTTTTGTAATGTTTTTGTCCCAGAGGTTCCCATTCTGCATAGTAATAGCTGTATATTACGTTACAGAATGGTGTCGTATAGTGACCCATCTTTTGTTAGTGTTGTTTTCAAGTATTTGTATTTGTCCATTCTGTCTAGCATTAGATTGTGTGCAAATTCACTTCCAAGCTCTATTTTGCATACTCTTAAATGGGTGTCATATAGTTCATGTCATCGTAGTTTTGAGCTACTGTTATCTGATCGTCTGCAAAACATAAGGTGTGTAGGATGTTTTGGTTCAGGGGGAGTCTCATGCTTTGGCATTTTCTTTTCCATTTATTCAGCTCACGTTCAAGTTAAATTTTGAATAGCGTTGGCGACATACCTTGAACCCTTGCACCCTTTTGTAGAGACTTCAAATTTATATTAAACTACCAAACTCTATGCTTTTCAGGCAATTTTACGCTCAATTGAGTTTTCTTGTGAAAACACATCATTGAGTACTGACATTTAAACTGGTTGGTACCTTTGGGATTAAGTGAGCGATGCCTAAAACCTAACTATTTCATAAGAAATCACATCTACCAAAATCTCTCTTCCTCTCATACACCTACAGACCTACAAAATTAAATCCTGTTCTTTTCAGATTTCTTCCACCTCTTTGAAGTCAGATGAAGAACGGTCCCTGGGTACTAAGCGAACTAAAAGGAATAAACAAGTAAGTATCCGTTATGCGTAAATCTCCGTGGTCAGACAACCGTTAACGTTCAATCCGCTATCGATTGCCCATCGGTATTGTGCGCGCTGAAAAGCGGATAAAATTGCATTCCGAAAAGGTCGATTTTACGTTTTAATTAATGCGGTTAGGCGGTTACATTCGGTTCCATACTTCCGGCATGGAAGGAAAGCGTTTCAGAAGGATTTCTACGATTGACTCTGTCGAAAAATTTGTTTACTGCTTTATGGGGAACGATGAATTTCGATACTGTTAAATATGTCATTTGTATAATCTCGTACAATTTTGTGGCAAATGGCACAGGTATGCAGATTCACTAAATTAAGCACCATACTACCTTGTAACAAAACATACCTTGTACCTAGTGCGAAGTACCATGGAGTCTGCTAAAGGTTGACTCCATAGTGAAAAGGACTTGTCAAAAGGAAAAGTAGAAAACCTAAAGAACCTAATGCAATTCACATAGTTCAAATATATTAAACAAAATAAACGAAACACTATAACATAATTTCACCAAATACTTCAATGAAGTACCGAAATGTAACACCAAAATTTTTGAATAGCTGAAATGGATTTTTGGATGGTATGTGGCAGAGAGTTTGTGTTAAATTTGTTTTTAACATAACATAAAAGTGACCTCACTGGAGTTCATCCTTGTAATTGTTTAAATAAAAAATATAAAAGCTGTTTTTAGTGTTCCTCTTGTATTTAAATTGTTAACGTCATAAAAATGTCTATTCTTGTCGTTTATGAAATAAGTGACGACTTCATTTTCATGAAGCTACTTTCAATTATGCAAATCTGATGTTTTATTTAAATATTTCCATTCAAACTAAAAATGTTATGGGTATATATCTACGATATTTCGGGGTCATACATTTCATATCCTGAACTTTCTTATTGATATTATACAAAAGGGGTGTGTATGTCGTGAATGTACTGATATTCCATAGTAGGTCGTTTTAATCAGTAATGATATATAATTAACTAATTTCCAGGTATAACAATGATTTCTTTTAGTACATAACATAAATTAAGTTTTTTATAACTGGAAAGCAACCTTGCCCGACAAGGTTCAGCGAGTTCACCATAAATATTTATTTACTAGTGGTATGTGATTAATATAAATTATCCGCCAAAATATAAAAGTATGTTCCATACGCCATCTGCAGACGAATTGCCATGCCAACAATTTTTCAGCTTTGGCTTTTACAGTCTACTTTTACAGAATTCGCCTGCAAAACAGACCGTCACTGCCACCTGTTATCCAACTTACACATTGATGATTACATAATTGAGATTAAAATCAGAAATCCAATATACATATGATTACATGAACTAAATTCGATAAAACGAGTAGAATACACCTAGATGCTTATTTCAGTTACTTATGGATAAATAATGGAAAATCACCACAGAAATCAGTTGAAGCAAAGTAGCAAACCATATCCAATTAGTATTAGAGTGCTTAGATTTAGAATGTTTGTTGGGCACGTGCTAAGTAATAAAATTCATTAAGTACGGACCATTCAGGTGGCTCGAATCCTGCTTTTGAAACGTATCGCAAATGGGATGGTAATTAGGTGCGAAACCCAACCCCTGGTGGCTGCCGCCAGGGCCATAAATTTCAAATAAATATTGGCGCAGTTAGTATACCATCTATTACAGTTAATGCTGTCAAGAAAACTAATTCGAGAGGGAAAAAGAGGAATTGAAAGAAGAGTATTATCATGGTTGACAAACTTGATACCTAGTTTGGAATTAGCACCAGGAAACAACCAGCGCGCTAATCAACAAAATAAAAATTATAGGAACAAAGGAAGAATATGTATGATGGCCCAAGAAGGGTGATTTCAATTGAAGATGAAATTATTTTGGTTATGTTGTCACCGTAAAGTCTACAGGAACTGAAAATTTAACTTTACAGATTTTTTTTAAATGCAACATTTCCAACTTTTGTCCTAACTATCTAACTGCATTATCTCCAGCACAATAAAAGGACAAAATAGAACAAGGAATTCTAGAGGTTCTTATAATTGCAATATTATTGGATTTTTATGATACATATATAATTTATTGATAAATTATTGTACTGTCACATAACAAAAGATTCAAAAAAACTTCCTTCTAGATTTTTTATACTGCGACTTTTTTCTTCTATTTCTATGTATTACAAATACGGGCACCAAAAAGACAAAAGAAAACAGGGAATTCTAATGATGGTTTTATAAATGCAATAGTGTAGTTTGTTGATCGCCTATATTTCAAGTATTAACGAACATTAAAAAGACAAAATAAGACAGAAAACTTTTTACCTTAGAATGCAACATTGCTGCTCTTTATCTCCATGTATTACAACTAGGCATAGAAAAAAACAACAACAAAAGAAACAGACTATAGCGTCGTTTAAATTCCACAGTAATGTTTTATTTACCTTCTCGTTATTTTCCAAAATTCAGAAACTTTAATTCACATCTCTACTCAAAATTCAACTTAAGTCGGCGAATTAAGCATGTTTTAATCAGTGCTTGTATATTAAAACAAATAAATATAAAATAAAGATATAAATTATTTACATGAATAAAGTATATACATATTAAATAGAATAAAAATTGTTTACAGCATCTCTTGCAATTATAAATAAAAACAATATCCTTTTAAATCCGGAAAGAAATGCTACAGAGGAAATAATTATTTATATATTTGTGCAAGGAAGACTAAAATTGGACCCAAATTCTCAAAGTCCGTCATTTAGTAAACAAATGAAGGAAACATTAAGTCATAAACAAATGTTTAATGATATTGATAGTATTTAGAGCGGGCGGTTTCAATCAACTCGTAGTCATCATTAGGTTTAAGGGTGTTAGTAAGGATGCTAAGGGTTAAGTAACATTTGTACCATTTTTTTTAGCCATCCTGGCTTATTGGAATTTATTTTGTTAGTTGTTATATATACACTAGGATATTTAAACTAATCATCAGTAGTATGTGATTCGTACACGCAATTCTAGGGTTTATTGGAATCATTCTTTTTTGAATTATGAATCAGGAATAAGTGAGAGGCGCACTTCAACTTTGAATAGGTTGTTCTGCTATCCTGAAAGCCTTACCTGGACAACAAATTACAGCTGATAGGTGATATGATATTTTCAGTATTCTTAAGAATGCTGTGAATACAATTTTAAGAAATAACTTTGGGGGATTGGTTCAAATGTGTTTTCTGAATCCCCTGTATAACAACTGGTAACAACAAAATTGGTTGCCTACGACTCCGAACCGACTGTCACCTTCTTCATCTTTAGAACTGGCAACGATGGGTTGCCTATCTCCGCGCCGGTATCGATCGGTCTCATCGTTCGCGTCTCCGACCTGTAGATGGCGTCGGCGGGCCGCGAAAACTTTCAGCTTTTCGCTGGCTTAAAATGGTCGCCTGTCAAAGTTGCAGCACGTATGTAGGGCGGGGAGGTTGCAGCATTCGCGCGATCCTGAACAATCCCGACGGGATATAGTCGTGCCGTACTTCCGGTGAACGTACACACTTTTCCGGGGAAGAGTTCCGGTCGCCGAGGAAAGTGTCCGGACATTTTCGCGTGTTTGAGTGTATTTATATGAGTGCGAGAGTATGAGTGTATGTGTGCGTGTGTCACACGGTGTGCAAGTGCGTGTGTATGTGCAACACGACGTCGACGGGTCGCAGGTAAACAATCGGGGAGGGTTCACGTCATTCTAACGAAATTTTAACCGTTCACGTCTAGTGACGTCCCGGTCGAGCGAATTACGTTTTGTTTATTCATAACCTTGAAATTTGTTATTGTAAGGTAATCGCAAGTACTAATTACCCTGTCTAACGTCGAGAGGCACACAATACCACATCGCTTTGTATACGCTTCCTTCCGCGCGGATCGACTGTCCGAGGCGCTCCGCACGTTTACACGAATTTTGGCACGTGCTTGTGTATTTACTTTTTGCACGGACCGAGACGTATTCACGTCGACTGCAATTTGCCGTTCGAGTGTTGGAAAAATTTATGAATCCGCTCGTCGAGAGGGAGATTTTCACGATACGAAGCGCCCCGTGCAGGTATTATTTATACGATGTGATCAGATGTTTTCTAGAACTGTCAAAGTATGCTTTTGTGAGCACCAGCTCTTTCTTCGTGACTTCATTGTTGTGTTTACGTGTATTTCACACAAAGCGAAGTGACATGTTGGACTGAATTCAAAATACCTAACTTAATTTACCATAATTTAATAATTATAATAAAAGGGGTTAATTATTTTAAATGATTACATGTAACAAACGAAGTTTAGCTTATATCATTATTACACTTGCTTACCTGTAGGATTTTTGTAGTAAAACAACAAAGCATAACGTATATTATGCACTTTGACAAATTCAAGTTATAATAGTAGAAACTGCCACCTTATTTTAATCCACATTACGCAATCACCTGACT
Organism: Cryptocephalus primarius; assembly: GCA_963576515.1. Classification (NCBI taxonomy): domain Eukaryota; kingdom Metazoa; phylum Arthropoda; class Insecta; order Coleoptera; family Chrysomelidae; genus Cryptocephalus; species Cryptocephalus primarius. Next base: position 11,601,908 of record OY754939.1, read on the forward strand.
TAAATCTTGAATCTAAACATATAAAATTAACAAGTATTAAACAAACATGAACTCCCACATTATATATTTCCTTTGCCTATGTTTTGATATTGAATGTTTTCGAATTTAATTCCAGAATTTCTAGTATTATAGTGAGTAACTTGTATTAATATTTCATAAAGAAACCGTTTATTATGTTCATTTTGGACAAAACCTCCGTGACGTTAGCGTTACAATTTTTCCTCTTATAACGCTCAATAATACACCGAACCCCGACTGCATTGTCCATATTAGCATAATCCTTATCTACATACTTCAGAAAGTCCTAAATCGCTACGATATATTTGTGAATATACTTTACTTTACAAGCAGTGTTATTAACTCTGGGAAACTCCTTTCCACAAATGAAAGAACAAACTCTACCAGAATTCCACTCACTTTTGTCGAAGTGGAATATAATGAAATACACATTACATATTTGCTTCACACTTTATTGGACCTGTACAAAAGAGATAATTTATCGCAGTCGAACAGAAACTAGTAATAAAATTTAAAGAAAACACAAAGAAATTAGTGTAAAATCTAGAAGTTTCATTGCTTTTAATTTATTTTATGACGTCTAGAGGAATATCGTAGTTGCAACAAGATTCTTCTCTTTATTTTTGACATTATCTCTTAGATCTTAACATTGGCAATTTCATTTTACTTCTAAGTTCGCCAATATTCATTCTAAATCTTTTAATGTCTGCATTAAAACGTGGTGTGGTACTAAGGAAGATAATATTTCCCCGTTACCTTCTTTGTAAGAGATTATTTCAGTGCAAAACCCTGTTGTACTATTAATGCATCGCCGTTTAATTAAAATGCTTTTTCTCCATTGAGTTTCAATAATTTCGATAATTAGGGATGGATATTTGAAATGTTCTAATAAACTAATCAAGCTTGGTTTTATACCTTTTAACGTATCATCTACTGAAAATGTTGATATTTGTTTTAGTATGTCAACGTTATCTGGCAGTCTTTGCACTATTTCTTTTATCTTTTCTTGAAAAATACATGCACTTTTTCTCAAGTTAACATGTGCCTTAGAACCAGCTGCTTTCATTTGTTCTATTTTATTGGAATATTTACCTAAATATCCTAAATAATTAGTCCTGTTAACGAAAGAATCAATTATTTCTTTAAATAATTCATATTTGGTACCTAGCGTTGTTACTTTTTGCACAAGTTCCAAGTTGCATTTTTCCACTAGTTTCATCAAATCATCAAATAGCTTCGAAAATTTTTATTTTATTTATTAACTTTATTATTATTAGCTTTATTAACTATGTCTATTGAGCCAGATAATCCACTTCATAAGTCATATTTTATTGACTTTATTGAAAACGCACGACTAGTAGGGGATTCCCCAAACTACCCCTTCAACCTTTTGCGCAACCCCCCTCCCCCGGAAAAATGTTTTCTCCTAAATACAGCCTGGGTTATTTGTTGTTATTTAATTGTTCAGTTTTTAAGCTACGTACGATTTTATTGCTCCACCTCTTAGCGAGAAAAAGGGGGTAACTGGCTTAATACTTCTGACACATCATCCACTCCCGTTTCTTCTGAACCGCTGCTAAGCTAAAAAACTACCCCTTCAACCCTCAAGGCAGTACCCACCCACCAATAAAAGGTTTTCCCTTAAATACATCCTGGGGTATTTATCGCTATTGAATTGCTTAACTCTTAAGCGAAGTACGATTTTGCTCCACCCTTTAGTGAGAAAAAGGGAATAATATGAGTTAAGACTTAAGCCATATCATCCATACCCGTATCTCCAGAACCTCCGGAGAAATATATGCATGTACGGGGCGGGTTATGTTATTGCTAATTTATTGCAGACTATAGGGACTAGTCTTAGCCCTTACAACCGTTAGCACAGTACTCGAAATATTAGAAACGTGTCCTGGACAATGGATTAATCGCGCAAAAATACTTTTTACGTCCAAATATTGTAATAGATTATTTTCCTCTTGAACAGACTAACTATCCAGGCATTTATAAAATGAATTGTCTTATAGAAGTAGCATGGTTTGCACAATAATTTAAACAATGGCCACGTTTCATAGGAGATGGAAGTTGTACAAATCTGTAATGTGATTATATTGCTATTACTAATCATTCCGCTATGCAAGTGGATGGTCTACATTTGCTAAATGCTGATACTTTGAATTTTATTAAAGAATGCTTTTTTTTAGAGGCGGTAAATGCCTGGTATCCCAGAGAAATTCTATAAAATGCACCAGTTGTTGGATAAATCCAAAAGAGTAGGCCTTAAGTCAAATTATCCTCTTTTCCTTGCTAAGGGCATTCGTACTTTGCTTAGAAGTGTATAAGAAAGTATAGCTATAAAAAAAGTGGGCGGAGCAAATTAGTTTATGACTTATTTACCTATAAACTTTAAGGCGCTTTACAAAATATTCATCGTGCGTAGGAGTTAAAGCTCACTGTTTAAATGGCTCAGTATAAGTGGGGTGATGTCTGTAGACTCACCGCGAAATTTCAGAGGCTTTAACATTTTTCGATGCATTTTTTGAGCTAACTGTTTTATTCCATTTAAACTGGTAGTCCTTTAATTTGTACTGTGCGCTCCTGCATGAGGTTTACCATGAACGCGCCCATAATCAACACCAGTTTTACACATCATACGAATGTGTCTTAAGTGTTAAGTTAGATTATCCGCTTTTTCTTGTTAAGGAGTGGAGCAATAAAAGTGTACTTTGCTTAAAAGTTGAGCAATTAAATAGCAATAAATAGCCTAGACTATAGTTAAGGGGGAAATGTTTTTCCTGGGGGGGGGGGTGAATACCGTGCTAAAGATTGAAGGGGTGGTTTTGGTAATTCGCTGCTAGACTCTATCGTCAGCCACAAATGGGAAATAAAATATCCCTCCATTTACAATTATTACTTCTTCGGCGGCTCCTGAGAGCGAATGATACGGCTTAACTGTTAAGTCAGATTACCTCCATTTCTTACTAGGGGGTGGAGCAATAAAATGGTCGTTTACATAATAAGTTAGCAATAAAATAAAAGCCTATAATGAATGCTGACTTATGAAATGGATTCAATACATAATGTAAGGGAGCAACCTTAAAACTCCGTTAAAACTTATATATTTATTGACAAACTAGCGTCTATTAATGCAACAATTATTTAGAAACAGTTTAGATTTTAATTTCAATTTTGACAAAAATAAACCTACGAATCCCAACTAAATTTGTTCAATTTTTTATTGGCAATATTCGCAAACATTATAATTGCCCAACGTCCACGGTTGGAGTCCACTTACAACGTTGGAAAAAAGTGAATTGCCATACATTCAAGCTATTCACACCCAATTTTCCCCGCGTAGCCTATAAATTCACTCGAGCCACATTCAAAACTCTCTCTTCTGACGTTCGGAAGTGCCACTACTGAAACGTTTCGTGAATGACCTCATTGTTCCGTCGAACAATTTTAAATGTTTAAAAATCCGTCGGTTGTACATTTGACAGCTCCGTTCTATAATATCCGTTATTATCAAAATCTCATTTGAGGCATCGAAAATTGATTCCGTTGAAGAACTTTGAAATAGTTTGAGTTCATATTGCCGAGCAATTTAAGATAACCGCTTAGAATAGATCGATTGCATGGAGTAGCTGTCAGAAAATTGCCAAAATGGTTCATATCATTCGCAGTGCAATACTATTCTACATGACTTCGTGTATTAATTATCTAATTTTATGCGCCCCACGTTTTTTGTTTTGAATTGTACAAGTATTTTTTTCAAAAAAGTTTTACATACAACGTTGTCACAATATATAACTCAATACCGCTAGAATTTAAAACGCGTACTGTTCATTATTTAAAAAAATGTACAAGGCATAACTCATTAAAATGCGCAGAATCAATTTGCAATAAGATTCCAAATTTATCAAACTTGTTAGATTAAATTCAGTCTAATTTGATTAAATGTTTAAGTGTTAATCAGTTTAACTGCTCTCCAATACCTGTAATATAGTTTTTTGTATCTTTCGACAATAAATATATTAATGGGAGGGGGAGGTTAAGTAGGAATAGCTTTGCTGGACCAAATGTGACATTTGTGGTGTAACATTTACAATGCAAAATAAAGGCGATTTATTATTATTTTCATGTCTACAAAAATTCACTGTCACAAATTTTTAAGACAATCTGTGCGTGATTATGAGCCTGCATAGGTCCATAAACCTCGATGGGTTTGTGAGGATTTATGAGAAATTATTTCATACCTTTTGGTCCATTTTTAAGACGTTATTTTATCGTTCGTTTGATTGACCACAGTTTAACTTCCACAAGTAAACCCAAAGTACCGCAGCACTTGCCGTAAAGCCGATAAATCAGATTTCACGGTGCATCCTTGCAAAGTGTGGGCGTTCCAAGAACTGTAACCACCAGATTATAAAAAGAAAATAATTCATTATGACTGGTTCAGTTGACTGTTGTAAACAACAGTTTTTCTCCACGTGTCCTTTTTTAGTGAGGACTCGACGCTTTAATCGGACACGTTATGTAAATTTTTTCAATAAAACCATTACGCTCGCGCAAGGAAACTGAATATGGGTTGCGTGTGCAATTTAAAAGAAACTTTTATTAACAATTGTTGCATTGTCCTGATTGACATTCAATCAGAATTTCAGTATCACCATCGGAATTACTGTTAGCTCCTTTACATATTTTTTGTACAGCTCACTTGCTTCATTTATTAATGGTGTATAATGTATGCCGAACAAAGTTTATGGCTCACAGCGGATTGTCGTAACAAATCAATGGAACAAGTGTGCTCTGCTAGTAAAAGAGGTTTTTAGTCGAAGAAAGATTTATCTCCTCTTCGGTACACGTTTCGAACAACTGGCCTCCATGTTCAGTCGAAATAGTAAGACAGTTTGCACCTGTGTAGGAAACAAAAAACTACACACATGCACAATGTATCTGGGCAATAAGCAATGCAAACACTTTGTTAAACTTGTTTGTTCTTATTGAAGTTTTTTTATTGAAAACAGCTTTTATTGGCGGTGCGCCTATTTATCCATTAATCAGATACAAATCTCATACTTGTCCAAACATTATTTGGTTTTTACGATCAGAGTAGTGGGAGGAAATAATCATCAATTATTACATACTTTCAATTATCATCAAGTAAATTGGACGACATTCAGTACAAATTTAATAACAAATGAAAATGAAAACAAATAATACATTTTGAATATTCTAAAAGGGGTTCTGTGCATACTTATGTTTAAAACGGCTATTACTGACGTTTAAAGTAGGGACCACTCAGGTAGATGGAGTGACTTATTTAAAATTTACCGCTAAAAGATCGTTTATGGCCTGCTAATCACGACCCCCTGTCGTCGACGCTCTGGTCGTAAAAACCAGATAATGTCTGGACAGTATACGTAGGCTGATTAAAGATTTAAAACTAATTTACAATCAGAAACTTATAAGGAAATTACAAAAAACTATCTCCATTATAAAAAAATACTAAGACAGTCTTAGAAGGTCTATTATTAACATTAAGATGTTTCTGATTTTTCGTGAAAAATGTCTCCATTTTTTCATTGTGTTAACTTTACTGTAGTAAGGTTACTAGAAATCGTAATAGCAACGTAATAGCTATTTTTGTGACTATCTTTTCTAAGCTTTTTAGGAGTTGTATACTTTTGTTCCTTTTTTGGAACAATTGTCGTACATTTACGAAAGAGTCATGAGATGTATTTCTTTTTATGATTAACTATCCTAGTGTTTCGTTAGGTACTATGCCGCCAATCGTGGGCGGTTTACTACAAAGGTGAATTGAACTTTCCATCCAAAGTTGTAACCTTCAGGCAAAAATTCAAGTATTCTTGTACGGCATTCTTCACGTCAAAAGATCAGAATTTAAGATATAACATTGTACAGCATTTGGACAACGCCGTACAGTTTTGCTGGTTACAGGGGTGAAAAATCCCGGGCCTAAACCCCTATCCTTAACTAATATGGTAGTGATTTCAACAAACACCAAATTCAATATCTTGTACAGTCTTGTACAGTACCGTACAGTTTTCATGGAACCTACGGCTGTATGATTATCAAATACTTGAAAAGAGCAATTCTGCGGTAAAAAATTTGTTTACTGCAGTAGCGTGCTTTGGTAATACTTCAATTAATAAAAAAATTAAATGACGTACAAAAAGTCAATCCATATCGATGGAAAATTATTGTCACTCCTGAGAATTTTTTTATTACTTCTTTCAATTTCAACAGTTGTTATTTAGCAATGCCATATATACTGTCACACGCAGGGTTGTAAAGTATCCGTGGGGGGTGCGCGTGGGGGCTGTTATAAATATGCGTTTATTACATGTTACACAGAATGCAGGACAAGACACTAAATACACTAAAGACGTTTGAGGGAAGAGGATAATTAATTAAATGGTCGTAGAATTACACAAACAAAACAACGAAAAAGAAATAAATTTGTTACAAAATTATGAGGGTTATCTTATATGGTCCTGGTGTTTCTACTGATTTACTTTGCAGTATTGTATTTCAAATTGCTGATCCGGCAACTTAGGGTCGCCTAATTGCCACTACTCAAATTAATGTTACATCGAATCAAAGAGAGATGGGAAATACTGGCATTCGATGTACTGAAAATACTAAAATAATTTTTGTTATGTTTATAAATTTACAGATATTAAAAGCGTTTCTAGTACAAAAGTTTCAATTTTTCCGGTCAAATTTTTAAAAAAAAATCAGTAAAATTCAATTCATTTTTTTATATTTAAAATATTGGTGTTTAATGAAAAATTAAAATAAGCATGATATAATATGTGTGCGTAGTATTTTCATGTAATGAAATCCAAAAATAAAAATAGGTAAACAAATGCATGTCTTTCATATCATCTCAAGTATTTTCTCCAACTTTCTTAAAATATTAATTCGTATAAATAAACACTAAATTCGTATAAACACTTAGTATAATTACTAGTATATTAACGTATATATCGTTATCGATCGTTATGTATCGAGTATATATCGAAAACATTATACGAAGTTAGAAAATTAAATCTAGATCTAAAATTTGGCCAAAATGTTACAGGACAGATTACAATCCGCTTAAAAGATTGCAATCTGCCCAAGAATCTGAATAATTTCCGATCTGCCTGAGCAGATTGCAAATCGCATAGGTTGGCAACTTGCCTGTAACATATATATGTTGGCATTACATTTTTGAATGTACTAAATATACAAAGTCAGTAAAACTGTTTTGCGGTATCACCGTACATCAAAACTGATATCCATGTAATACCAAGGGCACCACTATTTTTAATTATTTTTTTAATATTTTGGATAATGTTTTGTAAATGTCATATAGCAATTAATCATTCTATAGTTCGGAGAAAATATGGGAAATCTCTTCAGCTACAATTACTAATACCTGTGTATAATGTACAGTGATACTATTCAAGCCTTAAATGCAGGTAATTGCCGGTAATTGATTTTGGAATCAATGCCGTAGATTTTGTAATCGTCTTGCACTCTACGGGTCTTGGGTAGGGGCTGTAATTACCAAATATGCACTGTATATCTGAATAATGAATTTATGTAAGCATAGAAGATTTTTCGGAAAAATAAAAATTCTTCAGGTTTCTTGTCCCATCATTTTTGTTCGACGGTGGGTTTCAGGTAAATATCTTTTTACAATCTATGAACGTGAGGAATGCCGTTATTGCCCATTTTGTGGGAAAGGCCCAATTTCAGATGGAAAATTAAATTTGCCTGTAACGCCCAAAACTAACGGCATATTGCCTAATGTTATTGTTTCGTGTATAGTAAGGATTATTGTGAATATAATTCATGGATGAATTGATCCTTCAACATTTACGCCGGTCTATTATTTTGAATTGCTTCAATCAACTGTGTTTTGTGAAGGAATGTATGCCGTTTTTACTGGGCACAAGTAATCAACCTCGTGTCAATCTTTGTACAGTATTGTGTAATTTGTCTGATGAGGAGAACTTCCTTTGTGTTAAATGCTTGCTTGAGCGACACAGCCAAATGTAAATAATTGTATTCAGAGAGAATTAAAAGCGCCTTAAGTATGTAACTAATCGCTAGTAGCCACTTTTACACAATCGCCTGCGTAGATTGTTTTTATTTAAGTGTAATTTTCCTGCAATCATTCTTATGATTCTGAGTAAATTACACGTTTTGTAGATAGACGTATGACAGTTTCTTTTGATAAACCTTTCTAGCCACTTTTTGATGGCAAATGAAGTGAATGTACCGAACAGCTCCACTTTTTTTAATCTAATGATATAATCGTTTAAAAGTTAGAGAGCGTGAAAAAAGTGCCACAGCACAGCTAAATCACCCGTTGATTAATCCTGATAGATGTTACGTCTTTCGATAACGGACTTGAACGTGTCCACTTTCAGATTTACTACGAAATCCTATGGAAGAAATTTTTCTAATTACTCATTACATAACGTTTTCGATTGAATTTTTTGTGTGCTTTTGTCAGGATGTGACCAACCTTCATTGTTACATTAAGAACCTCCAACTTCTGTGCCCTCGTCTCAAAGAGGCTCGCGTTCAAAGTCCCTGCAGCAATTACAAGTCCAAATTGGTACTTTAGTGGTCTCGTTAGTACCTAAGTACATTCCGTGAGGTCATAATAAGGCGTAATTATGGGTGACGGTGCCTTTTTATGTTATCGTTTTTATTTTTGCTTCTACGGTGGCCAAAGACAGAGAATTAACAACGTTTTGCGAAGTGTAATTGAGTCGGGCATCGAATTTGTGGAAGGTATTACTCCGGATTAACAATATCGTTCAGTGAAGAGATAACCGGTTTTTATGTGCGTGCACTTAATGACATCTCATCGGTTTCAGATTCGTTTTATACATTTCAGATCCGCAGGTTTAAATAAAACCCATGCAACATTAAAGCGTGGCACGACATTTATTGCGCATATATAACAATTATCGAACTTAACTTGATTGCTTTTGAAACAATTTATTAAACATGACTTTGTGGAAGTAGCGAAAAATAAACTCATTTAGGTATTTTGTTTCGGGTTAAGTAGTACGACAAACAATGTTATAAACTGTATATGTAGGATAATATAACTTTTCCGAAATCATGCAGTACCTTTGAATGTTTTCAAAATCGTCAACTGTCCGTGACTATGCAACTAGCCACAATGTACCCTAAATGCTCTAATAGCCCAGGTTATAGTGCAAAAGAAGCTGTTTTGGTTGATAAAATTTAACAGCAGATGGACCTTTGTTCAAAATAGATCAAAGATGATAAAAACCAAAAATCTAAACAAACCTGAAGTTTTGCTTTTTTTTAACAATAAACATTAAAAAAATAGGTTGTTTTTCCGTTTTTTCACCATAGCGTGGAAATTACTGACGGAAATGCAATATGTCGTACAGCATTTCGTAGAGAATTAAAAGACATTCAAAATGAGCGTTTCTAATAGGTGATCGGGGCATTTTTCACTGAGAAAACTTGGAAAAACTGTTGAAATGGACTCTTTTTCAAAAATTCACAGCTTTGCCCGGTTTAAAGTTGAAGTGCTAATCTTGCGCGAAATGTTAGATTATTATGTCTACTTTACGCATGCAAAAGTTGGATACTGTCAGATGAATAGTTTTTGCACAATTACGCTATTAACAATGTACGCTGAAATCTTGCAAAATTCGACGTATTAACTGGATAGGCCGATTTTAATATTTCAAACGGTTTTTGAAAGAGGACATCAAAACCTACAACTTGGCTATCTTGGATTTTCATATACATTTGGCGAAAAGTGCGAAAAAAGGGCTCGAACATTGCGCGAAACAATATTCTTGCGCCCACCACTCTGCTCGACATGTAAAATCGCGCGTTTCGCGCAATGTTCGAGGCCAATTTTCGCGCTTTTCTCCAAACGTATCTGCAAATCCAATATAGTCAGGTTGTAGGTTTTGATGTCCTCTTTCAAAAACCGTTTGCAAAATTAAAATCGGCCCATCCCAATTAATACGCCGAATTTTGCAATATTTCGGTGTATATTATTAATAACGTAATTATGCAAAAACTGTTCGACAGCATCCGACTTTTACATGCTTAAAATAGACATAATAACCTAATACTTCACGCACAATTAGTGCTTCAGCTTTGTGCTGAATTTTGAAGCTGTGAATTTTTAAAAAAGGGTCCATTTTAACGGTTTTTCCAAGTTTTCTCGGTGAAAAATCCCCCGATAATCTTTTAGAAACGCCCATTTTGAAGATATTTTAATTCTCTACAAATCGTCTACACAACGTATTGTATTTCCGTAAATAATTTTCACGCTATGGTGAAATAACGAGAAAAGGACCTATTTTTTTTTCAAATTTTTATTGTTTAAAAAACGCCAAAGCTTAGATTTGTCTAGATATTTTTTTTAGATTTAGATCCATTTTAGACTAAGGTTTTTGGTCCGTCTGCTGTTAAATTATATCTATCAAAAAACCTCTATAAACTGGGCTGTAACTTTCGTTTTTCAAGTTTGTTACATTCAGCACTTTAAAACGCAAAATTCAGGTTTCACACCTCCGAATCGGACTAAATTAATTTTTACCATTAACAGCAAGTGTGTCAAGGTATTCGTAATCAGCGTGCTTTGCCGGTAAACCTCGATACACGCGTGCGCACTCCCCTTGTCATCAAATGTTATGGACGTGAAGTAGAGCGATGATTCGAAAAATTATCGCTCCAAAAATTAATGGAGTTATCCGAGATTCTAATGAGTTTTTCGATTCGCGAGGCCATTGCTGTTTATCAACTCGTGAATTTGTCAAATGTGAAATTTTGATCACGTTATTTGTTGATTGGGTTTTAGTGGTTCGATCTGTATTGTCGCGGTGAAAATTATAGAAAATGAAACGGCACGATGGAATTGACTGGTATGACGTTAAAGTGCCTGGCAGATAATTCAATTAAAGGTAACTAATTGGAAAATGTAAAAAGAATGTACGATCAAACAAGTTACGTAAGAAAATCCATTTTAGAGTTTCTTTATCGGATCTGTTCAGTTGTTGCTATTTTGTTGCCAATTTGTGATGGCAAAATTAATTAGGTGCAATACAATTCGTCAGTGTAGATTTTAAAACAACCCAAAAAACAAGTTTTCAATAAGTCCCTTAAAAGTAGTAACAAAATGTTCTTAATCTTATTTTCTGCTGTAATTTTGTTTTGCTATTATCCCTATAGGGATCTTTGTTAAGACGACTATACATCCCAATACGGGTAACCTTATTAACCTGTAACAATCTGGCAAAGGTCTCGTCTGTAACTGTTAATGACGTGTAACGGTTTTAATTTCGTACAATCCAATTTAAAACGTGTCACTAACACACATTTTTCGTTTAAATAAACCCATCAGTAAAATTAATGCGTATTTTATTCTTCATTTCAGGACCATGATAGATTAACTCGGGCAGCCTGAACCGCAAAGATGCGTTCTTCGTCCGCGAAAACCGACAAGAAGGCAGTCAAATCGGCGGCGACGAGGCCGTACGCGATCAAAAAGAAATCGGTCGACCTGAAGCAGCCGGTCCGCGACACCATTTCGGAGACGATCTCGTTCGTGATCAAAGGCAAACTCACGCCGATCAAGCCGATCCTGATCGACGACAAGTTCGACATACTGAACAAGTCCGGCAGGAAGACGCAGATCTCGGGCAGGATCAGCAAGAAACGCAAGGCCAAAATCGACCCTAACGCCGGTCAGAAGTGCGACAAGCAGCAGCCAGCGAGGAACGCGAAACAGAAAGCGAAGACGAAAGTTCAGACAGAAACTGCCAAAAAAGCAAGTGCCCAACATAGTAGTAAGAAGCTTATCGAAGCTAAGCCTCCAGTGAAAGCTAAGTGTAAGAAGGTCAAGAAAGCGGAAGAGACGCCTAACGTTACAAAATCAAACGCGAAGAAGCCGCCGAGAAAATCAAAAAAGATAGTAGACGCGGCGCCTGAACCACAACAACCCCAAGATAAGTCACCGGAGAGCGAGAAAAGCAGTGAAATCAAAAAGCAGCAGACAATCGACGAGTTGTTGAAACAAGTTAACGAAGAGATCCGAGAAACTAAAAAATCCTCCAAGCTTAAGAAGCAGAAGACTAAACTTAAAAAAGATGCGATCGAAGCGAAGAAATCGAATGAGCCAGATAATACCAAAAAAGTCACGGAAACTAAAGAACCTTCCCCAGTAACCGAATCTAGTCCAAAGAAAAGTGTCGTCGAAGACTTGGAACCGGCCACGATCAAAACCGAAATAACCGATCCCGCTGCCAGCGAGATACCCGATGAAGTTCCTCTAAACAAACTAATCGAAATTTTACCACCGGTCATCAAAAAGGAGCCTATCTCCGACAAGGAAGAGCTGCCAGAAGTGAAACCGGTTAGAAAATGTTACAAAAAGATCAAGACCACCCCTAAAATGACGATTATGAAAAAGCGCGTAATGACGAAACGTTCCGACGACGACGACAAGGATAAGAAATACAAAACGAAGCTTTTTGGCTTCTGGAACGGTCCCAAGCGACACAGGGTCGCTTCCCTGAACGCTCTAGCGAAAGTCCACTGTTTATACGAGAATGAGAGCAGAGCGAACATCCTCGACATCATCGACGACGGGACCAAATTGGAATATTCCCCTAAGAGAGAAACCGCTAAAAAATCTAACGACATCAAAAAGGAAGTTGATTCCAGCGACGAAAGCGTATCGTCGCAGTCCTCGTCTCCGATACCCACGAGAACTCTACGGACGGGTCCCGGGTTGCGAGGCGCTGGAAAGCACTGGGACATGCACAGCTCGTTTTCCAGCTCCGACGACGTGAGCGACGTCGACGAACTGCCCTTGAAGAGCGTCAAGAAGGAGAAACCTCCAAGACCGGCGAAGGCGGAAAAGACGACGACGACGACGGAAAAATCGAAATCCGAACGGAAACGTTGCCGCAAACAAAGCGAACTGGTGATGGACCTGAAGGACATGGTCGTGCGGAAGAGGATGGCCAGCTTGAACGCGAGCGCCATCCTGGCCGCCAGCTACTCGGTGGAGAGACGCCACAGCAGATCGATCAAGAGCGACGATTCCGATTCGTACGACGGGTCCTCCGAGGAGTACTTCGCGGCCTCGGACACGGAGATCAAGCAAGAGGAGGACGTCAAGAAGGAGGAGGACAGGAAGCTCATCGAGGTGCACGCGACGCCGAACAAGAAGGTCGCCGTCATCCTCAACCAGGACACGGACGTTACGATCACGGGCGTGTACGTGAACAGCACGACCAGGTCGACGCACCACGAGGGGTTCTGCAGCATCGCCGGGATGCAGTATCGGATCTCCGCCACCAGTCATACGCAGACCGCAGCCACTGCGGTCTCCACAGAGACTCTCCTGCAGTCTTCCTCGGGCAGCGCGCCGGAAGTAAGTTTGAAACCTGCATTTTTGAATCTACTCGGTGAACTTTCGTATGCCACTTACGTTTCGGCAGACTTGTGCATTAACACAGTATATAGAGCAAAAAAAAGCTGTTTTGGTAAATAAAATTTAACGGCGGACGAACCAGAAAACTAAAATGGATCAGAGATGATAAAAACCCAAAATCTAGACAAATCCGAGCTTTTGGGCGCTTTTAAACAGTAAAAATTTAAAAATAATAGGTCGTTTCTCCGTTTTCCCACCATAGCGTGAAAATTATTAACGGAAATGCAATAAGTCGTACATGCGATTTGTAGAGAACTAAAAGACTTTCAAAATGAGCGTTTCTAAAAGGTGATCGGAGCATTTTTCACCGAGAAAACTCGGAAAAACTGTTAAAACGGACCCTTTTTCAAAAATTTACAATTTTGGATTCTGTCGGATGAATAGTTTTTGTGCAATGACGTTATTAACATTATACACCTAAATCTTGCAAAATTCGTCGTATTAGCTGAGAAAGCCCAATTTCAATTTTTCAAGCGGGTTTTGAAAAAAGACTTCAAGACCTACAATTTGGCTATTTTGGATTTTCATATACGTTTGGAGAAAAGTGAGAAAAATGGCTTCGAACATTTCTCGAAACGCTGGCCAACTAAGAACGTAATTGACGTAAAATATATCGAATCCTTTTGATTTAGATTAACAGATGCCTGCAGTTGTATATTACCCGATATAATAATAATGAGTGCTGTATACGCGCAAGTGACTTATAATGCGTCTAATCATTCGAGGAAAAGCTGAATTTATGGCTTCTTACACGCCTTTCTCCTCTGACGTTGTTTGTGTAACACGTGCACTTATACCTTTTGTTACGATCACGACACTACTTGTTTCATTGTTTTATTTGCTGGATTATCCTCTCGCGGAAAATTTTATGAAGTAGAATTTTTTTTTCTAATTACGTAATTGCAAAATTACAGTTATTTGTGCCATATAAATTTTAAAGCCTTATCGGAATGTACGTTATTTTTGCTTATTTCAGTGTTTTCCATTCATTAAACGGTCGTTTCGTCGGTTGCGAAGTTAGTTATTTCTTTTATCACACACATATTCTATTCATTATTTTAATGAAACTGAAAATTTATGACTGACGAAAACGTACGTGAAGCATATTTTGGAAACATTTGTAAACAAAGTGCTACGCGAATTGGTCCCCTCAACGTCAACGATTTTTATTTAATCGTGATTTCGCATGCCCCCAAAACGGTCGGACTTTCTGACATCGTCACATTCATAAGCGAGAGAATGTCGAGATCGGACGAATTCCGCTGAATTTGAAATAAAACTTTGCAGAGCAACAGCGATTCCATGCCATCTTCGAAATCCTACACGCCCTTAGACGCCTTGTCTAACATGCAACCGCCGCCGGGACCCGGAATTCAACATAACCATCCGGTGGTGCACGGGCAGCAACATTTGGGGCCGCCCCATCAGCACGTGCTTCCTATACCTCCGCATCAGTTATCGCCCGGTAAGAGTGAATTTTTGGTGAATTTTAAATTTAGGGAGGTTGAATTGGATTCGGGGTACTAATTGTATCTTTTCTGACGCTTCATATTGCTATTAGTATTGCTGTGCAAGTTTTGTGGTTTTCCAGGAAATCCACACCATCATTGCCAGAAATATAGAATTTTCGTTTTTCATCTGCTGATATAAATAATAGTAGAGGTGAAATAGTGAAGCTGTGGAGACCGACGAGATGACGCTCTCATAAAGTCCCGTCTTGTCTCACCAATGAAATGTGAGTCTCGTATTGAGTCTCCCTTGCTCTTGTTTCTCTTCAACGATACGTAACTTACTTACCTATTTGCCATAATTGTTACTTTAATTCCTCATATGCTTCAACATTTAATTTCAGCAACTTGAACAATTCTTGAACGGCCAGAACTGCGTGAAGTATTTTAATGAAAGCAGTTATTGCTGCGGAGTTATTCATTGTACTTGTTTGAGATTTGTGGCTTAGTCGAAATATTTGTAAAGTGTGAGAGTGTTTTCTTCTCCTATATATTTTACATCGGCAGCAACAAAATCTGAAGTGATAGATTGCAATTCCCAATCGTCATCTACAAAATGGCTTGTTATTCCATAGAAAGATTTGCCGCTGATAGAGATCCAGCCATTTCTAGCGTATCTTATCTAGCGAAAAATGAAATGACTTATGCAAATGTCCTTAAGAATGTTTGAGTAGGTAAGTATCATAAAAGAATTTACCTACTTCGAACGGCACTTGGTAGTATGGCGATTTGCCGATATCTTTTGCCAATGGCCACTATTCCTTTTTGACCTGACAAGTCATTCATTTTTCACTAAAAGAGATATATTCTCTGTAAATTTGTTAGTCATTTTTTGTATGCAATTGAATTGCAACGTTGCTAATCTGCTCAATTTAGTTTTTTCGAAAAATAAATTCCAGATATTTTTTGCAAGCCTTGCGTGTCTTCGTCCTTTCGTGATTCAAGCTTAATTTTAAATGATAGAAAACTTAAAGAATCTGTACGGAAAATACCGGAGATTGTTCTGGAACCTTCTACATCCAAAATTACCGCCAAAGGAAATGTACGAACTTTACATTCTTCTTAATTACTTATTCTTACACTACAAACTCTACATCTTGTTATACCTTCAAGTACCTTGAATGATTTAAACTCAAATCTAGTTCGTTTATGCAAGTTTCAGATCTTTTCTTATAATTTCAAACATTAGAAAGTCTAAGTCGTGCTGAATGAAAACTCTAGGATTCCTTTAGGATCTTTAAGGGCCGAACGGGTTTATAATCGAGATAGGAAGTTCAGTTGAACTGAAAACTCAAGAATGTAGAAGGAAGATTACAAAGGTTCTACTGGAACCTTCAACACCCAAAGCTGTCAACAAAGAAAATCTAGTAGTTGACAGAATTTCCAAACAATTTCGTTTTATTTTTAAACTCTAGCACAGCAATTCTGGAGATTCTTCTAGAATTCTCTTAATAGCGAATTTAAAAGTTTCGCGTAAGTTTCAATTGTTTCAATTCTGCGAGGACCATGGAAATAACCTAGATTTTCCTAAATGTTCTTAAGTAGAATTTAGAAGCGTTTTTGTATTGTTTTTAAATATTGGATTGCATCTGTCATGTCAGAGATAGAATCTAGAAAGTTCCTTGTGCCTCTATCATGTCAAAGATAGAATCTAGAAGGTTCCATTAGGAACGCAGCAACATTCGAAAATTTTGCTGCGCCTGTTTTGGGAGTCAGGGTCCTTGTGCTTCCCACATATAGTACACAGGTATACTAATGAAGCAGTACATTGGGAAATACCTTCTGATTGGGTGTGATATTGCCTTTTCAACTTCTTCTAGTAAACGTTAAGCAGGTCTTGTCTACAAACTAAATCTGAGAAAAATCTACGTGATCATATCAAGTCATATGATTTACAAGTATTATATTAATCAGTGAATCTATTTATCCCTATCTTTCTGTCGTGGACAGTATGATTGTCCCCTATTAAATTTTGATAATGCTGCTGAAGCCCTTAACTTCTTCGAGAATTCAGTACCCATGATTATTTCGTTAAATGTAACTCCTCCATTGATATTTCGTTAATACTTATCGTTTCCGTTAAAGGACTCCGACACAGTTGCTCCAGCGCGTTCTCGTCGCCACACTCGACGCCTACTTACCAGCTTCCGCATCACCCACCGCTTCAGGGGGAGCAGGGATTCGTTCACGGTAAGTGGATCGATTATCATCGGATTAACAGATTCTAATCTGTTAATCTAAACGAAACATATCGTCCGGTAATACCCCGAGATAAGATCGGGCGTGTTCCGGAGAGAACGCTGAGCTGCACTTTTCGCGAGTTCAGGCTTAATATTCAATTAGGTACAACTTGTCGGATGTGAGGCTACAAAGTTTCGGTGTTATCGCACATTGTTAGGGGGAACAAGGCGAATGAAATAATAGTACAAAGCACGGTAAGAACTTTGGCGTAGACAGGTTCGGAGTGAAATAAGTTTAATTGATGTTGAGATCATTAATTACTGGGATACGACATCGTAAAGCAACTTGTCCGTTCGCAATCTATCTTCAATTTTAGCTACTTGGCATAAATCACCTCAAACCATGTTAAGGTCCATCCAGTCAGAATTGGTCCAGTTAAAAAAATCACAGACTTCATCGAGCGCATTCAAAAAATACGTTTTACCCCATACAATAGCAGAGTATTCATGCAACGTACCATTTAACCTTCCCCCGTATATTTGGCACGAAGAAATGGTGTTAGTCACTAGCCTATTAGTATCGAGAATTAGACAGGTCCACTAGAGCCATTAAATTTGAGCGCCGAGCACGTGTTCATTTTCAGTCGTCACTAGATTTCAGTGGTGTATGTATGTAACTACAAGTATTATTTCAAAATGGCTTTTTGGAGACCTTTCGACGTGGGCGAAATTAATAATGGCAATGATATAGACATTATACGCGATACAAATAATGGTACAGAAACAAATGAGGCACAAACTTGGGATTTCGTTGACAAAGTGAGTAACAAATCTTTTGTATTTCTTTAAATATAGCACGCCTATGGAGCGGTTTCTGGTCTTTGTATGTCGGTAACATGGCTATTAAATTTTATTGTTTTTTTTTTAACTGGACCAATTCAGATTGCATGGACCTTACAACATTAATAAAAACTACCGAGGGCATTTATATAATTAGGTACAGCCTTATGTAAACAAAAGCACCCCGTTATATTAAAATGGTTGCGTTAAAACACCTACTTTCATTCAATATTTTATTTGACATGTGCGATGACATTACTCTTCATTAAACCTTGTTCAATATTAATTTTCTTTTCGAAATTCAAACAGGGTACGACGTTGCGGCACGGTCTTCTGACCTTTGACCTAAATGTATTTTCGTTCCGGGACTATCTCCCATTATCTACCCACTTGTAATCGTGGGTGGGATAGAGCCGGTTTATTAATATTTATGAGTCCTACAGGATTTGATTTTGACGTTGGTATTGAGGAAAAATTGTATTAGCCACTACAGTGCGTTTTCAATTATCGTCGATTTTACCTCCGTACAGTCGACATACTCTTTAGGCAAGAAATATACACGCACATTTAAGCTGAAATATAAACCCCGCTGAAAAATTATAGCATTGGGAAAACCTGTGATGTTGTTTATGACGTGAATTTATATGCATGAGAGTGTGTTTGTTTGTGAAATTACATGCTACAGTCGATGCAGATGGTGAAACAAAACACATTAGACGAACTTCTCTGCATTTTTATTTCATAAGAGTTCATTGAAGAATCTGAACAGATATCACGACGTTTCCTTCATCTCCATCCCTTTACTTCGTTTTCTGTAAGTTTTCCGGTTCGGGGAAAATTTTCCGCCTCGCAGGAATATCTCGAAGGCTAAAATGCAGCATCATATCGACCGATGTTTTCATATCTATTGTGGAAAAAGTATTTTAGAGAGTTGTCTTAGGGGGTTAGTTTGTATTTTGCGGGTAGTGAACTTTGAAGTATTTTCCCATGCAGGAAATTAGGCATCACGTCGAAAGTCGACTGTTGGAATAATTTTATGGTAATATTTACACTCGGAGACCAGCAGCATTCTATAAGAGGTATTTGGCGCGCGTATAACGTAAATTCGAAGTTAAAATCTCATAGCTACATGCATTAAATATGTCCATTTAATTCCACGAATAATTTATTTGACAGGCTGAATGACAACTATATCATTCCACAAATCTCATAAAGGGAATTAATGGGATATATGGGCCTGTACATATATGTCTATATGGGCACGTCTTCTGACATCTTTAAATCAAATCGACTATAAATCTTCACTGGCTTTTCCACATTTACTTTCATTCGTTATTGTCTATTTTCTCATTCCAATTCCAACGAATTTGCAATTCACACAAGGAATAAAATTCCGCCGCTTATCGTGCTAATGTTCCATTTAGTTTTGTTGTTGCAATCGTCGTAAGATAAGTCAATAAGGGTATTTTGTTCGGGAAAGAAATTACAAAATGCAGTATTGACGTTAAAATAGTAGTAGTAGCAGCAAAAAGCTACAAAATATTACAAGGGATACAAAGTATTACATTGATGAAAGTTAGTAATAATCCATTACAAACTATTTTAGAGGCGTTTTATGACTACTAAAATGTGTACAATGTTTACCAGTATCATGTAGACTATTAAATATAATTAGACCCGCATTCAACACACTATTGAATTTTTTATTAGATTTAGTAAAAGGCACGACTATGTCATCTCTACGCCTTGAATAATGGTTATGAATATTCCTACAATAACTTATTATTACGCTTGTTAAATATAATGGCACCGTACTATTTTTTTTACCATTATGACAACATTGATAGCCATTGTTAATTTTCTAAAAAAATAGTACCTAATTATTCAAATTGTAAGTATTTACAATTTTTGTTCAATTTTTCATGTTTGCTTTATGAGAAATGTTGCGCCTATGGTTTATTGCTAATGAGGGTATGCGGGCGAAGTTTCGTGCTATCAACAATTTTGACATGACTAATGCATTATTGATTTTTTGCGCGTCTTATTTCACTTACTACTAAATTTCTAGCTTTTTTTATATTATTTCCACACATCATCGTTGCGGGATAAAAACACTATTTTATATAAATCATTAGTAATATTGTTTCATTAATTCCATGCTTATATAGAAATTTCTCAAGAATTATGAATTTTATAAAAAGGTACATATCATTTACCATTAGCCATCAATACTTGATGACAATTGTGCTAAATAATTCACATTATTTGGGGAGTTGTTCCAACTAGTGCTTGACAAATTGTCACAAAAAATAGTTCTATCGTATAGTTTTTTTAATCAAACTTTTAATGATACCGAATTATTTTTTCAGTTTCCTTTTCCATGTTCCACGTAAATCGCAACTTAATAGCAGAGGGTCATTAATTGTAGGCGATAAATGTACCTTATAATTTAAAATAATGTTTGTGTCATATAATCTACTAAGGTAGAACTATTTTCAGTAATTCTAGCAGGTTTATTCTCTATTTGTTTAAATCCATGTCATCGTATTATATGTTATAATTCTTTGAATAACATATAATGAATAATATATTTGAATATAATTTGAAACTAATCATAATTGTAATCGCGAAGGACAATATTAGGCTCATCTTATTTACTATTCACATCATATTCGAGAACACAATGAAATAAAGCCGTGAAATTTAAACCTCTTGCAGAAATTGCGAATAGGGACATCTGATGATTTCCTGTCGGTAATAAATTGTGTTAATATTTCCGTACTCAGATTCGAAAACTGTGTATTCTTTTTTAAGAAATGTTAGTTTTGTGCAAATCTAATAAATTCGTATGTTGGGTTTACACAATTTCTTAAAAGATCCAGTGTACTAAAAAGGAAGTATAACTGTAGAGCTCAGTAGAATTTTGTTCTAGGAAAAGAATGGGATTATTGCAAAATCAGATTCAGTTAGTTGAATAATTGCCTTATTTTTCTGTCAAATTGAGAGCTGAAATAACTTTCTTTTTTGTAAAAAGACTTAATTACGAAAAAGGTATTATTAACTGCAGTTAATTTAAAGTGACATCGATCATGTTCAATATCATGAAATTCTTAATCCATCATTAAAAATCCAAAATACTTGAGTATTCCATGTAATCTAATTGGTAATTAATTTGCAGGTATAAACGACATGAAATTTAAATTTACAAAATCCTTCGAAAAATGAACTATTGTTCTTTTCAAAATGTTAAATTAATGTACTAAAAAGATACGAAAATTCTTGAAATTCTATTATCAATGCACCACCTATTTGTGTTAATTAACTTTTTTGAAAAGTTGAAAAGAGATTATATCAAATATTTAATAACATTTTGTCTGGTTCATCTCGTTAATTAATTAGATGGAATAGGAGTAAAACTGCTTAGAGTACAACCATATTTACAACACAGCTAATAATCTTATTAACTGGAAATTGAATCCCACGTCTTAGCGCTAATTCTTCAGAGTGTGAATAATTGAATGAGACAAGTTGCCTTTCATGAAACTCCAGACGTTTTTTGTTTGCACATATTCAGAATACCTTTTGACGCCTTGCATTATTAAAAATTAACCTTGATAGAAGTATGGTAAACTGTTATATGGTATGGTAAAAGTTGGTTGAGTTAACGTTTAGTAAAACTTTATATCTGTAAAAGGTGCTTTCTTGCTAATTGCATTTGTTGCGATAGCATAACTTGTGTTAGTTATGTTTATTAGTTTTTAATTATCAGTTCAATGAAAGTAGCGACATGTTTTACGGGTATTTACCAAAGCAGTAAATATTTCCTTGAGATTTTACATCAAGATAAGGATAGCGAGTATGTTTTTATAAGAAAGTATAACTTTAATTTGTAATGACACGCCAAGGTGCGGTTAAATTTGTTTCTTCTTTACCAATGACATTCTGGTTACTTTACCGGGTGTTTTTCATGTATTTATATACCCGCTTCCTTCTTATTTCGCAGATACCTGCGGCTAGTAATTTTATGATAACTACTGCAAAACCATGATTTATTTTTAATTGGTAATGATTATTAATCTAAGTAATTATTAAATGATGGGTTTAATAATCCTTAAGTGAGAAATTACTGTCAGTATTCATAAATAATGTGAATATCTGCGATCTAAAGAAATATAAATATTATATACAGTTAACTATATAATTATAATTATCTATAATTATAGATGAAGATTAAAAAGTAGGCACAAGCTCAAAACTCATAAAGTCAATCTGAAGTACAAGAGGTTTCCTTGGGAGGCATTGAATCATGTTTATTATCATATGATTTTCATACATTAGTATGCGTATACGTAATACATTCGAAACATGATTTGTGTTCAGTCTAATGAAAACCATATATGTACATATATACGCTCATCAAATATGTGATCGAGTTGTTAAAATTTTAATTTGTTCGTTTCTTTGCACGAATCTTATTGGAAACGATATTTTACATTTACATTTCTAATTTGGTGTATTGATTTATACAGCGTTATGCTGCATACGAAATTGCTCGCAACCTTCCGTCCAAGGCTTTGAAACTTTCAATTCATTTCTCATATCCCTTTTGACCAACCGACCAGAATTTAGACGTATTTTTGCTATAATTTAGGAAACTTGGCCGCCTTATTCGTAGTCAATCCCTTCTCTGTTTGAATATTCTTTATTTCCAACGTACATTTTCGAAATTTAAAAGGGTTCGGCAAGGCCCTATATTTGTGATTTATTTTTACAACTTTAAGGTACAGTTTAAGTGATCGTATTTTGCTGTGAAACATATACTTGTAAGTTGGAAAGGTGGTGTATTTGCAAAATCGAACTTTTGAAATAATGAGCAGTACACAAAATAAGGTCCTTGGAGACGAAGTACTGTAATCCCTCCAAAATTTTCAAATCGAGATTTCAACTTTTCTGTGCTTTTTAGGGGCCTCTTAGTCGAAAAATATGTCTGTGGCAGGCGATATCTTTCTTCGGGATTTTAGTATGCCCCAGAAATTTTGTTAAAATCCGTTTGAAGTATTTTTTGTTGTTCATTGATGGCCGATTTTGAACGATTCCGAAGATTTTGATTAAATTTTACAATTATGAAATACACCACATGGTGTCTTATCGACATATCAAAGATATCATTGTAAAAGGAGTTATGCATTTTTGAAATTTCTCATACTTATCAAAAATTTATTTGAATGAATCTCAAGAACTTGAGATCTTGTGGTTGATTTCTTTATTGCCATAAGTCTTATATTAAAAATATATGGACGTATCATTAATTTCCCCAGTTATCACATCATCTTTTTTCATAGGACACCTTATTTTTTTCTGTTTTTGATAAAGGCTATGGCCCCATATGTGATGACATAAAAAATAAGTAACACTTTTCAGATAGCAGATAACACATTTTTCGAGAGTATTATAAATTTACAAACACTTCACCAAAGTTAATTGCAGTTTTCTACAATACCCTGTATATTAACACTAACATTTAAGTGTGGTTAGATCTCTAACCAAAGGCATAAATAAAAAGGAACTTTTATTATTACTTAATATTTAAATTATTACTCATTTGTATGGAATAGTCTTATTCCTTATTTCTTAACATTAAAGATTTTTTTAAATATGAATGTGTACTCTTAACTCTTCTGATTGGCCGATAATAGTCGCTCTAATAAAACATTTGAGGTTATAGGAAAAGTTATGTTACCTTTCAAGGCCAGATTTTGTTTTATTTAGTGCCAAGGCATGTAATTTACTGTAATAAACTTATGCAACAACTTTGAAATACTGTAAAAGGCAAAATATAATAAACCTTTTACTTTTGTTACATGTAACATTTTGTATTAGTATTCGTATTTTGAAGTATGTGAATATTATAAATAAATTACTCGTGAGGTACATATTCTTTGTGAATTAAAAAAAAATCAAACAATAATTTTCAGGAACAAAATATATTATTCATTCCAAGATGTATTAATCCAAATTACAAAGACAAATTAGTCACTGTCAACATTTGCTGTGTTTGTTACATGAAAACTTGCTAAAACCTCAACCTGTTCAACGGGTCGATGTCTATTATTATTATTATTATTATAACAATCTGGTCTTCCTATCCTTGTCGAGTCCTTTGGGTTGGGAGTCAATCTGATTGCTTTGTCAGTAAGAAGTTGAGTTCAACATATCGTACACCAAATTTAGTTTTATAAAACAAGTTTTTCGGAACCTTTTGTGAAAAAACTTAGCTAAATAACGTTTAGGTATAATTTTATTCATTTTATACCGAGGAGAAAAATCGTTAAAATTGTGGAAGTCATTAAGGTACATTTCAATCAGATTTAACTTAGAGTTACTAGATTTTTTGGGCACAATTGAAAAACCTCAAAATCCAATGCTTCGTGTAAGCGCTTCAATAATTTCTCCACCTGTTGGTGGAAAGCGTCAGCTGGCATGAAAGTGTGACCAGCTTGTAGATATTTTATATTCAGTGAATGGAAATGTACCTATTTCTGATGAGTTAATTAAATGAAGAATACAAGGCCCAGTTCTTATTTTGCGAGATTTGACTAGAAAGTAAAATGTTGATCATGTAAAATATCATATCAGATTTATTCTTCCTTTCATGGAGAACGAAGCTTTCATTGAAACAAATGATCTTTGATGTAAAAGCTGTTTCTTTAATCATTTCACGGCGTGGTAATTTATCACGTTTTGGCGCGTTTGACAAATTAGTGTGACTCTCGGCCAATTTGTTAATAGTACCTGAGCGGTAGATTTAATATCCCCATCAGAATAGTTATGAATAGGATTCTAGCAATTACCTTTGGTCCTCCGTAATGTACAAAAACATGTAATAAATTTTAATTGTCATCATTATTTCTACAAAAAACTTGACAAAACACTGATTGTTAAATTGCGATTGATCGTAACACTGTAATTGATCGACTTCTCGACCTTGCCAAAGAGTTTCATGGTGTCAATCATTAAATTCTATGTAATTAACTATTGTTATGATATTTATTAAGATAAGGTCTATATATGAAATACAAAACATGGGGAATTACTGAGCATTACAAAAGCAGCGGTCTTAATTGAATATTGCAGTCCCTCGGGTAAGGGTGGAATAAGGGTGTGGTTAGGTCAGCTTCGAAGCAAGGCCTGTTGCATCGCCTAGTTATTTTGTAAAACGCACCTTTCTGAATCGTTTGGAAATCTGGAAACATTCTAGAAAACAACCATCTTTTTTCTTTGTATACATGTTATACCTACATATACATACATACATACATATATATCAACAGTGGGCCTCAAGTGAGTAACCACACCAGAAGCTCCAATGCAAAGCTGCTTATGTATGGAACTTATTTCTCCTTCAAAATAATACTAATTAACAACGAAATTTACAAAAGCAGTCACACATAAAGCATGATACAATTTTATGAACAATAATTTAAAATTAAACAACTAACTATAATGCTATTGAAAACAGGTTTATAACAATGTTAGTTATACCATAGTAACTATTTTTTTAAGAAGTCTTATAACATTTTTCTGTTGTTATGACATCAGAGGTTAGTAAACACTAGAGCAATTTTTCCCAATGAAGCCACAGGAAATCGTCCCAAATGAGGATGAAAACTAAAGAATAGATTCTGTAATATTCTCTACAGCATGCGTATAAAAAATTTTTTTTAAATTGTCTCAGGTTCTCCAAGTTCTTAAAATAGTCAAAGACTGGCTAGAGATGTTAATGGCTTGCTGAAAATTGACATTCTTGCAACTTTCTTTCTGAATATTTGAAGAAGAGGCCAAATAATCAAATGAAAATTTTTTTTAAGCGTAAAGTAGAAATTTTTTGGTTTCTCACATCGTTTAACAGTTCTTAAGATGTATGTCCGTTTATATATAATTCTTAAATTTTGAAAATTCCAAATTTATGCAATTTCCTCAGATTCTATGAACTGGAGAAGCTCGTAAGCTCTAGCGAAATTGACTTTAAAAGTTTTAAACCGGTGTGTAAAATTTAAAAAGAGATTCTGTAATGCTATCTAACACTATGTAGGTTTTTTTAATTATCCCAGGTTACATTAACAATTTTAAAGTTTTCAAAGTTGCTGTACCTCCCCTGTACCAGATTTTAAAGCTTATCTCCGAATGTTGGAGGCTCAGTTGAACTTGAGGATACTCCAATTTTGTTCCTGCCTGATGGAAATTGGTTTTATGGCCAAATCAAGTCAGAAGCTATTAAAAAAGGTGGTTTGAAGTTTTTGGCACCATCCAAGATTGCCAAAGAATCCTAGAAAACAGTTTATTCCGGTTGTCTTGAATGTTGTCAAAATGATGAAGAATGGCTTTTAAAGTCTTACAACTGATGTCTAATGTTTAAAGACAGATTTTGTATGGTGTGCAGTGTTTTTTGAATTATCTCAGGTTGTATTCAATATTTCAAAGTCAAAAATCATTAAAAAAATTAGTCAGAATATTAGTCATTAAGTAGGTATTTAAGTTGTTGTTTGAAATGTAGTTGTTTGAATACATTGTTTCGGGACATCTATTATCCATTTATATAGCGTTTTAGAAGGTTTGTTGAAAGTCTGGAATCATCAAAAACAATCAAAAAACCGCCTCTAAAAATTCAACTGATAAGCAACAGTAGTAAAGGATATGTAACCTCACTTTTATGTACCTACTTAATGAAATCGTCCATTGTGATACAACAACGAATTAGTAATGATTAATGCGATACTCATCCAATATGACTATTTTGAATGCAGATACGTCCTTACTTATACAGTAAATATTCCCATAACGTACCAGGTAATGTGGTAAAGTGAATCACTGTTACGGTATGAGTGGAATCTTGAATTGCTTTTGTGGAACGCCAAGATAAGACCCAGCCAGTTTGTGGAGGTACCTATTTAATTTTCTGTTAGTGTAAGTGTTTGTTTTTCGTGTAAGGAAAACTCCTTTCCCTAAATGTTCGACGGGAAACATAATCTCCCTTTCGAATCCGCCTGTTGCGTCGTTTCCTATCCTAATCAATTTTTTGCTCACATCTTTCCAGAGTGATCTCGATTCAAAAAGCCACTCCTTTTATGGCGAAAGTTCCTTCGACTCTCCCGCTAATCGAGTTATAAACACATTCTTTTCATCGCCTCTCGCCGATTACGGACGCTCTCCCGCCGACCGTATTCGACTCCCCGTCGAATTTGATCATTTTCTGTTATCATGTCCTCCCTTTATGGAACAGAGGAAAGTCCTCGTTTATTCAAAACAGCCGGAACATGCGCCATAGTCTCGACCGAGATAACCGTCGGAGGCGCTCGTGGCGACTCGTCGAACTTCATCCTCTCCGGGCTATCTTCACGTTTGTGCGACGTTGCGACACTTACAAACTTATGTTTGATTTTTGGATACATGTTAGTTATCCACGTTAGTGTCCCATTTTATCCTATCGCAGTTTAAAAATATGATTATTATTGCACGAAACTATTGAGGTGACTTCCTATGGCTTATTAGATAGACAAATCTTTTGGTGAACGTAACTAAGTTCTGCCACAAACGTCACAGTCCATAAACAGTTCATTCGTACAGATTTCAATCCCTATTATCTTATTATACACCCCTGGCAGAACTGGCGTGTTCGAAAATTCCACCTGTCTACTATGGCAGACTGTCATCAACTTAAAGTCGTAATTTTTATCAACAATGTGTTTTCCAATGGTCTACAATGGTAGTCGTTGGCAGCTCTTTCCATGTCTCCTTAATTACCCTCTCGTAATTTTATCGTAAACTCTGAAATACGCTCTACAGCTTTAAGTTGTAATCCCTGAACATTCATTTCGTGTAACTAACTGTAAGCCGGATGTTTTCTTGTATCTGCTCCAAATTCCCCAGTGGTAGTCTGCTTTGCCAAATTTCTTATTAATCGATTATCATGGCGTATAATCAGGTAGCAAAGTCTGCGTTTTGTTAAATTTTCCGGTGATATTTTTTATTTTGTGTAATGCAGCTTAATTGCACTTAATGTTCGTCATATTGGTAGAAAAATTAAAATAAAATTGGTAATATATTCACGAGGGATAGCATTACAAATTGTCTCAAAATTATTCACATGTTTACTAAAAACTCTCTCGTGTGTGCATGCCCTTATTTATCCTTATGTGTGCTTTTGTGCCCTAGGAGTTTTTCATTTTAATTAGGGTAATTCTGAACAATTAAGTTGATAATTCTGATAATTTTCTCTTCAGTAGTAAAGTAATATGGTTTGTTCTAAAAGAAATTACACTTTTTTTTTTAAACCCTAAAACAAATTTTGGCAAAAACACCTTTTTAAGTGATCTTTTTCATGTTATAGCAATCGTCTCAATTTGTAGTCTCGTACAGGAGTGGAATATATTGCATTAACAGTTAATTATAACAGTCACATTATTTTTGCCTTTAAATATAACATCTACGTTTGCTTCTAAATTTTAATTAAAAAAATGATGCAAATGCATTGATATTTAAATTTCAACCATAAAACTGTCTGCAGCGAATTAACAGGCATGTACAAATAAATTAGGCATAGCAGGTAGCTTTGTCTTGTTCATATTAATGTAATATTTGTGAGTTGATTTTCAGCTAGGTATTTGTAATTAACGTTTTCAAAAAACCACTTATTTTTCCAGAATTTTTGGAGATTTCTTATTCTGCTACAAGCATATCGAAAACGTATCAAAATTCGATTGTGCGCCAAAATGTCACATACAACCGCTTAACGTAAGCGCCATAATACTTTTCTACGTAATACTACATTGTTCTACAAGCAAATAATGATCGTTACTCCCTACTTAGTCGAACGCACGTGCTGTAATCTCCTCAGTAGGTAATTGCCGATTATTCACTTGTTGAATACTACAGTGTATCGACCACTAGATTTATGAAAAAGCAAACTGCAAACGTATTAATGTTGGCTACTTATAACTTACTTCACACAAGTTAACCTTTGAGGTTAGATTACTGGTAAAATCGAAGCTTGAAGCGCAAAACGTTAAGCTAATTCGAGTATTTCGCATTGAGTAAAAGACGAAACTATATGTGTACCATATGTATATTTGATTCGCCTTTAACGTATCCCATTAGTTCGGAATTTTGATTGAATAATCGAGTCGCACTATTCTACGCCAATGGTGTTTAATGGTTATCCAATAATGGTTACATAACAGACGTATTATTAAATAATTGCAGTTGATATGTTTTTCGTGATTTCATGTGTTGAGTGTTGGAAATAAAAGAGGGTAAAAGGTAAAATGGTGTCGGCTTGCTTATAGCGCAATTAACGCAAGTGAAGAGTGTGAACTTTCACTTCCACTCTTGCATGTTTTAATGAATTTGAACTTTTAGTAATTTGCATATTTTGTGTGATTTTGTTACGTGTAAGATCGTTTATGTATTTTATAATCACTTGAAAGCACTCAGTTCATTTGACATTTCCAAAGAATTAATATGTAGTTTCACAGTTGCAGCTTTAACGTGTAATTTTAAACATAATTACTAACAGTAAAGTTCTATCAAGTTGTAAATTTTTTTTAAGTAAGTGACGTAACTGTAGATATATAAATTAAAGCAATGGTTGACATCCAAAAGATTATGCACAATTATCGATTAGAAGCAACACTTAACCCCTCTAGGAAGGAAAAACGATACTCTCAGGATATACCATTGAAAATGTGATTTTATTTGAAATTCAAGTGTGTCTAAATTAACCATAAATGATAAGAGAAAGGGTGAGTGAGTTGTTATCAGTTGAAACAGTCTGAAGGGTACTAGAAAGGTCATTTTTTCATGGCCGAGTAGCTCGTAAGAAGCTGTACATTTCAGAAGGTAATCGATATAAAAGATTTGAATTGGCTATGAAAAATTATTACTGAATCTGTCGCAGGGTGAAAAAATGGAATATTCACAGATGAAACAAATTTTTTTTATTGTGACGGAAGGATAGGTCAAAGGAAGCTTGGAAAGTATTGATGGTATAATAGATAAGAATGTATGTATATTTGGGAATTAAAATTAATGCTCTGAAAACAGCTAAAACTCACACGTGATTGGGACATTTTCAGTAGAATTTTGAAAGACATATAGCAGTGGCTTATGCTTATTTACCAAAATTATTGAAAACTGTAGCACAATTAAGGAAATATGTATTTCTTTAATATAGAACAATATTTTCCCTCAATAAACAAATAAATTAGTGGAATATATGCTACGACGTGTTCACGTCGTTAGTAATTAACAAAGACGGGGCTTTAAGCCAAACAATTATATTAAAGAGATAATGGATAGTTTTAAAAAGGCACAAAGAAATTGAAAAATGCCAACAAAATTGTCGTATATACATCGTTAAATAATTACATAAAGGAATATCATATGCGTAAACACAGTAAATATTCTCTTTCAAATTTTCTCTTGCACAATTTGCATAAAATATGCAAACGGATATCCGAGTACACCATCTCATAATGATGGGTTTTGGTCGTAAGAGAGTGTTTGAAAGTTCTTAAGCAGGAACTCGTAAAGAAGCTTTTAAAAAACTGTGTATGTTTAACAACAGTTGTTTTAAATTGCTGTAATAATAAAAAATGCAAACTCCCTAATAAATTCACAGACATATGTTAATTGAATCACTGATTCATAAAACATCTGCAACATTAAGTATTATTTGCCGTATAAGGGGCAGCATCTGTTAACACTATTAATATTTCATGTCTTTACTCACTCTAGATGTAAAAATCCTAAAATATAAAATTTGAAATGCTTAGAATCTCAAGTAGATTCACGTAAATTTCTTCATACCATCATAGAAAGAATGCCAATAGTTTTATGGTTGCTTTTCACTAATACCTTGATGAAATGAGTACATGGATTCCAAATCGATTTTTTTATTGTTTTTCCACCAGTAGGGAGAGTTTCAATTACTTCGTTTTATCCAGGAAAATCCAGCAAAAACCATCAGTATATTTCTTTATGGCTTCGATTTTCTGTGTGCGTAGTTCTAATAAATTTTAATAAAAACACTCGATCAGTCAAAAATACAATAGTTTACTGATTGAGGGACATGTTTGAGTGATAGACTTAATTTGGAAATATTTAGAGAATTTTGGTACTTTAGAGTTTGATCCGATGCTCATTGGCACCTGCAATAATAATTGCAAATAATAAATAATGATGTGGTTAGACTTAAGACTTCCACTTTGTAGGACAGTCATTCTATTCTTACTTCGTTTACTTCACTCCTGTAACGAAAATTACTTCTACTAATTAGTACTAAATTACTAATTCAATAGATGGCTACTAACACATGAAGTAGACTTGCGTTTATCTCACTTTAAATCATTAAATATGAATGCATTTTATTGGTCATGAGATTTCGTATATGAATTCCACAGAAACTAAGCGGAATAATCTTCTATTTTCCTAGAAGCGTATACCGAATGAAATGCCTGGGCGGCAAATTTGACACATATTCATTCCTAGAATTATAGAACCTTCCTGGAACAAATCATTAAAAATGCAAGAAAACACCGGCACCAAGGACGAGATCCTTCTTAGAATCTTTTAAAATATAATATAAACAAGTCGTAAAATGCAATTCCAAGAATCTCAAGGTGGCTCCTATTCAGTTCGACCCACATTTAAATCTAGAGGGAATTTCTTTTTCCTCGAAATATTGGCGTATTCTATGAAGTTTTAGAAGGTCTAAAAGATAAATACTTGGACATTTAAAAAATCATTAACCTCGGATTGTTTCGTTTACTTCATTTAATTACGTGATATTAAAATAATTTAAATTTAATGGACCAAATAAAATTAATGTACCATGGAGCATAAAACTAACACTTCAAAAAAAAATTGCAATAAAAGTACTTAAAAATGGCCTTTTCCCAAAAAAATATTATTTTAATAAGGCAAATATCGAGACAATCGCCGAAAAAGACAAAAATGGATTTGCCTAAATGTCCGGTTTTTAATAATTAATAACTTCGCCAACTAGAAGCTAGTAACGTTAATGCCTATTATAGACCAAGAGCTAAGCTACTTCTTAACTAAGCTAAGCTAGAAATAATTTGGATGCTCATCAAAACTTAAGCGAAAGCGAATTGTTTGACCTTCGACTCCTCTTCACTTGTACTTTACTACTTTGTAAAGCTCCTTAAAGTTTATTGGTAAATAAATCCTAAACTAATTTGCTTCACCCGCTTTTCTATCTTGCCACTAACTATACTTGGCCTAGATAAACAAATTTTATATTTCAAAATTCTCTATTCGGTAAATTCGGTTAAAAAGAAAGTATTCGGTATTTTCCATACACTTCTACCATATAATTCACCCTTCTTGAAACGTTTAGGTACATTGTGTTTTGAGTGAATCGCTCATCATTTACTAATTAAAATATTTCAAGAAGGTTAAGTGAGGTTATTTTTTAATCGCACTAATAAATTGAAATATGTTGGGTAACAAATTACCACATGTACTTTGGAATCTCCACCAACTTTCTACACAGCTATTGGCGCTGTATTAGAGTGTGTTAGAGTTGGAGAAGTCTTTTCTAATGGTAACTCAGTTACGTTAGGCGTCCAGCAGTTAAAAATGTACGTGAATATTGAAAAAGTCAGTTAATAAAATTGGGCAGAACAGACTCCTTCCTTCAGTATGATCTAAACGGCTCAATTTTAAAACCAACAAACACCAGTAAAATGCCAAGGGGTGTACTTAACGTCAAACTTAAACTGGTGCTATCATATAAACAAAATAATCAGGTACGGAGCTTTGTTATGAGAAATCTTGATGCTGCAAGGACGCCTTGCTTTGATTAGATCCCTCTTGGAGTATTGCTGTAGCATATGGCACCCCTCGTAATCTGAATTGACATAAGATATTGAAAGCGTTCAAATATGGGCGTATCTAAGCTTCAATGCGGAATTCAGTCTGCAATTTAGGGCACTACCCATTGGATAATATGAAGTGTGCTACTTTGTCCTCAGGGAGAGAATATTTCATTAAAGTGTGTATGTACAAAATATACAACCATTTTCAATACTTTGCGGAAGTAAAGTGGGCTGTAGAAAATCTATCGTATACTGCCAGAGGTGACCATTTATTTAAAATTAAAGTTCCTTGGAGAACCCCACTTCTCTGAAATATTGTGTTATCATATCATAGCGACGATATCTAATATTTACATTCTTGGGCCACATATCACCTGGAAATAACAATTTTTAAACAATTCCATCAATTATTATTGATATAATATAAGTATCTGTAAATTAATGGAAAAAACTATCATTTTATTTCTGCTCCAGGATTTTTTATTGGGATGTGGGTGCCGTCTATACAAGATGTTACACCAGGAAAGTTGGCAGTTTGATTAAATTCATTCATAAAAACTTGATAATGAAAAGGGTTTTCTGGGAATTTTACTACATTCCTCATTTTTTCTGCTAATGACTCTGAAATCTTTTTTATTATTAGAGACACTGTAGATTGTGGAATTCCCCTAAGAACAGTCTAAAATAAATATGAAATAGTAGAATAGATAAAAAAGTTTAAAAACTTGAATAAAGCATAAGCAATCCTTGGTTTTTCTAGATATAAATACATGTATAAAAATGCATGTTGCCTGGAAATTTCCTGTACCATAGTGTGGTAAACTGATTAATAATTGGATCAGTGAAACCATTGGCAGACCTGTATTCTTGGGTTTACGAAGAGCATCGTTAATCAGAGGCAAAATAATACGTACAGTTGTGTTGTTAGAAAAGCGATACCTCCTTATAAACTCACCTTCACTATATAAATCTAACGGATTTTGCCCGTCTCTCAAATACCATTTAGCTAGTCGATTTATATTATTAATAATTCGATTGACGTACTCTTAAATAATGGTAATTCTTCTTGAATCCACGTTTTCAAGGCAAACTTAACTTAATATTTTCTGAGAGATACTTAAGGTAAGATGAAACCGACCTCGGCCTCATCTCATCCTTAAGGTTCACTTAAGCACAGTACGTACTTAAGGCACTTACGTACTGGCATAGTAAGTACGGCCTGAGGTTTAAGGGACCCGCAAGGCGGGATAAATTTGCCCGTAAGTGGTTACCGGATTATTCGTAAAATATAAAATTTCGAAACAGTTTCGAGGAGTCCCGGTTTTCCCGAGGAGGATAATAATATCAGTTGTTCGCCAACACAATCCCACACACAAACACACACACACACACACACACACATACATACAACTAGATCGATTGGCAACGTCGCCCTCTCCACCGTTCTAGAGAATTCAACTCCGTATTGGAGCAGCGAATCGCTCTTACAACTACTGCGGAATATGCCGCGAATCCACGTGTGAGAAAATAATCGTGTAATAAGCGGGCTGCGGCTTTTGATCGTGCGTTATTTCACGGGGATCCTGATCTCGTGTGTCGTGCCGGCACGTACACACACACACACATCCTCGCCACACGTTGTAAATAAACAAAACGCAGGAGCCGGCGTCCGTTCCGTGTGGCCTCTCTTCGCCCTCGCTCTACTCGTGATGTGCTAGTGCGTATACGTTGATTTACAACGCAGTTTGTCGCTTTTCGGGGTATGTAATGCCGCAAAGACGTAATAACTCCACGGTGACATTTGACATTATGTTGTGCCGCGGTTTCCGGTGAATATCGCTGGATTCGTCCGTTCCATGACGTAGGAAGGGAATATGATACTCACTTCGGTGCAAACTGGTAAGTGTCGTTTTCACGCCGCGGGACCGCCGAACTCGCTTTACCATCTCGACGTGTTCCAATGCCTCCAAAATTATGTAGCATTTACTAAAATCGAAGGCCAAGAGATACATCCGAAACTAAATCGCCTGAGACGTTTGTAAAGGAAACGAGTGATTCATAATTGGTCAACAGATTTTTTTTGCCGGTGTTTATGTTCTAACGAATATTTTCCTCTCTTTGCATAGAAAAGTAGGTACCTAAAACCTTCATTCATTATTAATAAAGTAACTTTAAGTAAGAAAGACCGAATAAGGAATAACATTTTAATAATTAAGAGAGGAGGTGTGCTAAAGGAAAGCAAGTGCCATAGCATAGAATATGGGATCTGAAAAAGAATCGATAATTGGGTACAAGGAAATATATGATCGATACGAATCATATCGAAACAGAAAAGTAGGGATTAGTACCAACAGCAAGTGACATATATTTTTTATGAAGCGTCAAAAATGTTTTTTTAGTAGTTAAGTAAGAGAGCAAAGGTAAATAAGTTCACCAAAACTTCATTGAAACGTCATTTATTATAGTCATTTTAAATATCAATGATCAATATTCTTCATGATCAATGATCAATATTCATGATCAATGATATTGATCAATATTCTTGATCATCTAGTAGCCCCCACTTTATATTATTTATGGAAACCTATAAAATGTTTTATTTGTAGTTTACTAATTAATCCATGTACTTACCTCTTGAAATCTATTTCTGATTACCTCATCGTTCATACTTTGTATATGTGTTGTTTATGCCTAGTCGGACATTTTATGTGTAAAAATGCCGGATAGTGAGGCGTTTTTCGTGGAAACCCTGAAAATCCATGGATTTGATGCGAGAATAATATTTACAAAGGATACACGTTTCTTTACTCCATAGTTTTTTATCAGAAAAACAAAAAAATATTTGTCAGAAGTGATTAATAAAAATATTTAAAATTAAATGGTTACTTTTTCAGACAAAAGTTCTGGGCAATTCATCATTAAGAACTTTTTTTTTCTAATAATGTTTACGTCTTGTTGAATCATCTGGACGACAAAAACATGTGGGATTTTCGGAAAAAAGTTAAAAACCTGCTACTTTTTAAACGTCTTAATGCATACTCGTATTATTTCTTCACATCCAAAATTAATTTTAGAAGTGTACGTGTAACAAATTAATTTGAGTTATTGTATTAATTTTTATATAATAAATGTTTGGATTAACAGAAATAAGCCTGGGAAAATCTACTGTTATAAATGCTTTTCTTCTTCTATTATATTAATATGTTCTTCGTTCGTCCTACAGCTGGCGTATAGTACTGTAACCGTAGACCAGAAAAAGTTGTTGACAGCGGTTACATATTCACGAAAAACACACAAGAAATACTCACAAAATAGAGAAGCTAAGTTAGTTTATCGCCGAAGTTTCAAGATAAAAACATGTTTATCATTCGTGCTTCGAAAATAGAAAGCGTTAATTTTTGAAAAATCGTCGTTTGTGGTTTGTGGGGCGTTAATTTTTTCAAATAGGTTGTTTTTTGTGTCGTTATTTAAGTGACATTAGTCCTCGATTTAAAGAAAAAAGGAAGGAGTAAAAAAATTTTACTGTGGCTTGTACGCCATCATCAAATAATTAGTTTAAAGCCATTGTATTCCCCTTAAAATTGGAAAAATGTCGAAATGGGAATCTACCTGTTATAAAAAATTTAGTGTGTCTCTTACCCATAAAAAATTACTTTATATTTATTTGAAATATTAATTATAACTATTTTTAATTGTTTTTTCTGTTCATAAAATTATTTTTACAAATTTTAGTGGGAGAAAAATCGGTAAACATGTATTACAATCGAGTATTTTTTTAAATGTTACAGTAGTTATGTTGCTTACCAATTTTTCATCAAATTTTAGTTACTTTAGTCAAAAATCACATTTTCTATTTCTCTATAAAGTTTAACTTATAAAGATATCTACGTATATATCCATATACACTTACGCTGAAAATAATTACAATGTACTTACTTATTTGTACTTATATCATAATTATATATAAAATTATTGTATATCATATATTACCTGTGGTCATGTATAAAAAATATGTATGTATATACAAGGTGGGCCATCGAAAACATACTAGAGGGCATAACTGGCAGAATAAGATCCTGTCAAAAAAACCTGAAACACGTCAAGTTTTTTTGTGAAGGGTACCACTTTTAACGCTAAAGTTGTACCCCAAACTTTATCCTCTTCAACGGATGTGTCATCCCCCAAAATTGTTCAAATGAGAATGTGGGCCATTCGTGTGGGAATCGGTTACCATTTTTTAAACATTTAATCATTTCCACTTTTTCTGAAATAATGTACACGTTGATTTCTAAATGTCAAGTGTTCAGTTTTAAAGTACTTAAATGCACAGTTCTCAAGATAGCAATCGAGCAACTACTGAGCCTATCTCTGAAGGAGCACAATTTTGCTCAATGCAAATCAACTAAAACAGAAGGAAAGAGCTTACCGATTTAAAATTTTATTATCAACAATTACTTCAGTGGTGCTGTAAATTTTTAAGTAACTCGATATAGTTAATTCATTTTTGAGGGAAACTTATTTAGTGACATTTCTATACTCCCTATATCTTATAAAGGACTAGGTCGAATTTCAAATATAAAGCAGCAGTGTATAGGGAATCAAAAGCCCGTTTGAAATTTTATTTGAAAAATTTTGTGGGAAGACACCCCTGTTAAGAGGACTATAATTTTTGTGGCAAAAGTTGCCCTCCCTTACGAGCAAACTTGACGTGTGTCAGGTTGTTTGATGTGATTTTATTCGGACAGTTATGCCTTCCGGTACATTTTTGATAGCCCATCCTGTATATATACCACGGAAATTGTGCTATATGTAATAAAACATCCCATATTCATGGCAGAGTAATCCAAAGATTTGTGTCAAATTTGAACCTCCTAAAAGCAAAACTTTTCAATATAAACGTGAGAATAGAAAGAGTGACATACATAAGAAAAACAAAATTTGTTTGAAAAACATTTATGTGAAGTGGAAGGATGGAATAATACTCTCAATTAAGCACACATTGACATTACCACAATTATTCGTAGAATAATAACTTTCTCAACTGACCCTCAGCTTTTTTGTATGCATTTATAATTATGTTAGATGTGATGCCGCTGTCTAATTTTATTTTTGTAAACTAGTGTTGTGAAAACTCTAAAGTTACACGTAGCTTTGGATATTTCCTTCCAGAGTTGAACAACAAATTCAACTTATTACTAATTGTTTATGACTAATACGTGAATTCTAAAAGAATTTAATATTTTAAAAACCCCCAGACAGTTACCAATAACACACTTGTAGCTTAAATTTACAATTTCTATGAAAATATTGATGCAGTTTATACCGTTTCACTGTTAATAACGATGTTACACACAAACCTATTACGTGTACTTACCTGAGTAACCAACTGAAGAGCCCTATTACCTCCTACACTTCCATCACTAATTATGCTGCAGTTAAATAGTAATTAACGCTCTCCAAAGAAGCAGTAGGAAATAAAGAAACTAAGCAATAAGAAATTAAATGACTGCCGCCGGCGTCGTTATGTTGATGCCAATGGTAGCCACTTCTCCGGAAATTTATGGAATTATATAACAAATATTAGTGATTCCACACAGCTTTCAGTGAATTTACATACTCTTGTATGATTAATATACAGACAAGTACCTTATTTTCTGTAACAGAATGAATTGAGGAGAAATTTACGTAATAGGATGTAAATTCACATATCTATATGTAAAAAATACATACATACATGGAAAGCTACTATTTTCATCGTAAATGTACGACAGACATGTGTAATTCTACATGTGTATTCTGTACATGTAAATCTACGTACATATTTGGTAAATTACGGTTTATTTGGAAAATATACGGATAAAAACGTAAAATTTAATATTGTATTATTGTGTAAATTTCCATGTGACTCTTCACTGTGTACAAATAATAGCGATTCATCTATTGAAAACGCAGGCTCTGAATACTCCATTATGCACAAGTATTTTTGATGTCTTTTAAGCCACGTCATCCATTTTATAAGTACGCATTCTTTATAATACTATATTTTATTGCTAATTTATTACGCCAAAACCGATTTTATTGCTCCACCCCTTTCCAAGATGAAGGGGATAATCTGGCTCAATACTTAAGTCAGGTCACCCAATATGTCAGTATGTAAAAATGACTATTTTACAAGGGCTCTTATGGCAATGTCAATATCGTTTCGATTTTCATTGAAATGTCATTCCTTACAATTCAATGTAAACCAATCAGATTCAACCAATTTTAGCAAATAATTTTTTTTATTCCAAAATCGATTTTAAATAAAGTCGTTTTTTGAAAATTAATCATACAGTACATTTTTTATATCCGGAGTATTAATCGTATAAACTTCTCTTTTTTTGAAAGATTATAGATTATTTGATCATTAGGAATCATTTTATTACAAAGTCATATTTAAATTGATCTAAAAAGTCATAAAATAAACATTATGTCAATGGAGGTATTTTTCTTTTAATATTGTCTATGAATGATGTGAAATCAAATCATATTGGCAAATTTAAAGTTCCCAAGCTCTTCCATTAATGAAGTCTCGATTACAGTTATCAATAAACAGTACTTGCCGGTTTATTAGGAATAAAAAATCAAAAAAGAATAAAATAACTTTATTGTCTTTAGTTGCCGACTTCTGTATTAAAATAAAATTGACATTATTATTGAAAGCAGCCTTTGTGAAAAAAGCTTCGGAAACATGTTTGCAACTCTCTTCTTCCCCTCGATTAGGAAATATAAAGAAACATATTCTAGGCTTATTTCAGAAAATATCCGTTCGTCATATAAGAAAATTTTAATTCCACAGAAAAATATGCGTTCGTCTAAGCCATTCGACTTTTCCTCTTCAACGTTGCCTATTTGACTTTGCATAATTATCCAATTGAAAATTTAACTTATCTTAAGGGTCTGTATCTTAATCTGTACTTGTAAATTCATACTTGACGAACCGGCAAGTACTGTTCACGACATTGAATGAATCCATGCTTTGGTTTGCAAAGAAAGTGTCTTCAGAGATATTTCGGGGGGTGAGAAATCTGCTAGGGGTTGAAGGGGTGATTTTGGGAAATCGCATTTTACCTATATCGTCAGCAATAAATTGCCGATAAAAGAACGTTTAGTAAATGTTTGCATCTTCATTGGTTCCGGAGATTAGATGTGGGTGACCTGACTTAAGTATTAAGCCTGATTATCCCGTTTATCTCGGAAAGGGGTGGAGCAATAAAATCGTTTTTGGCATAATAAATTAGCAATAAAATATAGTGCTATAAAGAATGCCTACTTATGAAATGGATGATAGATGTGTATATTTTTGCAAGTTTGTGAAAGATTTCATGTCGTTTCAACTTTATACCGGTGTGGATTTTCCAGGAGCCACAGGATTTTTTACGTAAAAGGTTAATACGTCATAATCCGTTTGTTTGCTATCTGTTTTTAATCTTTATATTCAACGGCAAGGCAAGGCAAGGTCACTGTGGGAACTCCAAAATAAGCAGTATGAACAGTTTGACATAGCAATGTCAATTACCGTGATATCACGTTACAGAAAAGTCATTAAATTGTCTCAATTTTTTCGGTGTATATTGTATGTTTCGGAATTTTATATCCAGAAAGCTGTTTCCATAACATTTATTTGGTATCCTGCATATTTTACAGTATAAAGTGGCCTACTGTTCTCAATACAAATGGAAAGCAGTACAAATTTGTAGCATGCTTGGTCCCATTTCTGTAGATAGAGATACACTACAGTTACTTACAGTTACAGTTATACACTTTACTTTTTGACTGGTATAAATCTGTCTGTTGCTAATACAGAGTCAAGGCGAATTATTGTTGAACCGTAGAAAATGAAAATTGCCGATGAAGTACTAGTAGGTTCTCGATAGAGAATTTGAAGTACTTGTTTATAGGACACACTTTCATGCAGACTTATTTGAACGGATCTAGAATGGTACATTTACAAATTTGCAAACTTAAAATTTGCCACTCGATCCTTACCACCCACCCTCCTTCCTCATTTGTGTAAAATCTGAGTCTTCCTACCCTCTGGGTCAGTTTTGTTAGATATGCCATGTGTAATAATTTAACGTTTTAACCGAACTTGTGTTCATTGTTGCGCCCTTTTCGAAATACAGTCACTTAAAGGAGTTCATTAAACGCACTTTTGTTGTCCTTTGAAGGGTTCAACCTAAAAGCTTTTAATTTTGCATCGTCTGTACCACATCAACGAAATTTTTTTTTGGAAAGATTTAGGAAGCGGAATAATAAGGTCTATTACGTTTGTAAGACATTAATATTTTGGTTTTCAATAGAGACTTGCCTCATGAAAATTTTGAAATTGAGATTTAATCACGAAGATACCCAAAATAGATTGCAAATCTAAAAGGTTTTAAACACGCTTTCTATTTAGTCTCACATGAATTATTCAAAAGTGATCTTACTAATTTTGTTGTTCCTACATAAATTTACAAGAAAGCGCGACAAAACCAGTCGGCAACATAAACGTGTCAGATTAATCGTTTAATTAATTAGCTCTGGCCAGTTGTTAATTTCTGTAAAATCGAAAAAATAAAATGGCAGTAATTTCCTACTTCTCACAATGCCAAATAGACGCCTGCTCGGGTTACTTCTAAGAAAGGCAATTAGAACCCGCGGTAGTGATTAATGATACAACTTATGCCGATTCCTTCTGTTAATTTACAAGTTTTTAATGTGACGTTTACGACTTGTTATTTTTTTATGTACATGTACCCATGGCGTAAACTTGCAACCTACTGTTGGATTCAGATTTTTTTAAAACAGTTAATTGCATATAAAAACGTGATAAAATCTAATCTGAAGATTATGATGGTGTGAAGTTTTTAAAGGTTCGTTTCATTAAACTTTAATTCCTTTCACAACTCAAAATGTCTAATCGGGTTTAATAGTTTTCTCTTGTTAATGTCGTCAGGCAATCTAAACTCTATTATCATAATAAAATAAA
Source organism: Cryptocephalus primarius (assembly GCA_963576515.1). Taxonomy (NCBI): domain Eukaryota; kingdom Metazoa; phylum Arthropoda; class Insecta; order Coleoptera; family Chrysomelidae; genus Cryptocephalus; species Cryptocephalus primarius. The sequence goes on from OY754939.1 coordinate 11,643,883, forward strand.
CTCCATGCATAGGTAAAGTTTACGATGTAAATTCAAGAGTCAGTGGTTCTCGGCTTTTAGAAGCTACGGATTGTTTGTATACTTCTCTTGTAAATTCAAAATGTGCAGGATTTATTTATAATACATACATAATTTAAAATATTTTTAGTGCCTTGGTTCTTATGGTTGTTAAGAAATCATGTTGTTAATTGTTATAGTTGTTAAGCGTATCATGCTGGAACGGTATTTTATAATTTGTGGCTTTGGTATTTGGAAGCTGGAAACGGCGATACTTTATGATTTAATACTAGAGACCAAGTAGACATTTTACAATTTTCCAATTAATAATTTTCAATTGCGTTTATGCTTCAACTCAGTGCTTTAATACTCCCGTGGTTCCTTGGCTGCTCTCTGGTGCTCAACGTAAACAAATTCTCTTAAAATGCGAATTCAGTAAATCTCCAATAGTGACACTACGCTTTCTATGAATTCTGACTATTTATCGATGTGTCTTATGTATCATAACGAGGGCTTTTCTGCTTTCAGTTTACAAAACTAACTTTTCGCTATTAAGTTGTTGCTATTTTACAGAAGTTCTGAAAGCGAGCTTTTGCGACTCTTCATTTCATTGGAAAACTAAATGAACGTGTCTTTTCCTACTTAGATATTTCTTTTGTGAACTCAATATGATGATCATCCAGATTTAATGACGCTATTTCTACAACTCTGTCATTACTTCTGTTTTAGTAGTCATATTTGTTATTATGCAAAACATAATGACACACTAGTTAGTTAAGTAGTTAGACAGTAGTTAACATATGCGTATTAGAATAATATCTGGAGGCTCTGGAAGTTTCGTTCTTCTTAAATCCGGCATAAATTTGCCTTAAAGCTCATTACGCATAAACATGATATTGAACGAAAACAATCGTTTGCCAAATTTATATTTACAAAATACTAGTAAAGCAGTAGAGTATTATGTTTATCATTTAGTCATAATAATTTCGATAAGACTTTCACATAAGGTAAATGGATTGTGGTAATAAAAAGGTAAAAGTGTTTAGATATTAACCAGCATGTATAATTTGATACCTGAGATCTTAAAAATGCATTGAAATATTTATTTTACGGCTGGTTTGATATTTTAACTGAGCGTATATGATTTATTTTATGGTTGATTTTATGATTTTGGTGAGAGAATGTTTGTTATATTTGAATTGCGTAACTCGCTTAAAAAGTATCACTAATTTCGTAAAACTTTCTAAAATCCCTTTGGAAAACCCCTTTTCTGGTAATTACCCATCATGTCCTAATTGGTTTTACAAAACTCCTTTATTACCGTTTTTTTCTTTTTTCTCTAAGTTTGTGTGTTGTTTTACAAGCAATAGATTTTTTATCCAAGTACTTTCAGCCTGAAATTATCGACGTGCTTGGACTCTTCGTCCTTGTCTAGTAAATTGGAATGACGCACTTCTACATTTCGTTTTCCCTCTTTGTCTCTCTTTAGAGTGACCTCCAGACAACCCCGTTTTCTCATTATTGGGAAAGAGACAGGGAATGAAATGAAACAAGGGGCGGGAGACAACGGTGCACACTAACTAAATGGGAATTTTATTAAGCCCGGTAATTTGTAAATCGAGCCGCGAACTTGACGTGACTGGCCCGTTTTGATGTCTAGGATAGGCGTTCATAATTTCGAAGATCGATCCCTACGTTTCACTGGAGTTATGTTTGCAAGACATGATATTTATATGGGCCCTTTTAACATTGAGTCGGTATAATAAAAATGAATGACGCTCCTTTTAAAAATTGTTGACATCACATGTACGTTTATTGCTGGGGGAAATGTTGACATCACGTTTAATAGGTACTTTATAGACTGAAAATGTACTTAAGTGAATCGAATTTGTTGTTCGTTTGAAGTGTACCTGGATGACTTAGTAAGGTTCAAAACCTGTCTGTTTCTACTCCTCCTACTCATTCATCTTAATTTTTGTCTTTACATTTTATGGCCACCCCTGCACTGCTCCAGCAAAAATGACTAACGGTGTGAGTGGTATCGTTTCATTATTCAGCTTTGGTCTATCATGCAGTGTCTCTTGCAGCAGTGAATTTGTTCCCAGAATTCTTTACCAATTCTGCCTGGATAGGGATCGTCTTCCCAGTCCTTAATCGAGACTACTCCTTCGGGATATTTGGAATATTCTTCATGGGTTTATTGGTATTTATTGTATTACAGTACAGCTAGTTTTGGTCACGGTTTCTTTATACATAAAACGCGGACTTTTTCAACAATTCATCAAATGCTTAATACCAGGTTCCAATTAACGGAAAAATACTCTGGGGGCACTGACAAATTGATTGAATGAAAGCGACACCTTCGTCATCGATCGGATAAGATAAATTATCTTCCAATTAATTATTCTACTAAATGGAAGCATCTCGAACTTCGATAGATCTAAATGGAAATGCATTCCAACATTGGATTTATGTATGAATAGCTCGGATCGCACTCGATTAATGCGCTATCGATTCATCGGAATTTTCATAGTTCCGTGCGCACTCGTTTCCAATTTCTTCAATAATTAATCAGCTACCGTAATTCGATATTAAAAATAACTACCAGATTTATGGTAAGAGCGAGGGAAGGATACAACGTCAATTACATATCTATTAGAAATTTGTTTCTGAGTTTGTTAGATACTCTAATATTAAATATTCTAATAAAATAAGTTTCACACCTTCTTTAGTATCTAGCACTGACATTCTAAGTGACTTTGTTCCTGAAACAGTTAGATGTTAACGTATTCCGGACCAGAGGACATAGTTCTAGCGTAGTCTAGTTACCAATCAGATTTCAGATCCTTTCCCTTTCGTTATGGTGTAGCACATTATAAATTGCAATACTACGTTGTCAGAGTCTAAAGGTTCTAACTTCTACCACTCTTTTGCTATTGATAATATACAGATAATTTTACTGAAAAACTTTGGGGTAACAAGACTCTCAGTTTATACTAAAGTAGTATATGTGACTTTTCATAACTAACTGTTCTGTCAAAGTTCGATTCCAACGTATTGGAGTATAGCCCATTTTCCAATATCCAATTTATAAATGCGTGAAAACCGATCTCTTTCCCAAATTAGAATAACTTCCGCTCCAAGATAAACAATTCCAAGCATATATTAATTTTAAATTATAGCACACTCAGCCACTAGCTAGTGGATAAATCCTGCTAGCGAAATATTATAGTCTAATCTTAGAATAGGTTAGGTCTCGTGTCTAGTACCTTTCACATCTCATGGACGTTCCAAGTTATGTAGCACTACCCTGTCAAAGTTAGATTCTAGCATATTTTAGGTCAGAGAGCATATGTCCTGGTGCAATCCAGTTACTGACCAGCTTTCAGATGCTTTCTTTAGAATAGTGTAATATACATGTAACACAATTTATCTCGAAATATATTTAGTTTCTAAAAGGTGTAAAATCTTAAAAATGAATTCTCAATTGTAGCAGACTTTACCTTTTATATACTGTCCAGATACTAATGTGTAGTACCTTCCACGTTTGTTTGACCATCAAAGTACCTTGTCAAAGTTAGGTTTTGGCATATTCCAGGCCAGAGTACATTCGAGTTACTAATACTTTCATAACTTTTCTTTAGTTTCTAATAATTGTAGCCTCTGAGCTGTAGCGCACTCTATGGGAATTTATTTCTGGACGAGGAAGAGTTTTGTGTCTATTTTATAAGATTTTACAAAATTAGAACTTTAAATATGGATGTGTTCCAAATATAGCAATGGCAAGGTTTTCCATGTACACATGTATATATTCTATATTTTCAGTTCTTACATTGTAAATTATTACTATATAATAATGGAGTATATTATATATAATTGTCTAATTCTATAACCTTGTAGGTGTAAGGAGGCTTTGAGATCGGTTTCTTCCATATTTCTCTCCAAGTTTTCATGTTCTGGGTTCCCACATTATGGCTGTCGTTTGCATTTTTCGTTTTTAGTTAATATTCCCCTTTCTACCTAAATTGTGACATCTCTTAGAAATTCGAACCCTTGTTTCCATTCATATTTTACATCTTTTGAAGAAAGGAGTCTTGATTGGTAAATAATGTTCTACTAATTGTAGCTCAAGACTTCATTAAATCCAAAATATTCAATTTTTTTTTTCTCTCACATTTCTATCAGAAAACAATTTTGTTATACTCTGTTACCATAGTCACAAAAAAATAAATACGAAACATACAGGTATTGAGAACACGAAAAAACCTCAGCATTTAATTCATTAACAAACGGGCCTGTATAATCTGCCCACCAACCACCTGTGTGCAAATCTGCTTGCAGCAGCTTCCGCTATCAGCTTTTCATCGTCCCTAATCGAATTTTATACAAACCCTAATGCAAACATCCGAGCATATATAAATTATTAACCTGTTTGCATAGCGATGCCGGCGAAATTTATCCCCCGCCAAAGGGTTGATGTGCTCTCACTTTAGCCTGGGAAACACCGGGAAGGGTACAAAAGGTCAAACAGCAAGTGAGTGTGTGTGGAAGGAGCTTTTGTTGTTTGGAATCCTACCTCAATATCCTGACGCAAAAACTGGTCTGGACCATGCGAATATCCCGATAACGAACGTGTAATTGGGCGAGGGGAGATTTTATACGGTTGGGGAATCAATTGAAATTATCAATGTTTTATGATGTAGATATTGATAGGGAGGGAACAATGGCACGATTATTAAGCGTCTGGAATGGGTGAATTTTATTGTTGGGTAGTATTTAAATTGTTCGTCGACATGTATGACAAAAGTGATATACGATACTACACGACAACTCTCGTATAATTCAGCGCCATTTAATACAGGTTGTGGTTAATTTGAGCAAGGATTAATTTCCGATCAGATGTACAAAACGCAAATTTAATGTGGTTAATTGGCCTTAAACGTGTTGATCTTTTAAATGTTGCCCAAAATTGACATGGCGTCTCGGAATTTCTAAAAAGTTTGTAATTAATCCTAATCCAGATGAAAAATTATTTTTTTTTAAATTCCTAACTTTGTTAATTTTTAATATTCAGGAGTGATATTTCAGGAATTACTATTTTACACAAGTGCAAGGTGAAATTTATTGCTTTAATAGTGTTTGCATAATTTCAATATAAAAAAAATAGGGCTATTACTTGTAAAATGCATCGTAATAACTGTAATTAACCGATTTTAATTTACCAAACGGATTCTGAAGGTAGAAATCCAAAATTTCAGTTGTCGATTTTTCAAAAAAGTGGTTTGACCCATTGAATTCAACAACACCTTTGAAAAATAGAAAATTCATAGTGTTACAAGAAATTCTACGAAATGTAAATGGACCACAGACCACAATACCGAATTCATGGTAAAATAATAGTCAGTTTTTTACCGAAAACCATTCAAGTTTAACAAGTATATGATGGATGAGTAACAGTCGAAACGTGACTGAATGATTGAAATGTATACAAAAGAAAGATTTTTTCTACATACTTTTTAAAACATGATTTAGTGGCAATTGAAACTCATGAAATCATCTAGAAAAAAAAATTAAACAGGCATTTCACATTTGACACAGTTTTAATTCTTCGTGATTGATATTTAACTGAACATCCAAATTATCATATTTTCATAGTATCGTTATTTATATCTTATATATTTGTAATATTATCATATTTAGTGGTTCTATCGTTTGTGACTTAGCTAGATTCAGTTTATTCATACTCAAATATTAGTTTTTCTTAGTGTTAATTCTTTCAGTGGCTCTTTGGATATTAGCACTATCAGAGGCGATTAAGGTAAGACCATCATCAAACAGGTTGATGAATTCTCGTACAAAACTTCAATATCTTTCATATATAATATGAAGAGGAGAGAACCCAGAACACTTTCCTGTGAAATACTCATACCTATATTCTAGTTAAAGTCAGGTGATATATGATCTTTAAAATTATTTTTCCGATTAAGCAGGTGAAGAGTTAGCAAGTATTACATAAAATGAGTGCATATTTTATATGTAATGCGTTATACAAGGAAATAAGAGAACAACCGAAATTTCGAAATTTGTTTCAATTTCTTTATGAAATGGCCAATTTTGAGCAGTTTTCTATCAGTTTACCTTCATAGTTTTTTGGGCTTAGTGCTGGCAGAAAAGACAAATTTTAACCAAAAGTATTGGTAGACTGCTTCAAATAACAACTTCTGTGAAATACATATACATGTTTATAAAAAAGAAATATACAGAAAAGACCAAGTCAACTCTATAAACATTATTTATATAGTTCTAAAAGTGCGTGTATAACCCATGGAATTCAGTATAAACGGGGAGAAATTTTAGGTAATATAAAATCCGCTCTTGACATGTAAAAGGACCGTCTTTTCTGGAAGATATTTTTCGTTTTCTTAAGTTTCGAAAGAGTCTTTTTGCTTGCTTGCCATTATAATGTATAGCTCGCATTGGACATCCAGTAAATCTTCTATAACTGAAAATAGTAACGTATGAAACATTTTGCAATATATCTTTCTAAGACATCATCACAAAACTCGTTTGTTCTTTGCGAAAATAGACATTATCATAAGCTATTGCAGCTCTTGCAAAAACTCTACATGGACCACAGCCCAATAACCGGGAAAACCCTTTATTCACTGAAGTCAAGGAAATATCCTGACAAGGACTTAGATGTATTATCACTTACAATTTAACCTTTGACGATAGTCAATAAGTAATTACTAGGTTTGTAAATGTCATTAATAAGTGAGTGAATCTCGGCGATTTTTGGCTTGGTTAGCTAGTAACTCTAAATCATCTCACGCTTTTTTTAATAATTTTTAATTTTTAACAAACACTTTTAAAATACAATTTTTGTATGATTATTTATACTTATGTTACATTATCGCTGGTCACAATATCTTAGACAACATACATTGCGTGGGATTGCACAATTATTTGACAACTTATTAAAATAATATTTTATATCATACAACATTCTACAGAATAAATGCCACAGTAAAACGAATATTCCAAATATATTTAATATTCCGCTACAATTTATCGACGTCTAATAGGTTACTTTCCCAGTTCATATTTGTTTCATGTTTACACCACTGATTACTCCGTTAATCCCTAGGATAAAAAATTTAACAATCTGAGCATTACTCGATCGTATACTGCAAAAAAACATTGTGAAGGCCATTATTGAAATGCTCACAAGAGAAACACGCATGATTTTAAACAGATTTTAAATATGATGATTCATGGACTGGATTTCTATCCTATCAATACTTACAGTTGGTGTCAGACCGTTGTAGATGATCGTCGTTTTACCAGTGTTACTTTAATTGTACTTTGGAATTATGTAAGTAAAGTAACATATAACTTAAATTATTTCAGAGATACATTTTAACCGCGACAGTTTTTATCCCTATCATTACAATTATGTTCTGCATTCGAATATCTTGACCCAAAATTATCCTCGCGCGTAAATATCCTAGCGCCCAATTTTTCTCGTGAATTACGTCCGTCGAGGACCGAGAGGTGTTTTTAAAAACTTTTTTATTAAAATAAACTTATTAAATACAATATACGTTATGATTCTACTCAACTACGATATTACGACTCGACTATACAATGGTCTAGGCTCAACTGCTTCTACTAACACTCGGCTTCTATTTATATGATTACATATTGCTGAGGCAAAAGGTTTCCTATTTTAATAATGTAGCTATTGTTTAGGGGTGACATTACTCCTCCCCCCGAAGATTCGAGTTCCGGGATTCTTATAGCGGAAGTCGAACGTTGTCCAACTCTAGGGCTGCAATGGCTTCTTCTTGCGGCTGCTCTCGAAGTCTTCTGCGACTTAGTTTCTTCTTGATAAATACTACTATGATGATAGCGATGATTCCATATATGAAGATAGTCCAGGCACTTGGGGTGTATGACACCATCGGTCCATCGAGTATGGGGTCATTCTTGATGTCTAAAAGTTGAATTTCGCAAGGGTTTTCTTTATTGATACGTTGAAGTGTGTGTTTTTCACAAACGTAGAATCTTGGAGCTGCTTCTATGCAGGGGTCACTTGTCATCGATTGTTTTTTCGTTAAGTTTTCTGTAGTCAATGACTACTCTCCATTTTTGCTTTCCTGATGCGTCTAACTTTTTCGGGACGATCCAAATGGGGGATGACCATGGTGACGTGCTGGGCCTTATAATGTTTGAATCTAACATTCTTTGTATTTGATTTTGAACTTCTTGCTTGTGAATGAATGGATATCGATAAGTTTTTGTGTAAACAGGTATTTCATCTGATAGTTTAATTTGATGTTTTACTTTACTTGTAAACGTTAAAGGAGTATTTTCATCGTGAAAAATGTCTCGAAATTGTTCACATAATTTTAGAATTTGCCTTCTTTCTTCTTGATTTAAATGATCGGTTCTTATTTTTGATGAATCAAATTTTTGATATTGTGAAGTATCGATATGGTTTAGATCAAAGTTTTGGATTTCCTTCCTGTCGAATTTTTCTACAGGTATGGGTGCTGAAAAGTCGATAGTGATTGGTGTCGTGTTGCTGTTTAGAATCGTCGTGATTGCGTAACCATTTTTTGAGTTTGTTAAAGATTCCGGGATTTCACAATTTTGTATTTTTTGGTGTGGAACAATTATTTCTCCGTTTTGGATAGAAGTTTTTATTCTTATCACTTGTTCCGATCGAGGTGCGATTGTAATTTGATTTAGATCATGGATAGGTTTAGTTTGAAGGAAATGTAGTTTTATTTTTGCGTTGGGTGTTATCAAGTGATTTGTATTAAAATCAAGGACTGCTTGAAGTGAGGTTAAATTGTCAATTCCGATGAGTCCGTCGAAAATATCATGGAATTTGAATAGGTAGAACTTTAGTCTATTTGAAGGATTTAGATTGAAAATTTTTGAAGGTGGGATTAATGTACTAAATTGGTGTGAAGATTTTTGAAAAACAGTCGATACGATAAACGGTTCATTCTTTATGGAATTTGAAAAGTATCTGTGTGCAATTTCAGGATTGATAAACGATTTTGTTGAGCCAGAATCGATTAATAATTTAATGTTGTATTCGGGAAGTATAATGTAAGGTAACTCGCTTATATTTTCTGAAAGCGTATTAAATGTTATTATCGGTGTTATCTTGGTTTGCTGTTTTGAGGAGTTGATTGAAAATTTAGGTTAGTATTGGAATTTTTAGGATGTTGTCTCGGTTCTTGATATTCCTTTTCGAAATTGTTTTCATCCACGTATTCAGTGTATTGATTATCTTCGTAAGTTTCCGTTTCTGTGTTATATATTTCTTCCGAAATGAAGGGTGGTCTTTGATTTTGAGATTTGTAGGTATTTTGGAATGCATTAAAAGGTCTTCGTTGGAAATTTTGATTTGATGTTGAAGGTCTTTGTTGGTAGGTATTTCGGGTGGAAATACTCATAGGGGTTGGTGGTGGTAGATTTTTTTGAATATTTGGGTTTGGTTTAAAGACATTTACATTTTTAGGTGGTTGCTTGAAAACTTGTGAATTTGTAAGAAATCTTTGGGGTGGTAAGTTTCTTGGTTGAATATTAATTGGTTGCGTGGGAAATCTATTTTGATTTCTGAAGAAGTCGTTCGGAGTTTGGTGGTTGAACGAATTTTGGTTTCTCGGCTGGAAACGAGGGTTAAAATGAGGATGTTGATTGTTTTGTGGATGATGGTTCACCTTGAAGGGAATGTGAGGTTTTGTGGGATTTCTTTGTGTAAAATTTTGAAAATACTGTACGTTTTCCTCTTGAACGACAAGTTGCATTGCTTCGCTTAATGTAGTAGGTTTCATGCATCTTAGGGTGGTGGCTAAAGGTTCCTTAAGTCCAGATAAAAATGTTTTTAACGCTAGATTCTGATAAAGTTCCCGTTTCAATTTTTGTGCTTCTGCTGTTGTTTCGTGAGCAGTTATGTAACAGCAGAGTAAGTTTAAGATGTGTAGAACTCTGTCGTAAAAATTCTGCGCCGTTTCATTTGGTAATTGTTTCAACATTATTAAATCTCTATTCAAACAAATTTCATCGCGTTGGTCAGAGAAATTTGATAGTAGCAATTTTTTTAAGCCTTCCCAGTCGGTAGTGCCTTGAATATTTACTATTGTTTTTGCGTTTCCTTTTAATTTTGAAATGATGGAATTTAATAGATAAATATTTTGAAAATTTGTTGGGTTTGCATGATCGTAGAATTGATTGATTAACGATTCACTTACACTTATGAACCGATTAAGATCATTTGGGTCACCGTTAAATTCCGGGACACAGTTTAAATATTCAGGTTTTAAATTGACCATTGTGTTAGATAGTTGGTGTTGTGGGTTAAAGGTTGATGGTTTTACTAAATTTGGGTTTGTTGTGAGTTGAGGAGTCGAGTCGGAAAAATTCAAATTTTCGAGAGTATCAATTAAAGTAGATAAATCTATGTAAGACATAAAAAAATAATTGTTTTATGTTCGTTTTGTGACTTACATTAGCAGTACGACGTTGATCATTCTTCTTCTATAAGGTACGACGGTGGGTGAGGCGATGCTTGTCCTCGTGTGTCGTCACCTTGCGAATCCAGGCGATGTGGTCCCAAATTCCGTCTTCTCCTTTTTCTTATCTTCTATAAGGTACGGCAGGTGAGGCGATGCTTGTCCTCGTTGCTCGATGCCTTGCGAATCCGGGCGATGTAGTCCCAAATTCCGTCTGGGGTGGTATCCGTGCTTCAGCGTTGAGACACTTGGATTCGAAAGAGTCTGTCACGATGCGAGATCACTTCCGAAAACCGTACGGATATCCTACTGTGACTGCGCCAATTACGTCCGTCGAGGACCGAGAGGTGTTTTTAAAAACTTTTTTATTAAAATAAACTTATTAAATACAATATACGTTATGATTCTACTCAACTACGATATTACGACTCGACTATACAATGGTCTAGGCTCAACTGCTTCTACTAACACTCGGCTTCTATTTATATGATTACATATTGCTGAGGCAAAAGGTTTCCTATTTTAATAATGTAGCTATTGTTTAGGGGTGACATTACTCGTGCCTAAATGTCTAGTTTCCTTTTTCGAAATATCACGAAAGATGACTTTCTCCTCCAATTTCTGCAAAATTTATCACATCAACCTTGCCATTGTTGCTTCTATTGCCTAGAATTCGATCGAGTCGAATGAAGGCTAGATGTAACGGCAGTTTTCTCTATCAGAGCTCGTACCGTGCTAAATCCTTTTCTAAATCCAGCTTATTCGATTGCATCGTAATGGTTAAATTTATTGGTCAGCCTATTCGTGATGATTTGTCTGAACGTTTTGTAAAGTTGTGAAAGGAGAATTATTGGTCTGGTCTAGATTTTCTGGATCTATCTTCTTGAATACCACGGTAATATTCGCGTGATACCATTGTTTTGGTATGGTTGCTTCGTGTAGGCACTTGTTAAATAAGAGTTCTAAATACTGTATTATAGGTATTATACTCCTTTTTGAGTAGTTCTGGTAAAATGTCTTTCCCTGCTACCTTTTTCCTTTTGGTTTCTCTACTGCCTTACGCTTTAATGCATTACTTCCTGACGATTAAGCCTTTCTTCATCTAGGACATGAATATGTTCAATGAATCTCTCAGTAATTTCATTCTTGTCAGTGATTTTTAGAAAAAATTTGCAAGATTTCGAAGTACACGCCCACCGTTAAATATTTTTATTCGTATTTCTATGAAATCGAAATTTATATCGATCAGTAAATGTTAATTTTCCCCTTTCCCTTAACGCACTTCCATCTTTCAAATGTGGCAATAGAAAAAAACTCCTGCCTTCTGCCGATTTAATAAAGATCTCCTCAATTAATGTAATACCTGCTCTTAATCCATCGGTCGTCCGCAATTAATGATCAGTCAATAAATCTGATTAAATCCCAAATATTATTTTGCTAGGAGCTGAGTGCTTCGGTATTTTCTTTCTTAAATTTCCGCAAAATTGGCAAGCAACAACACAAATCAAACCTGTTAGAGAAATAAGTTCGTTACGAGTAAATTCCTCAGAACCAAAAAGTCCAACTAATTAGGACACCAATAAATCCCGTCCTGGATCTGCCAATGCCCCCTTAATCCCCCCCCACTGCGCCATTGAGCAATTGACCCAGTCCTTTAGACCCTTTGATAATTAATTCCTTAAATCTACACAATATTTTTCACTTAAACAACTTGGCCATAATAGAGGGATCTTTCTGCCGTGATATTCATTTTTGACACCAAAAATTTCGAAGGAGTCGATCACATCCGACAATTCTTTCTTCTTGTCTTCTTCGTATTCAGCCCTCTCCATTAATGAAGATTGGCAAATATAATTTTTTCGTCATTTCTGTAACATATATAGATAGTCTTATTGAACGGGTCAGGAATTATTAAATCGATGGAAGGTTTATGTCGACAATTGAGGAATTCCTTGCATCCGAGGACATCAAAGGAAGATGGCGTTTGCATCACGACCGCCGCTCGGTAAACGCTCCAGAATTTCACACCAAATTACCTGCCCTTTAGTGCCTACAAATCTTTGTCTCGAGAGCGATACACATACATATCCGGAGCATCTGCCGGTGTTTCTTGTCCGAATTATCTGCTAACATTCTAGAACTTGTTGCACTTCTTAAGAGTCGTTTACGTAAGGTTCGTTAGTGTTGCAGGTAATCAGTTCTGTGCGGGAAAATGTTTGCTCGATTGGGCTCCACTCGCTTAAGAAATTCGAGAGTCGTCTCGGAATAGCCCGCGACTTCTATAAATGCCTTTGCCAAAATTGTTGGTTAATTTTGAGGAGGTTTAAACGCCACCCTCCTTGCGCAAATCTCTCGTTGCGCCATTTCGCCGCAGATCCGTATCGCTCCTCTAATTAATTAACTGCGGTTAATATGTATCAGATGTGGTCGCAGATGTAAAGTTGCGATAGGACGACTCTGACCGCCACGGAACTAATAGAGATAGAAAACACCTTTGCGTGGGGGCAGGTGTTCGCGTCCACAATAGGACAGGTGATGTCAAACAAACGGCCTACTACTCTTTCCTCGTAGTTCTCAGACGGCTTTAATGAAACAGTTCGGGACGTTTTGGGAAGGAAAAAAAGATTATCTTACATTCGGCTGGCCCCCTTTCGTGTCCGTTAAAAAATGGGGATTTAGACTCGCATCTTCGTAATGACTAGGTAGAAATTTTTTATATTCTTCTGGAGATTGTTTTTCGGATAAAAGATAGATGTTTGTAGTGTATTGGAATCATTTCATGCAGGACATTTTGAGTACTTTGTCGTTATTGAAGGAATCAGGTGTGAAGATCATTGAGTGGTGATGGTTAGCTTTGTTTAGCTTGCTACAATCACAATTCATAGGTTTCAGTCAATAGATTTGTTCTATTTTTATTGAAAAATTGAATCGGGCGAAGTTTACAGTTTAAAATATATTTATTATGCTTGTTGCACCCAAAAACTCGGTAATTAGGGCATATTTTATTTCCTAATTTTTAAACAAGAAACATAAGTAAATGTACAAAAGAAGTAGCAGCATTGACAACAATAATAAGCACATACTTCACGATTCATATGTATACTAACAACTACGTACATTTGAAAACATCACAACACCTTAGAATACCTTAGAACATCTTTCTTGGTTGGCTACGTTCTCAGGCGTTTTTGGTTTTCTGGTGGTAAGGAAAGGTTAGTCTCATGCTCAAGAAAATTTACAGTGTAATTCTCGAATCTCAGATGGCAAAAAAGTTTGAACTTCTTACGTGAGCAATTTTCCCCATCGTTTTCACGTTTTGGATGATAAGAAACTTTAAATTTATGATTTGGAGGACTTTTCTGTGGTGTTTCAAGAGTTTATAAAGACTAAGGAGCGCTACTTTCATTGTGAAAATTTTCCATTGGATTTAATCTTCTATCAGGAGACAAGATGAGTCCTAGTTAGTGAGCAAGAAAAGTCCTAATTATTTTTTTAAACGTTATTATATTTTCACATTTTTTAACTTCGTCAGGCTACTGGTTATACTCCTTCAACCCCACTTACTTTCAGATAAATGAAGAATTTCGATAGTGGTATCACTAGGCCTCAGCAATCAGGTTATCTTTAGCCAGTCACTAAAGAACTTTCTTAAAAGTAAATAAATTAGTGTTGGTACTTACTTCATGATCAACATCCTATGTTTTCCATTCTTCCTTTGCACTTCTTCCTCCGAAAATACCTATAAATCTGATGGCTTGCTCAATCCGATTTGCTTTTATGTATATACTTTCTAATTATGTCCCGCCTATGTAAATAAGGGAAGTTAACGGATCTGTTAAATATACTGCTTGTTGCATATTTGTGTATCTGATTAATACTTTATCTGATACTACCAGCCAAAACCTTCGTTTTTCTGAAGTTAATTTACTGATTTGCTTATGACTATACAGTGATAAATAAATTCTAATGACACATTTATATTGAGTACCTTAAAAAAATAGAATAAAACGTGTTTCTTGACATTTTTCTGAAGGTTCTCATATGCCTTTCTGAAGGCCGTAAGGTGATAGCAGTCGCATAAAGTAGGAAAAATATAAATTGAAAAGTGGTGCTCATGTAATAAGTGCCATTTTCGAAATTCTTTATTTTCCTGGAGGTTCCTCTGTGACTTCAGCACAGCTATTCAGCAAGCAAAGAATGTAATAGACAACAGAATTTGTTTATCATAAAATGAGTATCACTATCGACGTTTCGAATTTTTCTGAAGGTTCTTCAATACCTTGATGAAAACCGGATGCTAATAGCTCTCTCATAATGACCAATTCATCTTCAGTAGGGAAAGGGTAATCGATAGAACTTTATTTTTTCGAAGTTTCTTTAGTAATTTATTGAAGACTGAAGGGTGACCGGTAATTCTAACCCTGGATACGTTCTCAGCAGGCAGAAGTACATTGGATAACACATGTGGCATTAAAAATAAAGATAGTTTCCTTATTACTTTAATTTTAACAAAAATGCAGCTTTAAAGTTATGTATAGAATGCTTGTTATTTTTCAGCCAATTTCTTTAATTTCCAATAATTTACACCGGCTTAGCTGTAATTAAAGGAAAATTACAGCGATACTTCAATTTCTCTTGAATATAAGAACCTTTGGAAAAAATGATTTGATACTCCATTGTTTGCCGTTTGTGGCCACAATGGATGTATCTCTTGAACGTTAATTTGTTGCTTTCATGGCCTCAAAAACCACCCTACCAATAGATATCTGTACTCAGTGAAAAAATCCAATAACAAATAAATATATCATCAGAGATTTTGTTGCTAACTTGTTGCTTTGTGGTGAGCTTGATCTCATCCCGAGAGCTCCAGGGGAAGTTCGCAATTTTTGGGGTTACGATTAAGCTAACCATAAAGCAGATCGAGGTCGAGGATCGTACATTTTTATTTTCACGGAATACAGATCGTCTGTCTGTTGAAGGGGAGAGTTAAAAAGTAATAAAGGAGGAAGGGACAAGATTGAAAATAGGAGTAGCCTTGTAATTTACTGGGATGTGATCCAACTTGCAAAGCAATAAATTAGCAACAATATCTCCGATAATGTTAATTTTTAAAATCACTTAAGGGGATATGTTCAGGATTGCCCGAAAACAACGAATTGCCAATGCTGTGTGCCAACTGAATCTTATATCGATATCTCATCATGTTCAGGAGATGTTGCGCTAATATATAGTAGCACGGGCATCATCACTAATCAAACATTATTAAATTAATTATATCAAATTAAAATTAGTAACAAAATATGCCACCCGAAATACATTGATATCCAATTACATTCAGCAGATACCGGGATGGCTATTCTAGTGTACCATTACGTTGAAATATCCACTGTTTCTCTGGAACGGCAGGAGCAACCAAATAAATTTTAACGTCATAATTAGCAACAAGTTAACAATGAATTATGTGGTGCGTCCGATAAAGAAACTATAAAATTGGTATTCTCTATGTATCCAATTATTTCACCATGCTATGCATATTCCAGAACATTTTTAATTGATGGAAGTTACAGGCCTTAAGTCATCTAGCATTATAAGAATTTTCAATTTTTGAAATATTTATTGTACTATTTCTAAGCAGGTCTCAGATTCTAATAACATATTTACAAAATGAAGACGATGATAATCACGTGTTAAACGCTTCATTTAAAATGTTCCTATTCCTCATTTCGATGTTTAATTTTATATCGAGATTATATATATTAATTATTTAATGATGCCTGCATGCATTAACTTTATTTCATGAAGAGAACTTATTCAGTTTCGCATATTTTCAAAACATGAAATAAATTATTGAATAAAAAGATCTGCAATGCACCCCTGTTCATCTGTTATATGTATCGTCATTCATAACTGACTGATAGCCTTCATCATTGGTTAGGGCTTTCGGGGTCTTCCACGGGTTTTCGGTTTTTGCAATATGCATCATAGTATTTTTATAGTGATTTAAATCTTGACCATTCAAGAAAATTTCGTGGCCCACTTGGTTCCAACCTCTTCTAACGTAGATTATTTCATAAAAGCAGCTTTGATCATTCCTATTCTTCATAAGGATTTATAAGAAACGATTTTTCAATTTGGATGTGGTGCATCCGTTAAATGTGCTAGAATTGCTATTTTAGAAATCATCATGAATTATTGTTGTGATTTAATTTAATCACAACTTTTAAATTCCGAAAGTGTCACCTTTGCTTGTGTTTCATCGGTAAATATTTAATCTACGTTTTTATTCCCTTATTGCTAGTTCACATCTGTATTACTGGCCTAACTCATTTCCTAATGGGTTTTATGTGAAAAACTAAAGTCCTATTGTTATCACGTAAAGGAAAAAAATTTCGTATTTCTGCTCTCCATTAATCAACTAAATAAATCATACCTGAGTTATTTTCAACGTTTGTAAAGCTTCATTATGTATAATTACGTTCATTGTTTCGAAATTCTGAGTTCCTCGTTGAATAGCAAGTCATTACAATAATTGCTAAGGATCGATGAAAGAGCTTTGATGTGTCGTGTAAAAATATGAATGCAACATACCTTGGTTGCCTCGCCAAAACAATCAATGAAAATTATAGAACATTGTACAAAGAGTTTATGGTATGAACTGATATTAGAACTAAGTGGGCACAGATATCGAGATTGACATAAAATCCTTAATCCTTATTTTGTCCTTTGGTACGTTTTGTGGTGATACGCCTCTGAAGAATTATCTTCCCTGGCACGCGCCGAAAAACGTGTCCGTGAAAGATGTACGGTCTTGTCGTCTGAGCATCGATTTGGTTTTTTGTTCTGCAAATCGATCTCGATCGATTTGTGGTCGGTTTTGTTTCAAGGAGTCGTAGTCATCAAGCGTACTACGGTTTATTATTACATTTCAAATCGATATTTGACCTAAAAGCTTAAGTTTAAAACGTGCCAAAAACGTAGGCAAATACGAACAAACACAAAGAAAGTCGTAAGCATGTCTAACAATGGGACTAAATCGCCACTGCGTGATTAATTAAAAATGCGCACGTAAAATTATAATTGGTTCACGAAAAAGTATACAAAGCCATTATTTTACGGATTAAAATTTCTTCTCGCTCTGTTCCCGGTTAACGAGAAAATTAGTAGAAATATTTTAACTACCAGTTGCTGTTGTTTTCTCAATATAATGGTGTTTTTATGGTTTCGGAATATTAAACTAAAGTGAACAATAAAGCAAAAGTAGCTTCATTTTATCGTCTCATAAACGATATTTTTATCATGAGTACCAGCGTAGGCGAAGCCATGACTTTTATATACTAATTCTGTCGACTTGAACTGTGAAATTGTGTTTAATTTCTTTAACTTGACTCATACGGTGTATCTCAGAACACCGAATAGAAGTTTACAAGTAACGGAGGGAAACTTCGTAAGTGTTCTTTAAAAAGGAATGAGAGATGTTGCTCGTGATGTCATTCGTTGTTAGAGTACACAAATGGGGTAATGGAAAAGAATTGTACTGCATTAGGTTAACTTTCTGAATTATGTGGCTTGGTTGAAATCGGACCTATCTAACGAAATGAGATTATCGAGGATTTGTGTGGAAATTTTAAATGCCTGTGATTAAAATACAACAATATTCATAAAGAGTATTTGTTTTATAAAAATATTCTACTCTTAATATAATTTTTATTGTTACGATCTTTACCATCGTAGTTAATTATTTAAATACGTGTATTTGAGGATAAATACTTATTTAGTATTTAGATACGTGTATTTGAGGATAAATGCTTATTTAGTATTTAAATACGTAGTTAAAAGCATTACCTTCATTTGTATTTACTTTGTATTTAAAATCCATTTTATTGTTTCAAATAGGTAGTGAAAATTCAAATACTTTTCCCGCCAATATTGATACCTTTTACTTGCTTATCTTTTATATATACCTGGAAACAAAAATTCTCCTTAATGATGCTTTATTTCCTGAGCTACAAAAGTTTCCAGGACCTGAAACACTCGAAAAAGTACAATAAACACGACAGGTGGTGTCGAGGGGTAAAGGACATTACTATTACAGGGAGGTACTTACTAATGATAATTTTAACTTGATCATTTGTTTTGTTATTTTAAACAATTGTATTAGTGTGGTAATTCATTAGCACATCTAGTCAATTAGTAAGAGGCAATTGGTCACCTTAATAATTGCATTTTCTTCTCTCTATCTATATATAGATACAGTTCCAATACCCTCATAATGGATCTATTAATGTTCAGTCGGTATAATACATCTCTGTATAAGTTCTTTCACTCGGCTTCTCGGTGTCACCCGTCGTGTTCATTGCACTTTTCGAGTGTTTTAAGTCCTCGAAACGTTCATAGCTCTGCATAGTTTTTATCAGTTAAATACCGTGGAGTCCATAGTATAGACTATCATTTTATGGCAGTCTTAACAAGTGAAGGACTTTAATTATATTACCTATTAGCCTCAACTATTAATTCCTCCATAGTCTAAAATAGTTTGTGTTTGGGAAAATCACCTGGCCACTCTCAGCACTTTTCCGTTTTTAGAAGAGTCCTTGTGTTATAAAGTAGTTAGGATTTATTTAGGCCTTTTTATTCTTTACCTGTGAGAATAAGAAGGATCTAAGTAAATATGACTTATTCATTTAAAAATAGTTACAGAAATATTAAAGACAGTGTTGGAAAAACATTAGTTTTTATAAATGAATCTCTTATGCCGATTTAAGATTTCAATCTCTACGCTTTCAGTTAGATGAGGCTGACAAAAGTGGGCCTTAAATGAACATAAGTCGTTAAACGCATTAATCCTTGCATTTAGCTCCTTTTTGCAATGAACTTTTCATAATTATCTGGTTTATTCGTTTAGGACCATTTTCAATGTGAGAATCGATATTGACCGTTCAGTCAATATCCAGTCCCTTCAACTTAAGCCACTTTCGACCAAACCTCAGAATTAAACCGACATGCTTAGCGACTTTCTTATGCTGCCGGCAGAAATGGATACATTTTTACGGCACGACTTAACCTCAAAACGTCCCAAAAGCCTCCCTTCGCGCAGACATATGATCCCATAAACCTTTCATTTCCTGGGTGTTTTTTCGACGACAGATGGTAGAAAGACTGCCAGCTGCTGCTCAAGAAAAGTGTGGTGGTATGGGTGGTTCAGCGGCGAAATGATTTCGTTATCTTGTCTTTTATTTTCGTCGTTATGCATCGTCGAGCCGATTCGGATCTTCGAAATTTTTTCGAGGGTAAGTGGGACCGTTGGAGTCCTCTCTTGTGCATGTATAATAATGGTATTACGCTAAAGGAGCTGCGTTTTTTACTACTAAGCGGGGTGAAGTGAAGCGCCCGGATCAAATCAGGTTAGGTGATTTAATACCGTGAAATCGGAACAAAGTGTATGTAAAAGATGTTTTATAATGATACAAAAAGGTCACATACGTAGCTGGATATTAAAAATCTGTAGTGGTTTTTATTTTGGTTTCAGGTGACTGAATTTTTGCTTTTCGGTTACCAAAACTATTGTTTTGTTACAGCAAATGTAATACAGGGACAATGAAATACAGGAAGTGTTCCATTCAATTTTGTGTTTGCGTTTTACACCAAGAGCCGTTGGGAATTTCGTACCATCTCCTAAATACGGGTTGTCTGGGTAGATTTACTGAATAATTGAAAGTTTAGTTCCCTTCATAAGTATGAAAAAATTTAAATGTCCAATGAAAGGCGGCAGATTAATAATAAATAAATTACTGTTCTTGTCCAATCCATTATTAGTTTTTGGGTGGTCCAAGGATAATTTTTAAAACTGATTTTGTAACTGCCAACTGAGTACTACAGCCGCTAATTCATCACAATCTGAATTATAAACCAGAAACAATTATTTGCTAACCTTCATTTCATACACCTTGTAATATTTTTATTTCTCTCCTTAACAATCAAAGGTGTTAGTAAATGAAGTATTTCCTTGAAAAAATTAAATTCGCTCCTTGTTCACATCAAAGGTCTATTAAACATTTTAATACATGAAAATCTTGATTAACTAGTAACAATCAACCGATTTATCACTACATTTAATGAATTTGATAGTTGCCATAAAGCAAATTGCCTAAAGGCAAATGTTGAAGAGTTATATGTGTGCTTAGTCCTACAGCACATGTAATATGGATTTTCTGGCGTTATGCCAAGCATTTTTAGCTATTTGACACAATTACTCCCATGACAAAGACCTAATATATTTAATCATATCCTTTTTATGCCTTCTATACATTCGAACATAATTCCTTTCAAATTTTCAGCCGAGCAACTTGAATTAAAAAATAAGCCAAGGGCTGTTTGCAAGTTTTATGTATAATTCTAGCCATGAGACCCCAAGCATTAATTGCTGGTTGCAAGTCTGTAATTAAAACTTAATAATTTCATCGTTGCATATGTTGTAGTACATATGAATCTTTTAAGACATTTCGTGAATGCACGAAGTGTAGTCCATTTCCTACCCTTTGAATAATACTACTTTAAGTTCTACGATGGGTAGTAAATATTTTTCAAATCCAGGCCCTATATTACAACCTGCCGTAATTCTTTGGAGGGCCCCCAAGGCTTCCTCTTGGATCTTTAACAGAGTTTTATATACTTTTAGCCCTAGGAAGTAAATTGTAAGAGAAAAACGTTTGTATTTATATGAATATGTGCTTTCTTTTGTACCCACTGTCGAAAGAGTTAGTTTTGTGTTCATAAAATGAGTCGTGTTGGATGAGCAATATTTGCCAATAAATGCTAGGACAGCGCCAATTGTAACTTCTGGCTTGCTAATAGTAATCTGGTCAGTATTACAATTTCCAAGTTTCTCTTCAAAATTGTAATGGTTCTTCGTAACTGTTTCTTTTTTAGTGACCCAGACTTCAACCTCAGGCTCCACGTTTATTTTTAACCTTTTGTTTTGCACATTTGCAAACATTGCATTTTTAAAATATAAACTACATGATATGAAATGTAAAAAGCATATCTGTTTCAATATTCTCCTTGCATTTCCATTTTCGCGATGTTTTGAAGTAGTTTTAGGTACTTTTCTCCTCCTAATCAATCCTTTCTAATTTCTTCTCGTACTTTCAGTTCCTCACGCAACCATGGATAGTCAGGCGCAAACGTTTTGTTGATGTTATGCGTGAGTTATTTTTTTTCTGTCAGAAAGTGTCAAAAATGTCACATTTACTGTGTAAGTGACATGTGATAAAATAAACAGAAAGGTATAGGCGTGGGAAGAAACATACTTCCTCATCCTTTTCCAATTTTTTGACCTGTTATTTTTGAATAATGTTAATTCCGGTCATATTTTCTCAGGAAAAAAACAGAATTATCTGGTGATAAGCACATACTGCCAGGAGTATCGTTTTCTTCAGATTTTTGAAACAAACATTTCACTTTCTTGTTTTTAACATTGATTTTAAGAAAAGCAACGGTTTTCCTAAAATATTTATTCCACTGGTTCATTAGTCCATCATCCTTAGTTTTATAAGTGTCTACACCAAAGAAAAGCTGGTGCGGCTTATGGGCGGGTTCATAGTTAACTGCATGCTGAAATGCGCAGTAAAAATTAAGAGAGTACCAGTATAAATGGAATAAAACAGTTTTTTTAATGATGTCTAGAAAAGCAGCGAAAAATGTTAGAGAAGCGTGTTTCTGAAATTTCATCATCACATCACATCACTTATATTGAGCCATTTAACCTGTTGGTGAATATTACGCATATAATTCATCACGACTTAACTGGTATGCTTTGACTCGTCCTCCCAGTGGGTATTGTGTAAAACGCCTTAAAGTTTATTGGTAAATAATTCATAAACTAATTTGCTCCGCCCGCTTTTCTACATTGTCACTAACTATAAATGCATCAACGTAAGTCAAGTCGACATTAAAACATCCTCAGATCTGATAAACATAAAATTGCCCTATTACATTTTAATTGCAGGTGTTTTTCTTCTGAAGACTGCAGCGATTACGTTAAAATAAAGGAGCAGATAAAATTATAGTTAGGCAACTTCAGTGTTCAGGACTGTTTACTGACAAATTAGCGATCTGCACTGAAATTGCAGTAAAATTATTTGAATTTTTATCTATTTTAGTCAAGAGTAGAGGACAAAAACCCAAATTAATCATGGAAATATTAAATTCAACCTAGTAGAACATATTAATTCAAATAAAAAAAGAGAATCACAACTAGAAATCCAAAGAATTAATTGAAAATTGTGAAATTATTAATCGATAAGCAGTTGGTTATGGAAGACCCATTTTTGCAAAATTTCTATTAATTTTTTGCTGTCCTGTCCAGTACTTATCGAATTATTGTACAGTTAAATTATCAAATTTTAAAGGTTGTTAATGTTAATGCATGTATTTCTGGTCCTAAAAATTTGTTGTTTTTTTTTAATTCAATCTATAAGATATAACAATAATACAAGTATTTATTTTTCTAAATTCTTTTCTTGTGGTATTTTTGCCTTTGTTTTCTTGCCACTTTTCTTGTTATAAGATATTAGTTACCTTATTTGAATTACATATTGTACTTAAGATCAATATGTAAAAATGAAAATAAACCAGAAATAGAATCGGCAGGAATAACCACGTCATATTTCTAAAAATAATCTACAGCCTTAATTTACTTAACGATTGACAGTAACTATACCGCGGGCTGATTTTGTCACCCTAACAGAGCCACCTACGACAAAAATAGTATCTGTATATCAGTAAAGCTATATCAGCTGGTGATTTTAGTCCTTGTCTGATCACGTTAAGGATCAGTTCAGTTTGACTGTTGATTTTGTTTCAGTATTTGTTTTAATTCCAAAAGTTACGAATATTTCTTGAAAATGGAAGAAAGGAAATTAGTGCTAATAATATTTTCAGTTTAAATACTGCTGCACTGATAATTAGAGTGATCATGAGACTAGCATTTGTATTTTTTAGTTAATAATTTGCAAGCAACGCACTCGTTATTGCCCAAAAATTTCGTCACACTTTCGAGTAAACTAATGGTGTACATACGACAAACGCTACGTAAAGTTATACAGCCCGACATAATTGACAAAAGATTTTTTAAATTATATGATACTCTACTGCTTGAAAGTCTGCTTCAATCACAGGAATCAAAATTTCTAATTAATCAGCCTACTAGCTTCGATGTGTTTATATTTAATGATTTCCTACAGAATCTTTACGCACGAACGGTCGGAAATATCTTAATATCGAGTAACTAATATTCCTCAATTAATAATACGCGATGAGAGTGTAAACGTTCGGGATTTGATTAATTTGAACACATCGGTTGCGAAAGTAGTTTCGAGATAAAATTACGGGGTGATTTTGAATGTGGTAATGGCTTATATTTAATCATCTAGATCTGTATCAATGATTGCACTCGGCAAATTGAAAGCAGATTCAACGTAGTCCGTCGATGTCGATAAAGATTGATGACGTTTTAAGGCGATAAGTTTAATGACAACCGCTGACAATCGTAAAGCTGGCGTATTTCTCCCGATTACAACCTTGGGTTTTATTAACACTTTTGTTATTTTTGTGTGCTATTTGCAATTCCAACGTGGTTTCGCTGATTAAGTAGAGTGACTCACTGGCAATCAATTTCGGTTTATTTGCCCTAACCGAACACTTTAAAATGTTTTTAATTAAAATGCGGTTTCTTTGTGCTATTTACAATCGTAAGGAAATGTATTTGTAGAGGCCTGTTACCAGGGCGAATAAGTAATAGGCCGCTTTACCACTTGGATGACTGGCCATCGATTGAATTACTATGACCTGATCGAAATGCGACCAAAGCAACAAATTAACACGAACAATATTTATTGTTCACGTTTTCTTATACATTATTTCATTTTATTACAACGGTCATCAAAACAAATTTTATTTGTAGTGAACGAATGCCACAAGTCAGCAAATGCGTTTTAACCTGCGCACACGTCCACTTTTTTTATTAACACCATTTTTTTTACTGTTGATCATTATCAAAAAAGGCCCAACCCTCGGCCATTCCGAATCCCCCAGTTACTGACGTTCATTTTATTTTCCGTTACAGGTACGTACACATCCTCGCGAAATGTCATTCCGATGCGAAACTCCATTAAATCAAATGGTAAGTGTCCCTGTTGAAATGAAGTATACTCGTCGAGGATAGTAATAATAAAAGAATGAAATAAAAAAGGATTCGAGAGTGTGTCAGAAGCGACGTGCTCTCCTTTATCCGAGATTAATTATGTACGGTGTGAAACCCAAAAGTTAATTGGTTGAATAGACGTGGTGGGATCGGGAGTAAAAATTAGCTCTACGCGAATTAAAGGCAACCGGATGAAATTAATTGGTGGTGTTTTGCGAATGAAAATATTGGGAAAGCAATTGAATTAAAATTTCATGATGAGTCCGTATAAAATTGCCGAAATAGGCAACGATAACAGGAAAGAATTATAAGCAGAAACGTTTATCTTGTGTAAAAGAACAAAGAATAGAAGTTGTTTCGGGGTAAAACTGTTGCAGCTTCTAAAATATGAGCGTCCTCGATAAATTTCAACCATATTTGAAATTTTGCAAATTTTATTTAACTTTTAGAATTTTCAGTTTGGTGCGATTATTCTTAAAATTTACATTATCTTCAGTAAGGTTACTATAATACAGAAACTCTGTCAATTATTAAATGATAACTGTTTTTCTGCCTTTAAAAATATTGCGCCTGCTCAACCATGCTTAGTTTAAATTTAAATTTAAATTTTAATAAATGTTAAACTTTTAACTATATTACGACAGGGAATATTAGAATTTTCTCATTATTGCAATTATTCTTAACCATAATAAGACTGGTTTAATTTAAAAAAAAATATGAAATTTCAACTAAGTTATCCTTGAAGGTACTATCTAGTCGACACCCCCCATAAGTTTCACGAAGCTTTCATTTTTGCTTATTATTTTTACGAATTTGTGAATTTCATCAATCACGTGACTGCCCTCGTCTTCTTTAAATTTAAATGCGCAGTTATAACTCAAAAACTTATCGAATTAAAACTGTTTTAACTTTTAAAGTGTTGCAAAATGAACGCACAAAAGTTAAAAGTACATTTGAAATTTTGTATATTTTTGGTAAATTCTAAAATTTTGAGTTTAATGCGACTATTTTCAAAATTTATACTCACTTCAATAAGGTAGCTATGCCTCAAAAACTCCATAAAAATTTCATATAAGATCTATAACTTATAAATTAATTAAAAAATTGTAGACAGTTAATTACGAATTATTATTATTTATCAAGTAACTGTCTAACTTTAATTATTTTAGTTTATTTTATATCAGTTTCGAATTGCATTTACTTTAATATTTGCCGATAACTTGCCCATAAAATTTAAGATTTGCGAAAGTGATGGAAAAACTATTATTATGAACTTTAATAGTGGAATAGAAAAAATCTTCTAAATAACGTAATCTATCGATTTTAAACAAGAGTACATTTTTGATGTGAAAATGTCTAGTCATAATGTGTGACAAATCCCAGGGTAATTTTTAACAGAAAAAGATGATAAAAATTCCTTTATATGTTTACAAAAAATTTTTAAAAAGTTATAGGCTTGTAATTGTAAATTTTAATACTTTCTTTCTTAAACTTTCCTAAACTTCTTAAACTTAAACGTAACTTTCTCAAAAATGTTATGATGAGTTCTAACATTTCAGATATTATGATGTACATTTCATACTTCATTTTTTCCTTAAGATAACTTTAATATTTAAAAAATTTCTATTTAGGGAGTCTATTTGAAATATCCACATTTTATTTTCTTTTCTTTTCCTCCTATGATTAAAACGGTGCCATTAAAAATGTCATTGCAATTGTAACAAATTTCTTAAAGCTTATTTAAAAGTTTTACAACTTCTTTGAAAACGTTAAAAATTACATGTATCAGTTCTTATTCTTCAGTTTATTTAAATGTTGATAAAGCCCTGAGAAATCACCTGTATGAAATATTGATTTTATGCTTTTTTTACTCACCACCCCAAACAAACAATCCATTACCGTTCTCTTTTGTTTGGGTTCAATTAAAAGTTTCCTACTTATTTTTCATTCAGCAGCTTTAATTGATAAATACTCTACCTTTAATGCTGCAACATTGCGTGCTTTAATTGCTTTTTGCCGAATGGTAATTATAATTAACGTACACAGTTTGTTTGTTTTTTTTTTTGTTTAAATAAATCATGGCATTTATTACGAGGTTACATAAAGTGTGTGATTGGAATTTGCGATGCTTGTCGTATCTTTGGATTCTTGGAAATTCCGAGAATTAAATCATACCGTTAATACCACGCGGTTCAGAAACTCGGAAGAGTCGGTGCATTATGTCGACAAAAAATCCTCGTTTAACTGTTTAACTGTTTAAATTAATTAAATATTTCTGTTAAAACAGCAAAGCTAAATAGTTTACGGAACGTTCATCTTTTAGAGACAGTCGTTTGAGAGGGTGGTTTTGTTTTGTTGCGTTGACGTTGTCATAATGTCATTTTAAAAAATAGTGGACTTAGATGTACTTTTCTCGAGACATTTTCACATAAAAAATGTACTCTTGTTTATTTAGAATGGTTATATATAGGTTATATATAGGTATTTATATAGGTTATTTAGAAGATTTTTGCTATTCCACTATTGAAGTTCATAATAATAGTTTTTCCACCACTTTCGTAAATCTTAAATTTTATGGGCAAGTTATCGGCAATTATTAAAGTAAATGCAATTCGATACTGATATAAAATAAACAAAGCAATTAAAGTTAGGCAGTTACTTGATAAATAATAATAACTCGTAATTAACTCTCTACCTATTTTTTAATTAATTTATAAGTTATATAGCTTATATGAAATAGTAGTTTTTGAGGTATAGCTACCTCATTGAAGTGAGTATAAATTTTGAAAATAGTCGCATTAAACTCAAAATTTTAGAATTTACCAAAAATAAACAAAATTTCAAATGTACTTTTAACTTACGATGTGGGTTCATTTCGCGACACTTTAAAAGTTAAAACAGTTTCAATTCGATAGGCTTTAGAGTTATAACTGCGCATTTAAATTTAAAAAGGACGAGGGCAGTCACGTGAATGATGAAATTCAAAAATTCGTAAAAATAATAAGCAAAAATGAAATCTTCGTGAAACTTAGGGGGTGTTGACTAGACAGTACCTTAAAGGGTAACTTAGTTGAAATTTCATAAATTTTTTTTTTAAATTAAACCTCTCTTATTATGGTGAAGAATAATTGCAATAATGAGGAAATTCTAAAATTCCCTGTCGTAATACAGTTAAAAGTTTAACATTTATTAAAATTTAAATTTTAATTGAAATGAAATATGGTTGAACAGGCGCAATATTTTTGAAGGCAGAAAAACAGTTAACATTTAATAATTGACAGAGTTCCTGTATTATAGTAACCTTACTGAAGATAATGTAAATTTTAAGAATAATCGCACCAAAGTGAAAATTCTGAAAGTTAAATAAAATTTGCAAAGTTTCAAATATGGTTGAAACTTATTGAGGACGTTCATCTTTTAGAGACAGTCGTTTGAGAGGGTTGTTTTGTTGCGTTGACGTTGTCATAATGTCATTTTAAAAAATAGTGGACTTAGATGTACTTTTCTTGAGGTTCTTTTGAATTTTCTTTCCCCTTATAACAGTATATAACGGGATAAAACTCATATTTCGCATTAGCCTCCTGGAAACTCGCGTACAAGCACGGCGAAACGGGGCACCTTATCCGTTTATTCCATCGCATAGTAATCTTACGAATTCAAATGAAAAATTATTCACTCCGCGTAGGTATCGCGTATAAACTTCGTAGCGTAAAAAATCTATATACGTTACATACGTTTTTCCTCCCGTTTCTCTTTCGCTTTTTACTCCGTCGGGCTAAATCAACCCGACTACTGCTGAAAACAAATCTTCTTTCAAACATCCCCCGTCATGATTGTTTATTTTCTTATCTTTAGCGCCGCGAATTCATGGAGAAGATAGCTCCGTATTCATAATACTCGTATATTTGACGTCGCCCGTTCCGCTTTGTTCTTTATTTTTATATATCGAGTCGATCCCTATGCATATATATGTAGCTGTTCTCTTCAACTAGATGGCTTGTAAAAGGGAGCAGATAATAA
Organism: Cryptocephalus primarius; assembly: GCA_963576515.1. NCBI lineage: Eukaryota > Metazoa > Arthropoda > Insecta > Coleoptera > Chrysomelidae > Cryptocephalus > Cryptocephalus primarius. The sequence continues at coordinate 11,672,632 of OY754939.1, forward strand.
AGTCTGGGAAAATTGAAAAGAATCGCAGAATTTAAGGATTATCTCGCACGATGGTTTAATATCGCGATTTATTACCTTGTCGAGGTGAATTTTTTTCGAAGTTTGTTAGCGTATTACTGGCATCGACGTGTTTTATGATTGAGATGATTTACGTCTTGAATTTGTTCGCCATATTCGTTTTAAACAAAGGACAATTTCGCCGCTACAAATACTACATCAATCACCGGAAACTCCATTAACTCATCAAAAATGTGAAATCAATAAATATTCGTTCAGGCAGGCGAAACGGCATAAATATCTGCATCGAATCGATTCAAAATGTGCAGTGTTATAATCTGGTCTTGGACTTGTAATTAATATAAGGATTTAGTCCTGCGAGCTAGAAGTTAAAGAAACAACATTAACAAGCCGCTTTAAGAGCTTTGAAGTAAAACGGGATTGCCTATTTTGAAAATCTAGTCAAGATGGTTATGAAATGGAGAAAACAGTTATACTTACTTTCAGTTAGGGTATACACCTGGAAGCATTCGTGACATTGTCCATTCAGAAGAAAAAATTAATTTTCATTACCATATAGCTTTAGTCGCTCCTTAACTTTACCAGACGTAAGTGTTTGGTAAATCAAAAGCCGTGTACATCAAAATTGGTAGAACCGTTACATTTGTTGATCGCGCTTAATCACCAAGTGTGATTATAACCATACTGATAACAAGAGTTCGTCGAGCAGACCACCTTGAGCTACTGGTGCTCTAAAATTAATTAACAACTAGTAAAATTAATATTTTGATATACCAAACTCGAAATGTTTTCAAAACGTGATTACTCAGAGCTATTAAGGTTGTCGCTGTAAATTTAGAAAGGAAAGCGATTTTCCAAAAAAACATTTTTGCAATACAAATGACCGATTTCAATTTGAATTTGTTCAGAGTTTGTTGTTTTTTTACAATGCAGATAAAAAATGTATTTATTCATACAATTTAAATAATACAAAAATTTTATGGGTTGAGGTGTGGTTGAACTTCTACCGTTAAGTTTGGCATTAGAGTGTGGTATAGAAGAGAATAGAAAGTAGTTAGAAAGTCAAATCTAATAATCGTGTGCGCCATACACACACAGTGTGTGACTGTATGTACGGTGTGGAAGCGAAACGTTTTTATGAAATTACCTACTACGCGCCAACGCAACTCGTAAAACGCAGTAAACTTTCCGTTTTTCACGAAGTAAAAGGCAATATATATTATTACCTTATTATATTATTAAAACACTTACTGAACGCGTGAATTATTATACTTTGAAATCGTTTATTAGCACGTTACGATGTTTGAGACAAATTCCCTTAAGGTAAATAATATTTGTGTAACAGTTATTATTATCGTCCTCGAGTGTGCCTTATGTTATCAAAATTCTAATAATCGCTTCGCAAAGTGTATGTATTGTACTAACGATTTTATCGCTATAACCTCTAACATTATACATTTATCGACTGAATTACTCTTACCAGTTACCATGAATTAACCAACGTGTAAGTGTGACAGAGAAAGAATGTGACTTTCGGGTAATAATGGCAAAAAGAACCTTCGCTTTAACAATTGTAACATAAATTAAAAAAATGTCGAAAAGCTTCGAAGGTGTGTAAAGTTTGTCTGTAAAAGTTCTCAGCATTTTCGTTTTTTCACCAAGTCAGGAAAATTGTTTCCTGAATTACAAGTGAAGAGTTCCATTTTATGAATAATAAAATGCAGTATTCCAACCCCGCCGATAAATCAAATCGGCATGTTTCCTGCCACAGTAAACGTCTGATTTGCGTTACGTATAGATATTTTATATCACGGTTTGCAAGATCGAAGGTGAAGCAAATAATTTTAAATATTATTCTATTATTTGCGTTAAAACTTTATTTTAAAGCAACACCGACGTATGGTCGCATCGATCTTTGGGAAGGTGCATACATTACCTCGTTGTACAGCTCGAGGATAGATACTATAAAGCATAGAAAATGCATTTCATTCATCACTTTACGTCACTTGATGATTTATAGTAAGCGATAAATTACACGAATGCTTAACGGGCTCTGCATAAAAGGAACGGAGTGCACAACAGTTTACTCAAATTGATTATCTCTGGAAATTTCATCAGTCTTTCAGTTTCGGTGAATTAATACAGATTTAACACCTGGTCGAGAAAAATATCTGGACTACAAAAATATTTCACAATCGCTTTTTGGCAGGTATAACAAGTTGCTGTTGTTGCGGTGTATACATTCTACCTGTACGAATCTTCCATGAAGTTATTTAAATTATATGGTAATGATTACGTTTCAATTGTCACTTGTCAGTTTACTGTCAGTCGTTGAACCGGCGATGGTAGAAAATATAAAGCGAACGTGAAATTTCAGTCACGAAGTTGTTTCGATTTCGAGATATATTAGTAACTATAAAGATTTGCTCGTGCAACCCAATGGATGTTGTTTACGTTACTGACTGAAATAAGAAATATGTAAAAATAATACAGGCGGTGTTTACAACTCCGTATTGATGAATAGAGTGTTAAAGAGATATTTAAGGGCCTTCCAGTAAGAGTTGGTCCAGTTAAAAATCAAAAAATTAACAGATTTTATACCGAGCGCATTTAAAAAATACGTTTTTACCCTGTACAAAAGCAGAGTATTAACGTAACGTGCCGTTTAACCTTCCTTCGTATATTAGTCGCTACAATACATGCCTATGTATGAAATGCCTATTAGTATCGAGAATTAGACAGGTCCACTACAGCCATTAAATTTGAGCGCAGAGCACGTGTTCATTTTCAGTCGTCACTAGAGTTCATTGGTGTATGTATGCAATTGCAATTATTATTTTAAAATGGCTTTTTGGAAACCTTTCGACGTGGACGAAATTAATAATGGCATTGATATAGGTATACAAAACACAAATAATGCTACAGAAACAAACGAGGCATGAATTTGGGAATTTTCCTAAAATGACTTACACGTTCAAATAGCGCATAATTTTAAATATTTTTGTCTGTTTAAAAGGAGAGTCACGGCAACACTCTTTGAATTCCATTGGACGAAGATTACTCGAATCAACTAAATTACCATGAACAACGATTTATTCGGCGAATAAATAAAATACAGTTCCGACTTTACAAATCATTATCTCAAAATTACAAAATTCCAAAGAATACAAGTATCAGTCATTAGAATCTCTTCGTAATTTAGTTTTGAAATGTGGATTTAAGTATAAGAAATTAGATTCTTGGATGATAATTATGGAATCACCTCGAATCGCTGAAATAAGACAAAATTATCTAAGAAACATTTGGGTATACCGCGACAATAATTAAAGTATTATTTATTTCGAGGAAACCTGGTTTGAGACACATGATGTGGTCAAATAGGGTTGGGTAGATAATTCTCAGAATTGTGCCCTAAATGCACCTTGCTCGAGGGGGATAAGGGGTTTTAATTTTGCTTGCTGGAAATGAAAACGGTTTTATTCCAAACGCCTTTCGTCTTTCAGCATAAGCCATCACACAAAGTAGTGTTGACTATCGTTAAGATATGAATGCGATTTTGTCTGAAAAGTAGTTTGCTGAACAACTTACACCAAATATTTCAACAAATTCGGTAATTGTTATAGATAATGCACCGTATTATTCCCGGTAACTTGAGAATGTTCCAAATTCCAATACAAAGAATGCTGAAATATTAGATTTTATGAATTCAAAGAGTTTAAAAGTTCTCTTAGAAGGCCTTATCAAAATTCTTAATTTTAAACCGTAATATGCTATTGACAATTTAGCAGCGGAACATGGACACACTGTTTTAAGACTACCACCTTATCATTGCGTTTTTAATCCCATAGAGTTAGTTTTGGCTACAGTAAAGGGTCGTTTGCGAAAATATAACTTCCCCTCCCCTCGCTATCAAATGTTGTTTTAGAGAATATTCGCACTGTTTGTAATGACGACTACGTTAAACTTATTTGGAAAAACAGCATTCGTCTTGTCTTCCAACAAGAAAAAGAGTACCATGTTTCCTCACCTGTTTAACCGATAGTTATCAATCCTAACCCCGATTCTTACTCAAATGAATTTTCGGATTAATTTGGGAATACGTATGCGGGTATTAATTACACTCAAAAAATCAAAGAAAATCAAGAAAAAAAAATGTATATAGAGATTATAAAATATTATAAAAAAAATGCTGTATACTGCTTTATTTTAGTTATTTATGCTTTATTTGTTGTTGCTATTATCTTGCTATATCTTGTACTAGTTACACTTACATTTTTTCGGTTGGGATTTTAAATTAACTTGCATTTATCTTGCTAACAACCATCCCAATGAAATTTTTTGATACTTTATTTATTTACTTACTTATTTCAATTATTTTGTTATATTAATAATTTTCAAGTCAAAAAACGACTCCAAAATAATGTTTCCACCACCTAAACCCCGCCATAAAATTTCGTTAACAAAGTGGGTGACAATCTCTTATATTTCTTTAAATATGGCACGCCTATGGATCGGTATCTGGGTCTTTGTGTGTCAGTATGTTGGCTATTAAATTTTATTGCCTTTTTTTACGTTCGAGACTTGTTTCATTCTTCGACCCATCGTCAATTCGTAGGAGGCCTACAAATCAATTTGACAAACTCTCACTCGTCGTTAATAAGTACAAAGTTTGGCTATTTTGCAACGCTTTTCACTTTTCCGTTTTCGAGTGTCCCTTTGATTTGTCCCATTAACTTAGTCGCCGGTCTTTATCCGAAATCTCAAACTTTCTCCTTAAAAGAGAATTCCGAGGAAGCTACATGCAAAAAATGACTGTAATGGCAGATTTTCGATGTGAAAAGCATCGGTTACCCTAAAAGCCTCGCCGGATCCACTTCAAACTCAATAACGCGATTGTCTTTTACAAACAATAAATTCCGAGATGTTCCGATGATGAACTCCTCGAGAAAGACCATCCATAAAGTTCGCTTGCTCGTGAAATTGCGCGGAGTCTCCGCTCTTATATTTATATACCTTTGGGTGCTTAGTAGGAGTGGCAGGTCGTTCGCAGGTTTTAACTGACTTAATGCTGAATGGGGAAATTTTCGGGGATGTCGCTTTCGATGTTAAAAGGAAGTTCGTTGTTTTTGAATCAAGCACTTCGCTCAAATGGTATTGTCGGCGAGCGGAAATTTTATATGTTCTTTCCGAGGAGTGACAGGTTATTATCCTATTAACTTCAGCGATGTGATGATGAATTGAGTTAATTTCTTTTCTATCGTATTTTCATTTTCGTAGCTTTTGACTAACTTTCTTGTATTAATTTTGTAGCAATTGAAGCTCAAAGTAGAAAAATAAAAATCTCTCGAGTAAACTCTCTCTCTCTCGAGTAAAAAAAATGACAAAGGTATTATAAAACTGAATGTATAATGTTCGTCCATTTATATACAAGGTGTCCCAAATCACCCGCCCACCCCTCATAAAATGACAAAAACCATTTATATAAAAAGCTGACAAGTACGTTAGAGATAATTTTGCTCGCTCTATCAAAAGCGCAAGAAATCCACTTTCGATTCCTACCGGAAGTAGCTTATGCAGATCAGAAGTAGCTTTTTTTAATGGAAAGTACTTTTCCATTGAAAAATACGTCACTTTTGTTTAATTTTTTTTTTTTCGAAAAACTTTTTATTTATTTTTTTTTTTAGTGGGCAATTTTAGCCCACTAAATCGACCTCGATACCGGAAATGGCTGAATTAAAAGAAACCAAAATGACAAAAAAAAATTTATTTTAAAATATTATGAAAGTTATCAGGATTAATTTTGCCTGCTTTATCGAATGTCCAAAATATGAACTTCCTGTTTCGATAGAAAAAAGGAGATTCAAGCAGGAAGTTAATTTTTCATTAGTCCAACGGATGTTTTACGATGAAAAATAATCCTACGATAACAAATAGACAGTTTTCCTCAGAATAGTTTTCCAAAAAAAGTGATTTTTCGACCTTCAAATAACTTTTGAAATAGAAAACAGGAAGTGGCCTTTTTACTGGCGGAATTGTTATTTTTTAACGCAAATACGCATTTTGAGTCACTTATTATTTCCAGGTTCTAATACCTATATCTTCGCTTCCGCTTTATACTGAAATTACTGTTTTAGACAGGAAGTAGGATTTCGCCAGTGAATTTGTTATTTTTCACCATGAATTTGCGTCTTAACGTAATAAAATATGCACGTTGAGTTATTAAACATTTAATGGCATTGTTTACTTCAAACTTCAAAGATCATTCAGAGGTTGAAAAACTGGTTTTGTGGAAAAATTTTCAAACAACAATTGTCTATTTTTCATTCTAAAATCCGACGTGTTAGTGAAAACATAGATATTCCATTTCAAAAATTAACTTCCTGCTTGATCTACTACATCCGATCAAAACCGTAAAGTTCATATTTTGGGCATTCGATAAAGCATGCAAAATTAAGCTTAAATTACTTTCATAGTATTTTGAAATAAATGTTCCTTGTCATTTTATAACGGCTTTCTTTTGATTCAGGTTTTAAGGTCGTTTTAGAGGGCTAAAATTGAATTTTTCCAAAAAAAATTCAAGCAAAATTAACGTGTTTTAATGGAAAATACGAGTCTATTTTCCAAAATTTTACTTTCCATTTAAAAAATCTGCTTCCTGTCTGAATCACTTACTTCTTGCCTGAACTGGAAGTGATTGTTATGCGCATTTGATAGAGATATTTTAAATGGTTTTTATCATTTTATGAGAGGTGGACGAGTGGTTTGGGACATCCTGTATGTGATCACCTAATTCATATTTTGGTATTTACAAATACGGTATTTTTCAACGTTTTGTATGTGCAACACTCTGTACCTGATGCAGTCTCCATGCTTTATAAGTAGAGTGATTTTCTCAAAATGTTTCACAAATGAACCCTATACATTGGCTCTATAATTTTGATTTTGGTGATATATCTATGGCAAACAAAAGATCGCCATCATCGTATAACGCGTTCATTTTACGAGAAAGTACAAAAGATACCTTCCATCACGTCAAAATAGTCTCTGTGTTAAGAAGTCGTTCCTATTAGGAATACCGGTAGTAATCCTCTTTAAGTAGCATAAGATATGAAAATTTTGTCCCACAATTTTCGATATATAGTGTAACTGTGTTTTATATGTAAATAGTGTAACTGTGTTTTATATGTAAAAGCCTATATGACAAGGACAGATCAACCATTAAATAAATTATATTTATTGAAAATAATCGACTGTCGACGTGATTCAATCCGGAAAAATTGTAAATGTCGAATATCAATACTAACTATCAAAATTTTAGCGTCCATAATCCAAAACCAAACATCGGCATAAATAAATAAATAATGTAAAGAAGACCTTTGGATTAATTTGAGAAAATCATATTAGCTGTTAGCTCCTCCCTGAGAACTTCCACACCCATACCTTGCAATTTTTTTCCTGTATTTCCATGCTTCTCACCTGATATGTACATATTCGCGTCTTGCGATTTGTTCCATTTTACGTAATTCGTAAATCAATGCTTACCAAATGTATCACTACACACGAAAATAATTGCTATCCCGTTTATAGAATTTCAAAGTAGTCCATTATATAAACCCGTTCGGTTAATTAGAGGCAGGAACAATAACGTTCCTCGACACGTGCATTGTTCCATAATTTTGTAACGCGTTTATGCAAATGAAGTGTCCTCCGATGTAAAAATATTCAATATGTTCTGTGCGCCAAAATAGAGATAGATCGTATTGCGTGGGGGCATAAATTCCGCTAGGAAATATTGGCCGCACGCCAAACGTTATGGAACCAGTTATGTACTTCATATGGGGAGTTTTGTTCTGCTTTGGTTCGCCAGGCTGCGACCATTTCTTTTCGTCGCTTAATAAAAGTAGTTTTTGTATGCCGGGGCTATTATATCGCAGTAAACACGTGGATAAAATGTTAAGTAAACTGCAATCACCATTAGAAAAATACGCGATTAGTTACGTGGAAAGAGCGTTAGATGCCGCGATTTGGACCGTTTCGAAATTCGAAAAAGAATGTTTTATTCCTTTACTCTGAATTTATGAACGTGTGTGATATTGTTTTACACCCGAATTAAATGTTAAAAATGTTTGTATAAAAATTCGTTCATTAGGTGAAGTATCTTTTACCTGCCAAATGACCATCTCTTGCACTTCCACGGGTGTCCATTTTTTGTTAAAATTTTTAGTGACACAGATAGTTTCGCCCTTTATTACTTGATCGATTTTTTTTTAATATAATTTGACCGTTAAATTGAAGGGGAGAGGGGTGGGGGGTGGTCATTTTATGTCTCCGATGCTCCCAGGATTGATTTTCATAAGGGGCGCCGATTCCATGTTTGGTATTCAACGGATCATGGCAACCTCGAACACCTCGAAAGCTGATAGTTCACTTCCGTAATTTTCACAGCCCTCCCCGACATCTCACCCCCGCCAGGGTCGTGGTGAGCAATCAGACTTCAAAAATGGAATCTGTGACCTTCTGGAGAAACTCCTGAATCAGTATGAACATGAGCTCAAAAATCGGAAAGTTGGCGAAATTTCAGGTAAAATTCAATTTCAGCCTGAAGGAGGTACGGGTGATCCACTAAACCCAAAAAATGAGATGACCGGCCTTCTAAATCCACAGACAGATACTTTGAAGCCCCGGAAGCTCAAAATCTACTCGCCGGACACCCCCCTCCCCCCAGATTCCACCCCCTCAAGGGCCAGGATAAGTCCAAAAACGGACTCAGCGGCTGTCGAAGCGGCCCAGATGATCATTTTCTGAACCCTCAGACGCTAATTATCCGCCCCCAACCCTTGCCCTTGCCCTCCACCCCCGGGTTCCCTCCTACGAGGCTTGACATGATCTCATTCAACCGAAAAATGTAGTCACGGCCCAAAAACCCCCATAAAGAAACTCCGGGGCCGGTATACACATGATCCCAGGAACCGGGAATTCGGCAAAATTTGAATTAAAATACAAGTGCATTTTCGCCTGAAAACCCCCCATGGGGGCATTCTTTCGCGTGTTCTCCATTTTCAATGATTTCCTACGACCCAAAACTTGAAAAAAATCCGACTCCAGAAGTTGTGCCGAGGGATCTAAATTTTGTGCATTTCGTGGCCACTTTTCGGACGATTTTTCGTGGAAATAGACATATATATGTTTTTGATGAATCCTGCGTGAATTTCCTCACCACCAATATATTTATATTTGACATTTCCTCCAACTTCATCAGGAACATAAAATTTTGGGGAAAATAATCTAATTGTTTCTTGATCTAATATTTTTTTGAATGATGCAGTGGCTTTGATGCTCATGTTATTTGAACCTTATGTTCAAACCCTCCTTATGTTAGACCCTCAGTGTCATATCCTTTCGTAAAGTACTCTAGTTTGTGGTTTCATAGAGCTCAATTTTTGGTGAACGTTGACTAATGGACATTTCAGGGACCAGCAACACTTTCACGAATCAAATCAACGAGTAATTTCTTGTGAATGACCGCCACGACGGTATTTTTTTACTCTTTTATCTTCCACCAAACCAGTTTGTTGAACTCTTTCAACAATTCGGTTATTAGTGTTTGTAGATGGACGATTACGTCGACCGTAAATATCACGTAATTTTCTATAAAAGTTTTTCACAGAACGTCCATTTTCATTGAGTAATTGATCAATTTGAACACGTCGTTTTATTTTAGACATTTCTATAAATGGCGTAAACAGGGCCTTGGTAAATTCACGACGCCATCTGTGTTTTATTGAAAATTTTAAAAAACGCTTAGTTTGAAAGACCCATTATATTACTGGTAAATTTTTTACATATAAATTTATAGTCCACTCAGTATATAGTCCTCAGCAATTATATGTTATACTACATTTTATTGTTCAGATAACAACTTCTTTAAAAATGTCATCATTGCTAAAAATTCTCTAGAAACTTGCATGTGTACTTCTCTGAAAGTATCAGAACTTCTTCAAAAGCGTTATTACCTTAAAATATTTGAAACTCTTTTAAAAACACTGTAGGATCATTACGAGAGTAAAAAAGCATCTTTAGCAGCGTCCCTCAACAAGTTTCTCATAAACTTCGTAATTTTCGCTTGATGATTGCAATTCTCTTAAAAATATCTTATCTATATTAACAAAATCAGTAAGGATACGTTAATAATATAATTTTCCCACTTCCCGGCGAAAATCCAATAACCGTAATTCTAAGAATACTCTTCTTATAGTTCTAAATAAATGTAGTTTTCTTTCGTCCCATAATTTATGAAGCATTTAGGGCTGCTGGATCCCACATCAGAAATAAACATTTATTGAATTTACGTATTTACTTGAATACGTATTTTTCAGGCAAAAACTGCAAAACGGTTAAGTAAAGCGTAAAAGTATTTTGATACAATGATACGTTTTAAACTAATTGTAATACAAATCTAAATTATTTCTCAGGTGACGTAAACGATCCAGATTCCTTCTTATATCAACTGGTGCCAATAAAGATTTCCTATCATTAAAAAAAATCAAAAATTTGTGATCAAATTTTTATAAGCCTTTTAGTATTACGTTCTGACTAGAAATACCTCAGTGTTAGGGTCAAGATCGTGGGTCACTTCGAATGTAATTTTGAGCGAAGAAAAATTATTTATTGTCGGTCTTACTTGTTGGTAAATTAAGTTACGGTACGAATAGTCGAATTATCATAAACATGATGTCAAGTACGAATTCCAAAACCTTGTGACAAAAAACCGAGCTCGGCGGTCCGAGAGGAAAGCTAATTATCTAAAAATCCGAGGATAATTTATCACGTCTCGGCCGTTACAAGGTAAATATCCTAAAGCGAGGATAGAAATAAATTCTCCGGGTTATTCAATAAATTTTCGTTCGGTTCATACCCATTCCGCGCGCTCGGGCTCCAGTAATTTTTTCTCCTTTCTTCTCCCGCCTCGACTCGTTCTGTTCGTCCGAAAGACACATTAAAGCATTTAATCGCATAATTTCTAGTAATCCAGTAGGCATTGAACGGTGGCAATGAACTATGTTAATTAACCGAGTACAATGAAACACGTTCCGTGCTCTTTTTCTACACGCTCTTTGTTGATTTTGTCGACTACGAGTTAGTTCGTACGTACGGCGACTTTTTCTCTCCTCGTCTCTCTCTCTCCCTCTCTCGACTATGCGGATCCAGTTGAATTTTTTTTTATTAGATTATCGTCGTTGTTCTTTCGTTTATTTTAAACTTTTGACGTGCGAACAGTTCAACACACTCTGCGGGACGTTTTTGTAAGCTCGATGGCGCACATTTGAAACATTCTTTTGTTTACGGTAAAGTAACATCTTGAAACTTAACGGTTCCCTTAGCGCTGTTTGTGGATCCGCTTAATTCAAGTGGAGGAACGATGAAGAGTGGATAGGCGATGGTTTTTGAATAAATCCGAATGTGAGTTAAAAATATTTGTGAATATTCTACCTATGAATATATTAAAGTTGCTACCTTCATCTAGGAGAACCCTCAGGGTACGATCTATAAAAAACTCCCGGTGAGTACAATCATGGGTTAGGCTAACCCAGCAACTTTGATTGGCTGTATCTCGAGCTGTAGTTGACCGATTGAGCCGTTTTTTTTTAATCGAGAGCCTAGACGATTGCCAATATGGGGGTGTTAACCGATTTTCCGAGTAATTTGTTTAAACAAAGTTACATTCAAATGTTTAAAAATTTTGGAATTTTTTTTCGAAAAAATCACTTTTTTTTTTAAATGGCATAACTTTGCGGAAAAAAAAGATATTTAATTATGTCTTCCGGGGTTCGAAAGCTAAAATACTCCTCTTTAAAATGTACGACTCAGTTTTTTGATCCATTCCAAAAACTATATTTTTTTTGAATATTGAAATGACCCCATTTTTACGAAGCGAAAAAACGTGATTTTTGAACTTTTTGTAATAAGGCGTATTTTTTAAATAAATAAGTATCAAAATTTATTGTTGCATGAACTTTTTGTTGTTGACAATATACAAAACACAAATTCAATCCGTATCTCCACATTCGCAACATATTTTGGCAACATGCTCCCTGAACATAGCTTTATTACATTTCAGCCACTTGTAATATGTTTTACGGTCCAGGGAAGTGGGGCGCAGGCTACATCGCCTTTGTTTACCCATTTTATTATTAACAAATTCATGTCTTATGCCCAAATCCTCTGGTATATCTTCGGCATCCAAAAAATTTCCGATCAAATCGCGCAGATTGACTCTCAACGTGGGAGTAGTTAATCTAGAAATGAGTGCAGGTTTTACAAGCTGCATTGCCAGCTCCATTGCATACTCAATTCTTTTTATTGCAATATTATTTCCATTTAAAGTATAAAGAATAAAAGAATTTACATTTAGCGCAGCCAAAACCCCAAAAAGAAAGAAAAATTATTTCTCTCTAAAACACAAATTTTGTAACGTTGAGTACGATCTGGGTGAGAAATACCCGAGGTCAACTTTCAAACCTGGACCACTCGAGAACCAAGCGGAGACTGAAGTTGCCGCTCACGGTACACACAGATACTGCCTCAAAGTTTTTTAACCCCCACTCCCGACCGAAATTCCCTTCACTTTTTTTAAAATGCCAGCACTTTCAAAATTCGTCTGGGTTACGCTAACCCAGATTGTACCCTGAGGGTTTATGTTTTATACTAGGCGATGTCTGTGGATCAAATCAAAATCAGTCCACCATATGTGCTTGTTTCCGGAATAATTGGATGGAAACTTAGATTTGTAGACTATTTTGGTATGTGAAGGCCCATGTATAAATTAAGGAGTTATAAGATTTCTTTGCATTTTTTAAGCGAAACCCCAAAAAGTTGTCAATATTCCAATAACTTGGAATGTATTTCAAACTGATTGGTAATGTCAGCGAGAAATTCCAAACAAAAAAAAAGGAACTTGCCAAAATCTGCTCCGCCTCTGCTATAACACAATATGCTAACTAACTCATTCTATTAATACACACTACACGGCTTAAATCCTGAAAGTTACTCCTTAAGATCCAGTAGTTTGCTTTGACAATTTCACTTGTGTTCATTTTTTTGTACGCTACATCCACTTTACTATGCTTTTATCACCCACTCATCTTACATTAACCCGCGGGGCTTTCTCCCTTTGAGTCTTTGATGCTTGATTCACTTTATCTAGTTACTGAATTGCCTCTACGTTCAAGTGTTTCTTCATGACTTCATCTTGTGTTTCCGCTATGCATAAACTCTACCTTCGTATCTCGGTGAAAGTCTAAGGTACCAACTCTTCACATTCCGCATTTTTTTAGTTGTATACTCAACGTAAGCGAAATCGATTTCTAACAAGTTGCAGTAGTTGATCGAGTGTAAGAAAGTTAAGTAATTACGGTTTCGAACCCGACGCCCCGTGTTGATATCTGTTGATGTTTTAGAAGTCAGTAGTGTAAATAATTCTAATCGAAGAAACTGTATTGAAAATAAACACGAATCCGTGGAAATTGCTTAAATTACTTCGTAGTCGTCAGTTTAAGCAAGCTTGTAGGATTTATCTCTCGGACATGGCAGTGTTTTCCAATACTCGCCTTAATTACAACGATATGGTGCAATCATAATCAGTGAATTATCACGATTGTGATGTTATACATGTCTTCTATTTCCGTAGCAGGAGACTCGTTAAATTTTATGAGGATTTCATGTGCTCGTTGAAGATGTCGAGAACTGTACATAAACAATCTCTAATTATTAACTTTGTTGGTGACTCTTCCTGTGTGAGCTTAATTAATCGTCGAAATTATTTCTTAGTTCGAACGGTTGTAGGATATCGATTCGAAGCGTGGCAATCATTAGCGAAATTCTCATGAGAAGCACTGTTGAAGAATTATGCCAAAAGTGGAAATTTTACAAATTGTTGTTAGTGTGATTTTCTTTACAATTTTATTGTATTTAAGAAAAGTCGACGGCAAATTGTATAATGGAACTTATAATTTCTAGTGCATGGCACTTACATTTACAGTCTGGTTTTTGCATTCTATGTTGGGACTAAGGCTGGGCAAATATGCCGTTAAAAATTGGTTATTTATGCACTTTTTATGTCGTAAAAAATAGCTATTTTATGGAACTAAATATGCTGTGTAACTCAAAAATATGCCTTCAAATGTGAGGTATTGTGAGGTATTATATACATTATGTGCCTCAACTTGTAAAGCTCGTAAATGATGATACGTTGCTTATTTTTTATTGCCGCAAAAAAGCTCACTTTCTTATTGAATTAGGTATAGAGATATTAATCTATTGGGAGTATTCAAAAAAGTGTATTTAACTAATCACAAGCAGCGATCACTATGACATCAACTTAATTTGCCTAATTCTTTCCGCAATATTTGAAACAACAATGTATAATACTAAAAACAAACAAAAAAACAATTGCAAATATTTATTTCTACTACTAAACAAATAAAATACGATATAAGTACACATTTTACCTGAAATAATATATTTACAAAAAGATGAAAGCGATACCTAACGACCTAACTAAACAAAATTATTGCAATAAACAATCATGTGCTTTTCAAGATTTTCTAAAGGAAAACTTCTTCTATTGTCTTGTAGGATATTTTTATATCGCGAAAAATGCTTTCAAATGAAAGAATCGGTTTTGTTTGTTACCACCTTTGAAATTCCCGGATTAAAACATTAGATTGACACCCACATAAACAGGTCATAAACAACTTAAGCACGTATAAGGGAATTCCAAGGGAGAAGAGAAACTTCGTCCAGGAAAATTATAATTTGCAGCAAAAATGACGAAAATATGCTCGGATATGCTCTTTCATGTTCAAATATGGATCCTGTATGCGCTTATGCTGTAAAACTCCAAAATATGTAAAATATGCTAATTCAAGTTTAGTTCTTTTCACTAAAACAGTCATGTAATACATAAATATATCATTTTCATCTAAATATACCCATAAATAAAAATAAGTGATTATGCTTTTGCCCAGCTTTAGTTATCGAAGCTTATTCTGAAAATCTGGTAATGAATATTTTTTCCCGAGATATTTTTTTTAACTTGTGAAAAGTTAAATAACAATTTTGCTTTAGTTAATTTTGCAACTTTCCATGTAATCCACTTCTCATCACACTCTTCGAATATTTTCCGGCCCGGCAAAACATATTACCCTTATTTGTGGTCCTGAAGAAGTGGATAATAACTACATTATTCCTCATCCTTCGCGTCATCTATCACGAAATAATATTAGGAACGCCTTTTCAATTCTGTCGGAGGAGAAGGGAAAAAGGTTTTCTGATAAATTAAGATTTATTTGTCCGGCACGATAAGTTACGGTTATAAGGTTCCGCTTTCAGTAAATATTTCGTGTAAAAGATCGTTTTATGGATGTTATTCTCGGCGATACATCGAACGGCGTTTGAAGACATCGTTTTTGGAATGTTTGAATATAAAATAGGACGTATCCTCCTGGAATGGGGACGACCTTAAGGCGCAGAATATTGGAAGATGATGGAATTTCCTTTCCTATCGCTTTGAAAGGTGGAAGCTGTCGCTCTTACAATTCGAAAGTTGTGCTATTTTTTATCAATAGCACCCGAAACGTGTCACTTTCTGGCAGTAGTTCGAGGTGATTAAAAAATTCCCGTATTGTCGAGAGCGGAGCTTCGATCAATTGGCGTCCGGGAATAATCCCCTGTCAACTGTTTGATTAATACAAATGTTCAACATTGCACCAACGGCTCTGGACTAGTATTCCATTAGTAGTCATTGATATTTCAGCAATCCACGTCGAAAATGTAATAATTCAGCGAGGAATTGAGTTAGCCATTTCGACTCCGTCCTAATTATACCTATGTGTTTGAGTTCGAATCGATTAATCGCGTCAGTCAGTACGTAGTTGGCGATCCGAAGTTATTCAAGTAAAAAGTCACACCGTGAGCTTTTAATTAGGAGCCGATCCGTGTGCCGTCGTACTAATAATTTCCTAGACGTGTTAATATCGCTCCAAAATGGAGCGATATTACAAAAAAATGTATTTAGAAATTAAGAGCCGGTAGAGATTATATTTAGGATGTTCCCGGGTACAGCCACACTTAATTATTTCAGCGTGCTTGTTCCTGTTCATATACAGGGCGTCCCAAAAATAGGACACGTTATACACACATATTGCGAAGTATCGGAATTTCCCTCATATTTGTAGTAGCATTTTTTGCAGATCCAAAGTAAAAGTTCCTAACGTAGAGGGAAAATGTGGGGATTTTACCGCTTGAATAGCTCGTTCACGACCAAAGAAGTACATAGATGAAAATCCCTATTAACCGTGCGCCACAATTGCCCGACGAATTTCCTTATAATCCAGTGAAACTGCCGTAATTTCTTTACTGTACATTTTATTTTAATTTGCCTTCTTAACATCGAATTTTGTTTATTTTTTGTTAATATAGCTCCAAAACGGAGCGATATTACAAAAAAATATATCTAGAAATTGAAAACCGGTAGAGATTATATCTAGGATGTTGCCGGGTACAGCCACACTTAATTATTTCAGCGTACTCGTAACTGTTCATATACAGGGCGTTCCAAAAATAGGACACGTTATACACACATATTGCGAAGTATCGGAATTTCCCTCATATTTGTAGTAGCATTTTCTGCGGATCCAAAGTAAAAGTTCCTAAAGTAGGGGAAAAATTTGGAGATTTTACTGCTTGAATAGCTTGTTTACGACCAAAGAAGTACTTCGATGAAAATTCCTATTAACCGTGCGCCACAATTGCCCGACGAATTTCCTTATAATCCAGTGAAACTGCCGTAATTTCTTTACTGTACATTTTATTTTAATTTGCCTTCTTAACATCGAATTTTGTTTATTTTTTGTTAATATAGTTCCATATCGGAGCGATATTACAAAAAAATATATCTAGAAATTGAAAACCGCTAGAGATTATATCTAGGATGTTGCCGGGTACAGCCACACTTAATTATTTCAGCGTGCTTGTTACTGTTCATATACAGGGCGTCCCAGAAATAGGACACGTTATACACATATATTGCGAAGTATCGGAATTTCCCTCATATTTGTAGTAGCATTTTTTGCAGATCCAAAGTAAAAGTTCCTAACGTAGAGGGAAAATGTGGGGATTTTACCGCTTGAATAGCTCGTTCACGACCAAAGAAGTACATAGATGAAAATCCCTATTAACCGTGCGCCACAATTGCCCGACGAATTTCCTTATAATCCAGTGAAACTGCCGTAATTTCTTTACTGTACATTTTATTTTACTTTTCCTTCTTAACATCGAATTTTGTTTATTTTTTGTTAATATAGCTCCAAAACGGAGCGATATTACAAAAAAATATATTTAGAAATTGAGACCGGTAGAGATTATATTTAGGATGTTCCCGGGTACAGCCACATTTAATTATTTCAGCGTACTCGTAACTGTTCATATACAGGGCGTTCCAAAAATAGGACACGTTATACACACATATTGCGAAGTATCGGAATTTCCCTCATATTTGTAGTAGCATTTTTTGCAGATCCAAAGTAAAAGTTCCTAACGTAGAGGGAAAATGTGGGGATTTTACCGCTTGAATAGCTCGTTCACGACCAAAGAAGTACATAGATGAAAATCCCTATTAACCGTGCGCCACAATTGCCCGACGAATTTCCTTATAATCCAGTGAAACTGCCGTAATTTCTTTACTGTACATTTTATTTTAATTGCCTTCTTAACATCGAATTTTGTTTATTTTTTGTTAATATAGTTCCATATCGGAGCGATATTACAAAAAAATATATCTAGAAATTGAAAACCGGTAGAGATTATATCTAGGATGTTGCCGGGTACAGCCACACTTAATTATTTCAGCGTACTCGTAACTGTTCATATACAGGGCGTTCCAAAAATAGGACACGTTATACACACATATTGCGAAGTATCGGAATTTCCCTCATATTTGTAGTAGCATTTTTTGCAGATCCACAGTAAAAGTTCCTAACGTAGAGGAAAAATGTGGGGATTTTACTGCTTGAATAGCTCGTTTACGACCAAAAAAGTACTTGGATGAAAATTCCTATTAACCGTGCGCCACAATTGCCCGACGAATTTCTTTGTAATCCAGTGAAAATGCCGTAATTTCTTTACTGTACATTTTATTTTACTTTTCCTTCTTAACATCGAATTTTGTTTATTTTTTGTTAATATAGCTCCAAAACGGAGCGATATTACAAAAAAATATATTTAGAAATTGAGACCGGTAGAGATTATATTTAGGATGTTCCCGGGTACAGCCACACTTAATTATTTCAGCGTACTCGTAACTGTTCATATACAGGGCGTTCCAAAAATAGGACACGTTATACACACATATTGCGAAGTATCGGAATTTCCCTCATATTTGTAGTAGCATTTTTTGCGGATCCAAAGTAAAAGTTCCTAACGTAGAGGAAGAATTTGGAGATTCTACCGCTTGAAAAGCTCGTTTATGACCAAAGAAGTACTTAGATGAAAATTCTTATTAACCGTGTGCCACAATTTCCCGACGAATCCAGTGAAACTAAATTTCTTTACTGTACATTTTATTTTAATTTGCCTTCTTAACATCGAATTTTGGGCTGATAATGCGCCCCAGTCGACTCGAAACATGCCCGCATTAATAAACAACTCTGCTACGAGACCTTTTGTTTCATGTATGGTAGAGAGACTCGAGGAACCACCTTTTCGACGATATTAGAAAAAATATATTTAGAAATCCAGAGTGGGTTGAGATTATATTTAGGATGTTCTCGGGTACACTAACACATAATTATTTCAGCACGCTTGTTAATCTTAATATATAGAGAGGTGGTTTGGTGAGCCTCGTATCTTACGCCTAGGCGTCTGAGTAGAAAGTTCTTGAATCATCAACTAGTGTTTACAAAAATGGAAGAGCATTGTTGAGAAAGAGTTGTGTTATTTATGAGCGTCGGTGGCGATTTAAAATCTGAACCTCACGAAAAAATATAAAAACGGTTCATCGACACGTTGGCTGAGTGACGGAAAATTTTCCGAAACACCTTAATCTCGTTTAAACCATAAATCACGTCGAAACAACTGTTTACATATCCATTTTTGATGAAGTTGCGCCCGTAGGGTGAATAAGACTTCGCCTCCCTTTATGGAAAATGCGGATTAAAGAAAATTCCAAGGAAAAACTCGTCTATTCCTGTTTAATACCGCGTTTCATCCGACTCTGCGAAATTGGACTTTCAAGTTATGTTATTGCCTTTTCATGACAAATAAGCTGCCGCATGGCGAATGTGGGCCGTAACGTTATGTTCTCCTCCGGATAGATTTATGACTGGCATTAGTCAAAACGAATTAAAAGAATCTAAATTAAATTACGTTTTAATTTATGGTTTGGAAGTTGTAAAATTTAATGACTGAGCGTTGGGTTCTGCTAATGCTGAAAATATTTAGCACTAAAATAAACATTAAAGTCATCCTGGTTAAGATGTTTACACGTTCTATGACGTTAAATCTAAACAACAATTTTTTGCCATTATATATTTTCATTTTCATAATGAACGTCATAACGTAATCATGACGGTAATGGCCATTAATGACAGCTGGCACGGAAAATTTTCGTTTAACAATAACGGTTAAAAGCAATTTTAAAACCGCGTTAAAAAACCCTGATAAGCCCGTCGCTTTTCCACGTCTGTTGATTTTATGCATACCGCCGACCGATAACGCCGGGGTATTAAATATTAATTTGAATACCAAAGTTTACATTTTAACACTCCCGATGCCTATACTAGCCCGATAATATTTATCTGCTCGGCGACAAAACAAATTTTCAACAAATCAAATTGTTATCATTGGATTAATTTATATGTGAAATGAAACGCTGAAATAAAATGAACGGAAAGCGAAATCGTAATATTCCACAATGGCAATCCTTGTTATATTCACGGTTTTAGGTAAATACATACATAACACGTTTTAATAAACCTGCCTCGCTGTTGAACTTACAGCAAACTGGAAATTGTAGAAACTCGTCTTACCTTCTGAAATTCCGCAATTCCATAATATTAATTCTAATTGTCCGGATTGTTTCCATTTAGTTTAACACGAGTAAATCACCTCTTTAACAATCTGAGGTATGCATTTCGTACTTGACGCCTTGGCGGATTTAGAAGCTAACTAACTAAACATAAAATTACTTTTTAAAGAAAAAAAATGTAAATGGAAGTGTTTACAAAATATATCAATAAATTCCGTTTATGGCTTGCACTTCTAAAGGTTTAATTAACTAAAATTCACATTTTATTGGTGCTAAATCCAAAGAATTCTAGGTATGTGTGCCAGAAATTTCACACTTTGGTAGCGATATTTTGATGAAACAGTTTTGTAGGAAATCCTATCGTAATCTGTCTTATTTACCTATTTTTTATGAAAAATATATCCTGTGAATTATTTTGTAAAAATTTCAGCTTCCCCAAAACTTTCCTGATTTTCCTTAAGTCTAGAAATCTAAAAATAAATGGTTTTCCTTAGACTAGTGCTATCACAAATTTGAAATAATCTTCATTTCACATTTTCCAATCTTCTCCACGAACGTTTCCATTTATTTATCTACTTCAGTAGTTGATACACTTGTATCTACATTAGCGACATTTCAGCACATGATTACTTAAAATTTTCACTTGTATTTTGTCATATTTTGTCATAATATAAATTTTAGTGGTGTGAATAAAGTAACTAACGGTTACAAAATAATCGTTACTAACTAGGTACCAACAGTAACGAGTCCCCATTAACTAACCAATCCTGCAGCTGTCTCTGAAGCAATTTCAAAAGATATTCTTATGATAAACTGACTTCCACTAACTTTGGAAGATATTAAAGCACACTCTATTACAAGTGACTAGGGAACAAATTTAATACATAACATTCCTGGCATACTAAAATCTACTTATCTCGATCCATGATTTTAAGCTGTAGGCTTTACTGGTGACGTTATGATAAACGGAATCAAAGTGACTATGAGAGCAAATTCGGCGTTAATTAAAATTGATGAAATAATAAAGAATGAAGAAAGGTTAACTATTCACTTCGACAATATTTTATTAAGGTTATAAATTCAACTAATACTAACACCAGCCCAAGGGCAATATCAATTACAGAGCTAAAAATATATGCCGAGATGTCAACTTGAACCGCAAAAATGATCCCTTGATGTGGTAAAAGCTTCGACCAATAATATCTTGGTTATCAATATTGGCGGGAAAAATTTATGCCTCGTTTCCTCCGTCCCTAGCGAGCGTGTTTTTTCAGTCTGGAAAAATTATGACTGAAGGAAGAAACAGGTTAAAGTTTAAGAATGTAGGGGATATTTTATAGCTACTTTGGGATAAAAATATCACTTATTACAATATTTAGGTTTGTTTTAAGTCGGTAAATTCTAATTTTATTTTTGGAAAATGTTTTGTCTTTTTGATTTATAATACTATTCTTATATGCCTTTACAGTTCGTTAAAGTTTAGGATATGTTTTAGTTTACGTATAAATATTAAATACTTGGTATGTTTTTATTAAATTTTAAAGTACAAATATAAAAATTCGTTTGAAACTGCACCTAATTCTGCCATATATATTCTGTATTATAATGCCGATGCAATTAGGGAATGAGATGGTTCACTTAACTTAATTATGAAAAAAATACTTGACATTGATTAGCTTTATTTTTCACCATATCAATCATTCATAGAAAGTAATCATACAAAAATTAATAATAGTAAAACGTGACCAACGCAAAACAAATGAACGCTATGGTTTAATCCGTCTTGCTCGATGTCCGGAGTAATTTATTCGCCCGGAATTTTGTTGGAAGGGAATTTTATTCGCCCGAAAATTTATTCGCCAGTAGCTTAACTGTCGATATATGATATTTCATGGCATATCAGAAGTATCTAGATAACGGAAAACATATAAAGTTGTGAGTTCTGCTATCGTTTCATCACATACGGGGTATGTAAATATTTACGAAGTGTAGTCCATGGTCACCTATGAAGATAACCAGAATTTTAAATTCTTATTTTTTCATCATTCTATAGGTATACGCCAATCGAGTTTGGCACACTCTGTATAAAACAAAATTCCACCGTCGAACAAAGACT
Source organism: Cryptocephalus primarius (assembly GCA_963576515.1). NCBI lineage: Eukaryota > Metazoa > Arthropoda > Insecta > Coleoptera > Chrysomelidae > Cryptocephalus > Cryptocephalus primarius. The sequence goes on from OY754939.1 coordinate 11,694,849, forward strand.
AGCAATGTAAATATATTTTTTTTTGGCTTTCGAAGAATAATATTTCGTCAATTAAAAATACAAACCCAACGTTAACTTGATCAATATGAAATCTTATGAGCCAAGGCATGGTAGTATTCGATAATTTAATTCGAAAATGGCAACATCTTTTAGCTACATCATTGGACTCCTCATATTGTTTGTTTTGGGTGAGTATTTTTAATTAATTTCTAAACGTCAAACGATAATGGAAAGCTACCGTATTCGGGATTGGAGGATCGACTGTTTCCTGGAGAACAAAATTCCGGAGGGAACAAAATTCCGGGCGAATAATTTACTCGACGAACTGTTCACGAACAAAATTCCTACACCCGTCTTGCCCTACCCTATCAGGTAACATGGTTCACGATAACGAGGAAGATTATTCAGGAACATTATCGATTCTGACGGTAGTCGCAAAAATGTATTCTCCGTCCAAAATAAGGACATTTACTTGGTAGGTTACAAAAGAGAACAGTTACTCCAGTCATAAATTACCTCGTTACTTCAGTTTTTATTCGAAAGTATAATTAAAAGGTACTTTTTCGCTAGTTTGACATAGGGATTTGATATCAGTTAAAGAAGTTTTGTCCTCGAAAGGTGATGTAAGCCTTACATGTTTTATTAGAATGATTAATCCCGGGCCAAACCGAAACCTAAAAGAGCGTACATTGTATGTATGTAATTTTTTTAACAGATCCTATATTCTCGTTAGTGATCCACTATTTGTACTTGACAATGTTTATTAAAATAGAAAATAAGTAACAATTAAAATATTAAATAATGAAACAATTTGTTTAACGTAGATATCGAATCTGGGCCACTTCAAAAATTTGTCTGTATTCCATATGTGAATGAAAATTCCACAGTAATTTATACATTTTTTTTGACAGAGCTTCGTCCACAATTAAACGCCTACTACCTTAATATACAGGATTACGCATAACATTGTATTTAGGTTACTGAAGTTTTTCAGGATACTTCTACGTCCCGTACCACATCACATCATATCACCGTATAAAGTGCCAAAACCGCTAAGAAAAACGGAAAAATTTTTGGAGTTTTTATTGTGGATTTAAAAGCCTTAAAATTTACCGTTGGTGATAGTGAAGATTGCCCCCAGCCCCTTCATAAACAGAACATACCATCATTCAGTAGATCAAAATCTATAAAATTAAAAGTAACCTTAAAACCTATCGAGTAATTTCCAGCCTTTTGACAATATCTTCGGTTCTTATTATAGAAGCTCCTTTTTTGCTTAAATTGTAAGTCTATTTATTGCTTACGAAGGTTTTTTTGAAAATAATTTGGCACGAAATTCAAATTTTTAGAGACGTTTTCGGGCTACGCTATTTCGAGATAAAAATCCTTAGCCCCACATGTTTTAATAGAAACATTCAGATCCGGCCAATCAGAAGCCTAAGAGGATTTACATTATATTTCAAAAAATTCTACACTACTTTACACTATTTTACACTATTTCTACACTATTTTAATTAGTGTAGATGTACACTAATTAGTTTATTCAATAATATAATTTACAATGTAAGTTTTTAATAATAAAAAATGAATTGATAATTTCTACTTTTGTGACAATGTTATCATGAATTCTGCCTTTTGCTTTCGATAAAAACTTCTTAAAAAGTAGCTTAACTTTTGTGCATTTGGAGTTACAAGGTGTAGGTGCAAAAGTAACTTAGTTAAGTTACAAGTTAATGCAGTACAATTACGAGTTACAAATAAAGTAACTTAACTTGTAACTTTCGTTACTTTTGACACACACAATCCAACACTGGTTCTTTTTATACCATGCAATAGTAATCTTCAGCAATGTTTGAGCATTTCATTTTGATTATTTTTATCGATTCTGGATGTACATGTTTTTTGAGAATATCTAGAAGTTACTTAATAAATTTTTGTTTTATGTTCAGCTTGACTCGTGTAATCAGCACAAGAAAGAATATCAGCTTTTGAATTTTTCCCTTTCTTTTGATCTACCTAAATTCGTCTACAGAGTGAATCGAAAAAGATATAAGAACGATTCATGTCGCCCACTACATTCACCTTGCCCCCACGTCCCATCTTTTGCAGTTCCTGTACTGCTTTTCTCTTTCCCGAGTCACGAATACTAACCTACCACTTGAGTGTTCTTTTTAGATCGAATCGTAAAGGTTGTAATTAACGAAAGAAAAGTTCCTGCATAGCACGGGTTACTTAGTCTTTGATTAACTAGTTTTGGAACTTATTACTTAACGCTGGGAGATGGTTTATTGACGTTATTCATTCGTATGATGAAAACTTTATTTCTCTGTTTATGCGCTTTTATCCAAATGTATATTTCATTTGTATTTACATGGGAAATATAGGAAATACTTGGATATAGTTTTCTGGTGAAATAACTATAAATGGTTATTACATACGATCATATCGAACTCAATTTAGTTGATAGAAAATAAATGTATGGTTACATAAGATTACAAATGGTAAGCGTTTCTGGAGGATAATCATTTGTAGTCATGTATGAAATAAAAATACATTTATACTGTCTCATATAATTTACATACGATTAATAAGGCCCGGATTTGTATGGCATTTTTATATTAAAAAAAATCCATACTAGTATGGCTCGTTGATCTTTTGTCGATGTTATTGATGTCGTATTTAAACATTAGATGAATAAAATTCCTATTTTTACTTTTTCTAATATCAGTTAGGTAAGAGTAACTACATAAGTCGAATTTGTAGGTATTATTTTACATCGTGAACTTTTCCAAGTGGAAAATTCTACAGGAAATCGTATCAATTGCAGTTTTATAGCCACACCCTAAATTAAATCTCATATTCATAATTTGCATATAAAAGACAAGTCGTGAATATCACGTTTAAAACTTATAAATTAAAAATAGAAATCGCAAATACAAAAGCGGACAAAGCCAAACGAGTTTGTTCCTGGTGTGTCGAGATAGAAATATCGTTGAATGTTTATTCTAACTTCTAACAAAGAAAGTACTTGTAATATTTAAAGGGAAACTGTGAGCAGTGATGAGAAGCGTTTTATTAGATGTTTTGAGAATCAATTTTTTGATTGAAATTTGGTCCATCGTTGTGCACATTACTGCACATTACATCAGTAAATTGCCTACATTGTGAGGAAGATATATATTGAGGAAACGCATCTAAGGAAATTGCCAAGAAAAAGGAGCGGAGATATTAGATAAATTTGTGGGATGTAAAATAATCTTTGACTCGGTCGATGCAGGGCCTATATACGCGAAGAATATCGCCATTTTGAACAAATACAATGATTGTAGATGGTTTTAATATCTTTTAAAATATCAGTTACTTCAAATATGTAACATCACAAGAAAATGAATTTTTAGAAAAAAGTTGTTTGCGGCTGTTTAACACGTTTCCTAAAAATTCATTTTTTTTGTGATATTTCACTGTAGGCCGTAGAGGTGAGAAATTTAAATAATTGTCCTTTTTTGAAGATACGTTGTGAAACGTATCCTTGCACTGCTTGGCAAATATGTGCACAGTAGGCGTTTTAACGCGTTGCCTCGCATGCCATCCCAAAATTATGGTCCCGGCTTAATACGATTTCTTCGATATTCCGTAACTTTTTATTCTATATACACTTGTGCTATTTTAATGTCATATCTTCAGTTTTGTTAAATTTTTTGGAAGTATTGACTTTTACATATTGAAAATCCAAAGTATCCACAAATTGAAAAATACTTATTAGGGTTCAGATTGTAAAAAGTCATATTAAACGTAGAGTGAAATAGAAAATAGACAAAATAGATAATGAAATATACTGAAAAAAAGTGGTTGTTATTCTATTTCAATAAAATGATAACGAAGCCCAAATATTTGGTGGAATTAAAGAATTTTCGCCTATGTAGGTAACGTATATCTACTAGATAATCACAAAAAAGTAATGTTTTGCCTTTCTCACTTAAAATTGTTTTCACTTCCATTTTAACCTTTGCCATTAGATGTTAACGGAACACGGACTACTCTACTTACTATCATCATCTACTCTGTAGTATTTGATTGTAACGATGATTTTAGATGTACATTGGACGTTCCAAAATTTCCTTAGAATTGTTCCCTGGGCCCTTTCATTCTACTGATATACCGTATTACGTTGAATGCACTTAATCCCTGCAACTCAACTTAACTGCAATATAGGATTAAAGGGTATTAATATTTTCGGCCCAATTGCAATATTCCGGTATGAACCAACGATATGGCCTTAGAATATGAATTGGTTTATTTTATATTTAGTTTATTATATCCTATCGAGTGATGTGTCGTTATCTAGAGCATAAAAATGTCGTTTGGGTGCATATGATTTATTTGCCGATAAGCACTTTTTGATTTCATTATGCTTGCATTAGTTCAACGTTGTTATTACAGTATTCTCCATGAAATATTTACCAAACAGTACCTTACAATCCGCCCGGAGATCATGGGAGCCGCCGTCGGCGGTGGACAATAACGAGTAGTTATACAATATTCCTTCTAATTCACCTTAAGTGAATCCGAAGGAACATGGCTTTAAGCCCGTGTAAAAGTGAATTGGAAGGAACATAGCATTAAGCCCGTGTAAAAGTAAAAGGGAGCGGATTTCGCCCGTGTAAAAAATACACAAAACAAAATCTAGACTTTGGTTATGCTGCCCATAAACCCCCCACCCCCTCTTGAAGACGCCTATACACGTGGCATTTAAAGCCTTTCGAATTAACTTTTTCTACACGGGCTTAAAGCTACGTTCCCTAGAATTCACCTCCGCACCCCCTCGAAGGGGCGCTGAAATCGCTTAAAGCTTGTTCCTTCTGATTCACTTAAAGTGAATTAGAAGCAACATTGTATAACTACTATAATGACCAGAATTTTTCCACTGCCCATTTTACCATAACATGGAACATACACCTTATAAAAACGCTGATTGTCTGGATTCCGTTACACATTGCACTATAACGAGAGTGGCAATAAGGATTTGGTGGTTCGCTCCCTGCGTATAAAATAATTTCAGCTCGTCAGACACTCGGCATTTCCTCCCTTGGATCTTTACTTTCCCCCAAGGGCCAGATCGCTCGGTTCGAAAACACCTCGACATTTCACACGTGAAATCTGCATCTGAGAAAACCTCGTCGACATTCTACGTTTGTATAAATAGTGGAGTCAAATTATCATGAATATACTGAAAACCTGTAAGTTTTCCGGGAGAAGTCGGATCGACATGCGGTTTTTTTAAAATCTTCCAAAAATTTATCCTTAACAAAAGGCACATCTAACCTCTTTACGCTCGGACATTTATAATTATTTATTTAACAAATTGGACAATTTTATCAGTGTTGACGAGAATATAAAAAATATGACTGTCCGTTCAACAAAAAGGGCTGAAAAATTGTCTCTCGCGGGTTTTCAAGATCGCTCATTATTTTGTTGTTGTCGAAGTTATTGTTTATTGTTCAATTGTTGTAAACTGGCTAATTAACAAATTGATAACTCTGCTGCCCGAATCATTAGAGGATTCAATTTTTTTTCAAGAACTGTATGTCCCCATGGAGAAGCAGCCCCCCCATTTTATGGCAAATAAAATTGTTTATTGTTCAATCGTTGCAAACTGGTTAATTAACAAGTTGATTAATCTGCTCCCCAGATCATTAGAGCACTCGATTTTTTTTTATAAAAACTCTGGATCCCCGTGGAGAAGCATGCCGCAAAGTTATGACACATAAAATTGTTTACTATTAAATTGTTGTAAACTGACAAATTGATTGATTGATTGTTGTAAATTAACAAATTGATAACTCTGCTCCCCAAACCATTAGAGCACTCGATTTTTTTCAGAAACTCTGGGTACCCGGGGGAGAAAAATCGAGTGCTCTAACGATCTGGCGAGCGGAGTTATCAATTTGTTAATTAACCAGTTTGCAACAATTGAACAATAAACAATTTGATTTGTCATAACTTTGGGGGCATGCTTCTCCACGGGACCTAGAGTTCTTGGAAAAAAATCGAGTCCTCTAATGATTTGGGGAGCAGAATTATCAATTTGTTAATCAGCCAGTTAACAACAATTGAACAATAAACAATAGCTTTGACATCAACAAGATAATGAGCCACCTCGGAAACCCGCGAGAGAACATTTTCCAGGCCTTTTTATTGAACGGACAGCCATATTTTTTACACTCTCGTCAACACTGATAAAATTGTCCAATCTGTTAAATAAATAATTATAAATGTCCGAGCGTGAACAGGTTAGATGTACCTTTTGCTATGGATTATTTTTAGAAAATTTTAAAAACGCATGTCGATACGATTTCTCCCGGAAAACTTACAGGTATAATGATAGTTTTACCCCACAACTTGGATCTTTAGTTTCCCCCAAGGGCCAGATCGCTCGGTTCGAAAACACCCCGACATTTCACACGTGAAATCTGCATCGGAAAAAACCTCGTCGACATTCTACGTTCGTATAAAGGAGGAAGGCTCGCAAGAACGACGACACACACTCGCGGATTTATCTGGATCGCTTGCGAGCGCCGCTAACAAAGCTGCCGCTACGTCACCGTGACGTACACGACGGGGACCCCTCCGATTGGTCGACCTAGCGGTCCGCTATATAGACTTAGAGCGGCCGCTCGTAAAGGCTAGGTTAGTCGAGCGTCGACTGTCGTCACACGTCGGCGGATTCGAGTCCTTTTATTTCCGTTCTCCGTCAACAGGTTTAATTTGTCGCGCGCGGCCGATTCGCGTTCCACGACGATTCCGTTATTAATTTTTTTTAAGGCGCGTCCTCCCTTCGGCAGTCGCGTAGCGTCTTCATATGTCTCACGCGGGATCGGCAGGGGAACGTCTGGAGCGTCGTCGGAGCATCCGCCGCGGCAGTCCAACGGGAAGTTATGCCCTCGGCGCCGCCGGTGGTTTCCTCGGGGTGACCGTCGATATTCGTGTGGGGCCGTCGGATTCTTCAGATGTCCCGACGATTGATGCCCGAGATGAACGCGCCGCTTGACAATTATGAAATCGGCGCAATTAAGCACCACCGCTCGCATTCATAGGAGGAGGTATTCGCGATCTAATTGACTGCCAGCGGGTCCCCTCTTCCGATTAGTTTCTCGGCGAAGAATCGCCGTCGTTGTTGTTTATTTGTTGTTTGTTGTTGTGCCTACTGTTACGTGATCCCAAAAGTGCTGTGATAATATTCTTATTGTGATCGCCAGTGATATTCCTCGTTATTTAGAATGAAAATGAAGATGCCTTGTAAATTGTGCGAGTTTACGATGGATCAGCCGAAATTCGCCGGCATCGGCTGCACGCACTCGCCCTTTTTTATAAACGGAACCTCATCCCCCGGCCTACTTCCCTTCAGTTTCGGATTACAGAACAACCCCTTCTTTCAACTTCCTCAGATCAACATGATGCTCGTCGCGTACCTGCAGAGAGGTAAGGAACCCAACAACATATGCTCATCCATCTCTCCCTACGCCAAATAACGAATTGAATTCAATTTAAATAGAATCTTTGGAACACATTATACCAATTGTTGTACCAACTGCGGTATTTACGGCGCAAGAATATCAAAAAATGGGTCGATTAGTTTGAAAAGCGAATAAATCTGTAAAAATGTAAATAACATGCAATAGTTGAACCACTAAAAATGAGTCGATTACTTTAAAAAGTCAATAAATTCGTAAATATTCAATAATTCATTACGTCATAAATAATCACTAAAAATCTCGGTGGACTCGAACTCCGCCGATTTCCCTGAATTGCCGGCTGGGGGCCAATCGTTCCCGTGGTCAGAAAAATGGTGCAGTTGAGTCCCGTATCCCTTAATCTTTTGGTCCAATTGGGTCCCAGGTTAAAAACAGCACAGGTGAATTTGTTTTCAGTAAAAATAATTTTTATACATAGTGTGAGAAAATCATTTCATTTGTTTTGTTATTGCGAGGTTTAAAGTGAAATGAGATGAATTTTTTACAAATTTACTAAGACAAAAGTTCCTTCCCGTTTCTGTCACACTTAGGAATGTCAGAACTCCCTTTTAGTGTGTTTCCACTGAATAACATGATACATCTAAAAGTGTTTAAATAGTAACGTTAAATTTTGGGATTTTGATTAACATTTTTGTATCCCGTAACTAACAAACTTGCGTCAAACTTATCTTCTTTCGATCCAGTATTTGGTTGAAAAATCGTAAAAAATATTGTAACGAATACGCACGATGTGACACACAGACGTTTTATTCTAGTGTCAACATTGACATTAACTGTTCTTCATATAACAGTACTAAGCGGCATGGAAACTATCCGATACGTTACAATGTTATAATAAAATCTATAATCTTTTATAAAAATATTGAATAAAAGTATGCTACTGCAAATATATTAAAAAACCAAGCAGTTCGTATCAACATTATTTCTTAATTTTTTCTAAATTTTTATTGTTTATTTATTTTTAAAAAACTTCCTATATTTGTACATTCAGGCATTAGATGTAGAAGGCAGAAATTTACGCGAAACTTGAACAAAACCTAGGCGGTCTATTTCTTTATATTGAAAAAGAAACATTTTGTTTGCAAATGTTTCCTCTTTTTTATTGTTTGTGCTTTTCTGCTTTACTTCTCATTTTTATATATTCCTCAGACTAAATACGTTGTAGGACCTCAGTAAATACAAATATATTTGGATTAGAATCGTAGAACTTGGCATTAAATTTTGAACTGAAAAATTCACAATTTTTAGTTCTCTCAGTTGTTGTCACATTTTTAGAAGCTTAGTTACACATCATTCGTTATCGAATTACTTATTAAATTAAAGTTCAAAACCTTCCTTTACGACATTGTAAACAGTAATTTAGAAATATTCTATGTTAAAGCATTGTTTTTTAATTGTTAACAGCACGCTACAATTGTGACTTAAGTCCCGTGTCTTTCTACCATACGAAAGCTGCGCGGTTCAATGTGTTAGCGCAAGCGTACGCTGAGGAAATGCTTATAGCGCATTATCAACAATTAAAAAGTGGTGCTTTAAAATAAAAATTGCTCTTCGGGATCGTGTCGGGAGGGGGGGATTGAACTTTAATTTGGGCACTTAGGAACCTCAAAATAATTTCAATATCACTCTTTAGGCAGGTGTGTATTCTTCGTGAATCCCCATTCTTCATAGCTTCCATTTCCATTAAACTGCTATCGCATTATGACATACCGTATCATCACTTAATACTTTCAAACATATCGCTGCTATTCGTTTCTCGTGCCAGCCACATTGCACTTGTATCCTAGAAATAATGTTCTTATTTATCGAAATTCCTAACTTTGGTTTTGATGTGATTGTAAAACAAATAAACACTTATCCCATAATTTCAAAGGACCTGCATCGTTTATGATCATTTCGTATTGTAGCGAATGCCCCGTATAGGCCGTTGTTAGGGAAAAACAAGTAGTTGTTTATGAATTGTGAATTGTGAATACTGACGTCAGTGTAGTACAAAATCTCTGTGTGTAAAGACTGTTGTAATTTCGGAAGAACTAAATCTGTTTGTATAAGAAACCGCTACAAATTTGGGGGCCTGTCCGGGATTTGGTGAACCGAAGTAGCGGAAAAATTTTGGTGGACCTGAGATGGCGTACAGAAGTGATGGCGATGGCACGCGGCGGAGAGGCGAGGAGTGCAGTCTGTGCGGCGTTATGGAGTTGTTGAGCGGCTGGCGCGACTCGAGATTCCACAGGACTTACAGCTAAGTTAGATTTAGGATAACACTCGAATGGATTGACTGCGTGCGGCTGGCGCGCGTGGCCCGTTTGAGTGCTACACCCACATTTGTAACTCATATTGGGAGACGGGCGCTGATCATCTTTAGTACAAGAATTGGTGATGGTTGACCACTGGGTTGTGTGTCTGGAGCCATGAAGCAGTTGCTGGGGATTTCAGTAACTGCAGGAGCAGCGAAGGATTTCAAGAGACAGGTCCCTCTTCTACCTGGAGCATTGGATGGGATTGGTCATCCCTGGTGTCTCTGATGGTCAGAAGTAGGATTGGCCTGCTTGGAGGATTTCAAGAGACAGGTCCCTCTTCTACCTGGAGCATTGGATGGGATTGGTCATCCCTGGTGTCTTTCATGGTCAGAAAGAGGATTGGCCTGCTTGATTTCGATTTGCTGCTGATTAATTTTTGTACAAGATTTGCAGTCTAACCCGCTCAATGGAGTTAATCAAATGGATTTGGCAAGGATCAGGCGGAATCTCTGAAGAAGGGGAGAAGCCGTAGCAGTAGCAGCAGTAGCAGTAGCCGTAGCTCTAGCAGTAGCAGTAGCAGTAACCGTAACCGTAGCATTAGCAGTAGCAGTAGCCGTAGCAGTGGCAAAAGCCATAGCTGTAGCAGTAGCAGCAGTAGCAGTAGTAGTAGCCGTAACCATAGCAGTAGCAGCGGTAGCAGTAGCCGTAGCAGTAACAGTAGCAGTTGCAGTAGCAGTAGCAGTAGCTGTAGCAGTAGCCGTAGCAGTAGCAGTAGCAGTAGTAGTTGCAGTAGCAGTAGCTGTAGCAGTAGCCGTAGCAGTAGCAGTAGCAGTAGCAGTAGCAGTTGCAGTAGCAGTAGCTGTAGCAGTAGCCGTAGCAGTAGCAGTAGTAGCAGCAGTAGCAGTAGCCGTAACCGTAGCAGTAGCCGTAGCCGAAGCAGGAACAGTAGCAGTTGCAGTAGCAGTAGCTGTAGCAGTACCCGTAGCAGTAGCAGTTCGCTGATATGGACTGCTGTGGAAGTAGATCGTCCGAGGGTCGAGGGCGACCCTGAAGACGGGGAGGGATAGTGTAGCGAATGCCCCGTATAGGCCGTTGTTAGGGAAAAACAAGTAGTTGTTTATGAATTGTGAATTGTGAATACTGACGTCAGTGTAGTACAAAATCTCTGTGTGTAAAGACTGTTGTAATTTCGGAAGAACTAAATCTGTTTGTATAAGAAACCGCTACAGTATTTTAGCGTGCAGAAAATCCTGTTAAAAATATATCACTCGGGCCCTTACATATGTAAATTACACCAGGCAGGACACGTATGCTTACCATCTAACGACCCTTCAAGCAGGGGAAAAGCCATAGAAACCATTTGTCGTTGATACTGGTGTACTTGCATACCTATTACTTCTGTTCTTTATTGATCCATTTCGAGCCAATACAATGAGCCACAGGCAGGTCAGAAGGTATGGAATGTAGTATATGTATGTATACATTTTTAGGTGGTATTGAAGGTACATAATAATATAACTAAGGGTTATTTACAGTTATTACAACGTTTAACAAAGATAAAAATTCATTTACGAAGTATGGACATGTTTAATAAGTTTTTTTTTTTGTAATTCTGAACTCCAAGTCGTCTCAAAGAAATTGTAACAGAGGTTATATAAATAATCGATTTAAGGATCTTCCACGTGATCCCATCGTCTCTCATTCGAGGCCTTCCGCTTTTCTAGCTAAATGGCCAAAATATTTCAGGTAGGACTTATCTTATCCACATATATTATGTCATAAAAATCTTTAATCTTCTAGCTCAATAACTGAATGCTGGAAATAATTTTAAAGTGCAACGTTCAACTGAAACAAACAAACTAATGAAGTTAAATTAAAGCCTTACGAGTACGAAGTGAAATATTAACGGTTTCCTACCTACGACAACACTTCCGGTTTCATATACAGTTTTAATCAAAGCTGAGAACTACGCTTTAATTTACATACATGGAGTTGTACTGTTTCAGTTTCGAAGTAATTGTGGCTGATACACAGCACATGCAATTGTAAATGTAATTGATTGATTCCAGCCGATCAGCGTCACGTCACCTATTGCCTATTCGAAAAGTGATTTAACTGTTAATTAGCTACAATCGAATTTGTATTAATTTTGTTAGTCGAGAAGGTTCTGATTATTCCATAACCTTGCTTTGGCGCGAAAGCCGTGATTGACACGAATTTTTCCTTTCAAAACAGTTTTTGCCTAAAAATTAAGGCGCTCTTAATTGGCCGAAGTTACAATTGAGTTTATCTCAGTTATTTTCGTAAAATAACCCCAAACTGATATGAAGAGTTTTTGACACAATGTAGGGTGCTCTTAGTTCTTTGTCTGGACTTTACTGACTTTACTTCTTGAGCCCTTTGATTTCAAAGTTTCACTAAATAAAAGTCCGATTATGTGAAGTTTTGATTTACAAATAATATTTGCAGGTCTAAAAAGGGTCTTTTCCTGTCGTAGTTATTCAGATTTCAGTAAACTTAGCAGATTTTAAACACCACCACCTAGCACTATAGCAGCTAAAAATTGAGCAGGCAAAAAGACATTTCTAGCAGCCATTTTACCATTCTTTTATTAATAAGTATATGCCCAGCGCAAGTTGTTAGCAGAAAATTTTGCATTTGCATTATGATAGACATGATTCGTTAATCCAACTGAAATTGGTGAGTTGGTGAAATTTTTCCATTCCATTTTCCAAGAGATTTTTTTGATACCAAAAAGCATCTTTAGAATTGTCATATTACATTTTCTTATTGAGGCGCTAAGGGTGAAACTGTTATTTTGAAAAATTAACGTGAATTTTTGGTGGCTAACTTCACATTGGCATCCTACTACCATAGCGCGAGGATGATTAGAAAATTAATGAATGTTTGTGTGACCTGAAATTCAAAAGATTTATTACACTGTTGAGCCTACTTGAAAATATTTGACATCAAAGTTGAGTTTCTGTTATTAGTCATGCTCTGAAGATTTATATATTCATGAACTGGCACATGTTAATAGGATTTTTCACTTGCAAAAATTATAACGTTAATAAAGCAAAATGCATTCAATATACATTCTAATTAATATCAATAACTCTAAGGGATACTACTAAATGGGTACTCATAACATTTACACTTCATAATTCGTAATTCATTGCTTATAATTATTTTTCTTTGGCCCCAAGTTAACTTAATTTAGCTTCTCAAAGCTAAATTATTATTTTCAACAATTTCCTACCGATCAGAACGTATTCTTAAAAATAGTTATAGGCTGTTATAAATACACACTGATACACGCCTCGGTATTAAGGCGTGTCTATGGATGCTTCCTTTTTTTCTTACTATAGGAATTATTGAATATTGAATGTAGCGAAACACTAAATTGGCTGAAAACAGGTTGAATTATCATGAAACTTTCTACAGGACATTCGTAAAATGGGCAGTTTAATAATTAAAAGAAACAGTTGAACAAGGTGATACCAAATTTTTTTTGTACCTGTTAACATGGTGACGATCTTGCTCCCAATGTACAGTTTTTAAAGAATCGGCGTAACAAAGCGTTTAATAACTTTTTTAGCTTGCAAATCAACAGATATCCGGTCCATTTCATAAATCCGCATTCTTTATAGCACGATATTTATTGCTAATTAGTGCTAGTTACGCCAAAAACAATTTTATTGCTCCACCCTCTTCCGAGATAAAGGGGATAATCTAGCTTAATACTTAAGTCAGGTAACCCACACTTATGTCTCCGGAACCAATGAAGATGCAAACATTTACCAAACGTCATATTTTATTTAAATGTTTCAGAGCGTTTTGAAGTGTTTTTTTCATGTAAGCCGGAGACTACGGAAGCCAAACGTTTCATTCATTTTTTGAATGAATGGATCATTTCATTCTTTTTTGAGTACATTTGAGTCGATCAGAAAAATGTAAGAAACGTTCCGTTTCTCACTCAATTATACAGCCGAAATTTTTTTTTGTATGTTATGACCGTAGCTCGGACGAGCATGTTTTCAACTTCGTGAATAGGGTCATTAACCAATATCATAAAATAATCTTATATGTAAAAATGACTCTTTTACAAGCGCTGTTATGACAATGTCGCATATGATTTCGATTTTCATTGAAATATTAATCCTTACAATTCAATGTAAAACAATCAAATTCAATCAATTTTAGCAAACAATTTTTTTTTTATTCCAAAATCGATTTTAAATAGTCGTTTTTTTGAAAAGTAATCCAGTACATTTTTTATATTCAAAGTATTAACCGTATAAACTTCTCTTTTTATGTAAGATTATAGTGGTGGCAACTGTAAGAGGTTCATTCGATTATTTGATGATTAGGAAGCATTTTATTATCAAGTCATATTTAAATTGTTCAAAAAAAGTCATAAAATAAACATTACATCAATGAAAGTATATTTAATATTGTCTATGAATGATGTGAAATCAAGTCATCATTAAAGTTCCCAAACTCTTCTATTAAGGAAGTCTCCATTAAAGTTATCAGTAATTTGTTTACACACGAATATTTTTGCTGCTCTAATTAATTTTACAATTAATTAACAATACTTACCGGTTCGTTAGGAATATAAAATCTAAAAAGAATAAAATAACTTTCTTGTCTTTAGTTGCCGACTTCTGTATTAAAATAAAATTGACATTATTATTGAAAGCAGCCTTTGTGAAAAAAGCTTCAGAAACATGTTTGCAACTCTCTTCTTCCCCTCGATTAGGAAATATAAAGAAACATATTCTACGCTTATTTCAGATAATATCCGTTCGTCATATAAGAAAATTTTAATTCCACAGAAAAATGTGCATTCGTTTAAGCCATTCGATTTTTCCTCTTCAACGTTGCCTATTTGACATTGCATAATTATCCAATTGAAAATTTAACTTAACTTAAGGTTATGCATCTTAATTTGTACTTGAAAATTCATACTTGACTAACCTGCAAGTATCGTTCACAGTATTGAATGGATTCATGCTTTGGTTTGCAAAGAAAGTGTCTTCAGAGATATTTCGGGGGGTGAGAAATCTGCTAGGGGTTGAAGGGGTGATTTTTGCCTATATCGTCAGCAATAAAATATGAAGTGTGGTGAATGTTTCCTTGTTCATTGGTTCCGAAAATTCAGGTGTAGGTGACCTGACTTAAGTATTAAGCCAGATTATCCCCTTTATCTCGGAAAGGGGTGGAGCGATAAAATCGTTTTTGGCGTAATAAATTAGCCATAAAATATAGTGCTATAAAGTATGCGGACTTATGAAGTGGATGACCTGGCTTAATAGACGTCTGAATTTCAGGTTTTCGCACTCATGTTTAATTGCCAGGACTTGCGCAATAGTCTTAATATCTTCCTACCCGACTTGAAATGTTAATAAGCGTGTAAAACAAAACTAGAATATGATGAAACTTCCGTCACTGCGCATAAGTAAAATACCACTGAATCGATGTTTCTTTCATTCCTTGGTTCTACTTTAATTCAGTTGGTTCTTCCTGTCCCTGATTTCCCCCTCTCTTTCTGCGTTCACGTTTCAATCCTCTAGTCGGCATGGTTCTATTTTTTCGTCTACATTGATTAGCTTTTTTATTTCATCATTCATGCCGCTGTGTTGACACTTTGCGGCTCTTTTATAGGAAACCCATTTGGTTCGTGTTCAATCTTCGTCGATCTTTTTCACTTCCTAAGTTTCAAACCGGGTGTGCCGTGAATGAGCTTCTTTGTAATGTTCCTGAATGTACTGCAATTTACGTCTTGTGTGTTGCGCAGTTAATAAAAATAACTTTTTAGTAACATTTTTAGCTATTTTCACGTCATCTGTTATTGGCAGTGAGTGTAAAACTCATTACTTCCCTCAGTACGTTAATTAATGTGCGGTTTTCTAAACAGACCACAGTATCGTTTGAACTGTAAACCTTTGATGTAATGTACAATTTATGAAGTAAATGAAACGTCTACGGACCTATGACTAATTTAATTTACGGTAGTTTATGAAGCATTGAGATTAGTTATCTTTCGAAAAAAAAAATCGTAGCTGCAAGAAAATGCGGTTTTAGTTTGTTTTTTAGCTTCCTACTCATTATTATTTATCGGCTTGTAACGCAGAAATTTCAGAAATACCTTTCGCTAATTAGCGATTTGTTCCACCTTCATAATGCAACAACGTGTTATTAATATTACAGCTTGCAACGAAATTGTTATTAGTTCATAATGTGTAGAGAAAACGCTGTTGGATGGAATTTTACGATATTGCGCGTTCCTCGGCACATCGTCGTCGCTCTCTTCCACAATTTGTATAAATAAGTAACTGGTAAGTGTAAAATACTGTAAACTTTTCCAAAGAGAAACATTTCGACCGTTATCTCCGTAGGAATCGAGCCGTAGTCGCGCAAAGGCCAAGGTTATTTGTGATTTTTTTGACACCATCTGTTGCGCGAAAGATTTTTTTCGTTAGATAGCGTGTGTGATGATGTATTATCTTTCACTTGACGGATTGTTTGTTGGATTAGATCGAAGCTTCGTTTCGCTTGAAAGTTGGGGAATTTAAGGATTGGATTGTTTTAAGAATGAATGATTTTCAGTATAAAGGGTCTCCTCGACTGTCACTTTTGGTCTAAAATAAGTTGATCGACGTAAAACGGTTGAAATAACCCAAAAGAAGCTGTTTTGGTGGATAAAATTTAACAGTAGACGCCCCAAAAAACTGTTTCAAATGGATCATAGTTGATAAAAAACCCAAAATCTAGACAAATGTGAGCTTTTGGTTTTTAAACAATAAAAACTAAAAAAAGCACTTTTTTCGGGTTTTTCACCATAGCGTGAAAATTACCGACGGAAATGCAATACATTGTTCAGATGATTTGTAGAGAACTAAAGAACCTTCAAAATGAGCGTTTCTAAAAGATGATCTGAGCATTTTTCACCGAGAAAACTTGGAAAAACCATTAAAAACAAATTTGCATGAAAATTCACTTTGTTCAAAAGGGGTTAAAGGTAATAAATACTCACTTTTTACCACTGGATTAAAAAGAATAAAGCTGGAACAGAAAGTTTATGCACCCACAGCTTGGTGGCAACAGAAATTACTCTCCTGCCACATATCAAACCTTATGAGAGGAAAAATGTTGCTTGAATTTAGAGGTACTTCATTGAAAAACATGGTTCTTTATGTTTATAACGTAAAATGTTATATGTTTTGTATGTCTAAATATGCTAAATCTTTCTGAAAAATACCTAAAATCCACTTGTCAAAGTGAGTCGAAAGCTGCAAAAATTGGGAGCGATCTACATTCATGAAAGCATATAAACAATTTTGGGCACATGCTAAAACAGATACAAATACGACAGATTCTGTTGATGTTAATAAAAACCAAAGACAATTTACAGTAGAAATTACATTTGGTGTGTAGGGCAATTAAAAACCAAAAGTAGCACAATTTTCATGAAAGTATCTCAGGTAGACATCAGCATTTTCTACGCCTTCAATTTCGAAATTAGCAAGTGAAAAATATGAAAAATAATTAATAAAAGAAGATGAAGAAGCTAGAAATTCAAAAAACCTAACCCCTACTGATATGACATTTCTAACATATTCTGAATCCATATCGATATTTCCATCACCAAGACTATCATTCCCTAATTGCTGAAGTAATCATAGAATGAGAATGTTTACATTTGGAAGAGTCAGCAGTAAAATTTTCTATGAAAGACCTTTTGGAAACACCAATTACATCAGTACTCCTCCAAGATCTATGGTATCTGATTTGTTACAATAAGAATACAACAGTTAATTTTCCACTAATAATAGTACTACTTTAACAAATTTAAGATTACGAGGTTAGAAGCCATTGAACACTACCAAATGGAAATATGGTAATGACAAGAATCACAGGAGTGTTTTTAAGGTCTTAAACATCATAGTATCTGACTATATTAAGTAGCACTTTCTGTAACTTTTTCTTATAGAGAAATATCCGCATATGTTTTTAGTTTGAATGAGAGTGAATAAATAAGCTTGTTTTCCAAGCTTTTTACTTCCTTTAACTTATACACTGCCTATTTGTCTCAGTCTTTATCATGTGCTATGGGAAGTAATAATAGCACTTCTTTATCAGACAAGGAACTCATTATAGCTCATCACAAAACGAAGGGTTTAGGTTTTATTTTGCTATTACGTTGGTGTAAATTTTAAAACTTTCTCGTTTTGTGTTGTTCCCGCCCCCGTCTTGCCGTGTTGATCTGAGGAATCCTTTTTATCTTCAGATATGTTTTGTCATTGTTGTTTGAGATTTTCCCTTAGTAATTCATTAAACACCAAATTGAACATATCATGATCACAACCTCTTAACGGCCATTACCTTGTCCAGAGCTTCTTTTTTTTCTCACCCTCGTATTTTTCGTTCGTATTCTTCCTTCGTATTCTAAAGAATCCTTTTTTATCTTCAGATATGTTTTGTCATTGTTGTTTGAGATTTTCCCTTAGTAATTCATTAAACACCAAATTGGACATACCATGATTACAACCTCTTAACTTCCATTGCCTTGTCCAGAGCTTCTTTTTTTCTTACCTTCGTATTTATTCTTTTTGCGCAATACCAACAGCATGAACAATAAATCAGGACACTATCCTTGTAATACTGTGCTGTTTATATAATAATTCGTTATCACTGTTACAGTAAACTATTGAAATTGGATTACTGATTACCTTGTAGCAAAACTCCTATTTTTCATACTACTATACATCGTTTTCGTGCATGATTCACACTTATAGATGTCAACACTTGTACATAAATCTTTTCGAAATCGTGCTGCGTATGAAACTTGACATGATTTCTTCTTATGATAACGTATATTGTAAATACCCTTTAAGATTCGAATCGATTCAACGCACACATTCCTGAAAATGGTTCTTGTGATATATCGTGAAGTCGTAATAGTTGTTGCCCATTTGCTTGCCAAGTTTTGCGTAGCTCTGATTTTTTCCTTATTTGGCCGTACTCCAGTTATATTAATATGTTTGCATGAACTTCTGTATTGCCATCAAGGGCAGTGGTAACACGTATTAAACTGGTTAAGTGGCACTAAAAACGGTTCAATTTGTTGCAGTTAAGTTTTTGTTTGTGCAAAAGTTGCCACAGACAGCAGCACATTGTACGTTTTTTTAACGTGGATTTTTTCGTTTTCATTCACATTTTTGATTGTTTTACAGGTTTAAAACATGGTTTTTCTTGTCGATTGATGTTGTTTGATAACATGTTTGTTACTGGGAAGTATTGGCACATTTTGACCTCTATTTTCCTTTGGGTTTTGTTATTTCCGATATGATAAATATCACGAGGCCGATTTAATTAAACAAACATGTTTGTAACGGTAATGTGTTTGCGTACAATCCGAATCATGTCCCACGTTTTTCGCCCAGTTGCGAGAATTTATCGGTCCAATAGCACACATCAAGGATTGAAAATATTAAGGAGTTCCGCGATGAGTTTCTGAAAAAGCAGAGGACAAAAAGAATTTCATTTAAACTCATCTAAAGATTGCAAAAGATGTGAACGTCGTATTGGATCCGAGGAGAAGTATCACTTAATGTCTCCGGATAAGATTTGTAACCGTTTTGTTGCGCGGCTTGTTCTTGTCTTCTAACGGCCAACGGTTAAATATTATACCATTGGAGCACTCGACATAATCATTTTAGAAGATTCTTATTCGCAGATATCTTAAATTTGCCACTCATAGTAAATGCGTTGCAGCTGTGGAACCGGTTACTTACGGTATCATTAAAAGAAATGTACGAGTTGTATTTATCTGATTAATACCATTAGTGAGTGTTATTTCAAGTTGTTCCGATATAGTGTACTAACGTCCATCTTTGCGTAAATTATTAATTACTTTTTCTTATTAATGAAATATATAAAATAATCTTGCACATGTTGACAAAAACAGAATTGATGAAAAAGTAAGGAACGGTTTGAAATTATTTCGGTCTAAGTGAACACTCACGTTTTTATTCAAACGTAATGAAGATGCAATTTATATTTTTAACGTCAAAATAGGTTTAATTATGACTTCAACAAAAAGCAGCATTACAAGTAAAGTCGCAATATATGTTAAGGCACGAACTAAATATTTAAACTAGTTGTAAATTGGCCGAAAAATTTAAAAAAGAACTGTAATTCAATTTTTTAGCAAACCTAATCGTATCTATTTTCAGTATAATCTTTTTTGACAAACTCTCCCTAAAGACGAATACATTTTTCCACGGGGCTTCTGTTTCCACTCATTGTATCATTGGATACAATTCTAGTTTGTTCGAAAAAAATTTTTTAAAAATTGAGTCTTTTCAGCGAAGTTTGTAATATTTATCTAACATTATTTACGACGAAATGGAAAATTTCAAATCTCCTGGAACTAAATCTCTAACTATAAAGGGCTAACTTTATGATTGAATTTTTCTTGACAAATTATTGAATTAAATACGAAAGAACGAGTTATGGATCCTATTTTGATTAAAGTAATCTTCTAGACAATTGACTTATGTTCGTCAAGTTTTCGGAAATCCTAATAAATTTTGTTAAAATGCCGTTCATAAATCAGGTGCTTAGTTAATATTTCACTTTTTGAATAACTGACTTATTGCACACGAACTATATGGAATTTCCCAGAGAACTGACTAAACTTCATAAAAAAAACTCTCTTATTGAGCAGCTTTTTGATTGAGTTGGGTCGATTCTCGGAAAATTAACTAGAATTTTCTAAAAATTTCAATTTCCCAAAACCCCTGAATTTAGTTTAGAAAAAGATTTTAGTTTAAAATTCATCAATCAGTTGCTTGCTTATAATCTCAGTTTTTAGAAGTTGAGAAAATAGGGTGTTAGCCTCTTGCAAATGTTTCTGAATAATTAGTTTGATTTCATGTGAGTTTTGGCAACAATACTGAAATTGGAAGAAATCTAGATGAATGGTTGAATTGCTTAATTAATATGTATGACATTAAACCTTTCGCTATAACCACCAAAGTTTGGTTATCAGAATGGATCATACTATTACAGTTACAATTGTTATTGCTTCATATATTCCCTATATTGCTTATATTCATATATTGCTTCATTTTTCGTCTTTTCTTTTAAATCTGTCATTTTAATATATGCAGCACATAATACCGTACTTGAATTTTATGCTGATTTCCAACAATTATTTAAAAAATATAATTTTTGCTTACTTGCTACTGTGACTACCTGAAATTTCAGCCACAGATAGCCGTATACGAGTAGTTCAGTTTATCTACTTTTAAGGTAGAAAAATTATTCAGGTGACTAAAAATAAATCGTATATATATTGCTATGAACTATTTATATCCTTTGTCGACAATTCTTTTAGATTTCTGTGGAAATGTAGCAAATACTGCTACTGGTTTCGTCATATTTGTCGAATTGACAAGTCGGTCAACACCTGAATTTAATATTCACAAACATACGGACAGGTAAAAATATACCCGCCGGATTAATGTGTGTATTCGTTTACGTATATGTTTATTATAATAAACACCAACAGGTGGCACATAGGAACGAACCCCGCGTCTGTACAGGAAGTAATATGCACGCTGTATTAAACGCATCCGCTGTTATTATTAGACGAAGAACCAGTTGAAATTTAAAGAATGCACCAAAAAATGTACAATTGTTGCAGTAAAGCGTTGAGATCCAGTTAGCCTTATCGAGGGAATCTTAGAATATTTTACGGGAGATTTTTGTATAACAGTTTATGTAATTTGTGTCAACTTGACTCGTTAGCCTTTCGACTTGGTTATTCTATGAAGATATTTTTTCGGTAGAATTGCTTAATTTAGTGGTATAATTTTCATTTCATTACATCGCACAACGTAGATCGATGGTGTGAAAATCTCTGAGACCCACATTGAAGATGACAAGAGGTGCAATTTAATTGAAAGGTGAAATCAATATAAAAAAAATTGTAAACAGATATATCTTCTTCTTCTCCATTTCCGGCGATCTGGCACATCTATTTCCTAGAGTCTAATGATTATTTTCCTAAGGTTTGTCGAAACCACGTTCTTCCATCTATTTCTGGGGTGTCCTACTGATCTTTTCCAGCAAGCTGTACTCATGGGGCTCTGGTTTTCGTTCCTTATTACATGTCCTACCCAACGAAGCGTATTAACCTTCATATATCTAGTGAGTTTATCCTTTCAAAATAGTTGTTCAAATTCATGGTTATCTTGACGTCTCGATTCTTGTGATAAGCATCTTTACATTGGCAGTTTGTTGTGAGGTCTCCTCAATATGACTGAAAATTCCACATGCATCTTTCGTTGACTGAGCTAAGATATCGACATCATCAGCAAACGCCAGAAGAGTCTTCGATCTTCCTGCTTAAATGTTTGTGGTTAAGTATGCTTCCACTTTTATCATTGACTGTTTCTAAGGCTAGATTTGAATAGCAGGGGTTAATAGCGTGTGTCGCTGTCTTAAACAGGAAATTGTATTAAATGTTTCTGAGGTATGACATCCTATTCGTATTTGTGTAGACCATAGCGCTTTTAAGTTGATTGAATCATAGGCTTGTTGAAACTTTACTCACGTGTAGGTTAAATTCTCAGTGCTTCTCGAGTGTCAGTCTAAAGGTGAATATCTCATCAATTCTTGATCTGACAGGTCTAAGACTACATTAATAGTCTCCCAGAATTTCGTCTGTGAATGGTGATAATGGTGGAATTGTGGTAGTGGAATTGGTGATTTCAACAACACAGTAGATGTTATTTTGTATGAAGCATTTGCCGGCGACATACCTCCATCATTTTCATATAATTTCTCTTTTTTGTTTTGAAATAATTAAGTTCCCGTTACACTCCAGCGGTCTCTCCTCTGCTTCTTATAACTTGGTATTTTTTGGTGTGTAATTCATGTCGGTCCATTTATATTAAGAAGTAATTCTACAATCTACGAATTATATATTCTAGGAGCTTTTCCATTTTTGCGCGTTTTAATTGCTTTTTTAACTTTTTGAGTGTTAATATGTCCATTTTTATTTCTGCCGTTTGATGTTCTGTAAGCTCTTCATTTTCCTGTTTTCGTTTATAGCACCTTTTCAGTCTGCTCTTAAGGTTCTTCTTGGTCTACCGTCTTCTTATAGAACATTTCCCTTTGATTTATTGGGTTCGATAGTTATTCCATTCGCTTTCTTTTTGCTTTGTTTAGTTTCTTCGCAGTCTGCGTTGTATCACCACCATATTTCCCGACACAGACTTTCTGCCGCCTCAATTATGGCTGTTTTTACTGATTGCCATAGATGTTCCACTTCTGTGGTCTACATTTATTTTAGTATTTGTAATATGTTACTGGTGGTTACCGGGTATCTTATCTGGTTCCACTTGTAGATTAGCCGTGTTCCATTTTTGCTTGCTTCTCCTTTGCTTGTGTAGAAAATTGTGTTCTTAATTAAGCTCTAACCAATATATGGTCGGAGTCGCTATCTTGAGCATCAATGGTGGTTGACGCCAGGTTTCTTTACGTAGTTTGTGTTTTCCTTTGAAATTATTGGTTATGGGCATGTTTCCAGTTGAGACAAAATTCATAAATCCTGGTTATTAATTATCATTGGTTTCTTCATGTAAGCTTTGGTGCCAGCTCATATATTCTTCTCTACCTATCTTGCCGTTCAAGTCTCCGAGTACAATCTTCACGTCATGATTTGGTTTTTCTCTGCATGTCTGATTCAATAAAACGCTTCTTTTTCATCTTCCTCTGCTTCTTCCGTGTGAATTAAGAATAGGATCCACATCCCTATTCTCTTCTATTTTCATGCCCAGACCACATGACGTGTGAGTTTCACGTCCATCCTAAGTTATTGGAATTGTTTGATGGAACTTGCAACAATTTCACGTCTGTACCGGCTTAGTACTTCCATGTTCCCAGTAAATTTCCTCTTTTCGTCGCTAGAGCAGTAGTGAACTTTTTTTCATGTACAAGTCGCTAGCCCATTACATAACCTCCTTTTTGGGCTTTCCATGCTTCCCATTTGAATTGGTTACATCTTCACAATATTGCTCAGGTTACCAGAATTTACCAACATGGAGGTGATAGTCGGAATTGAATAGGAGATAATTTGGAAAACAGATAATTTTCAAAGACAATTTATGTGGTAATAACAATCAGAGAATTTATGAAATTAATGGGACTGCGGCTGTAAGTTCACAGTAAACGGGGGATATAACGAACCTGTGAAATAAAATGTACAAATAAACACGAGGCACTAAATCAATGGAGTTGTGTCAAAATTCTGATTTTCCTTAATTACTATTGCGCGACATATAATATAGAATGCGGCCCAAACAGTCTTACTGAAATTCTGGCACAGAATTCGTTTAACGCGGGATCAATGTGCATTCAAAAATAAAAATTTCCAGGTTCCATAATCCTAGGTTGTTACCCTATTTTTCTAACGTAAACTAAACGTAAAGTTGAAATTATTTCCGCTTTTTCGTTGGCCTTTCAGATGCCGCAACTCGTCCGTAAACATAGTGCGTTCATAATTCACTCGCGTATGTCTTCGTAGCCTTAATAGTGTTCATCGTGTTAAATATGTTGATTTTTATCATTTTTAAAAGTAAATTAAACAAAGCAAGATAATTAGAAGGAGGAATAGAAGTGAGGAAATTGGGATAAAGCATGTGTTAATTTATAATGTCTTACCATATTTTTACTTTCATAACTGCACTTATGCTGGCAGTGTAAGTACTGCAAACACTCCAAAACTTAAAAATAAAGTCTTTATGTTTTAAGAGAAACGTGTTTTTGGAAGTTGGTCTGGTATGTCTACCTATGACAGCTGATAATTTCAAAACCGCTAAACAGGTCGAATTGAAATTTTAACCGTTAGCTTTTAGAGTGTGTATATGCTGAAGAAATTTTTACATTGTTACACTACAAGATCTACAAGCTGATATAAGTGACATACCTTAGAAATCGTTCTAAAAGCGGTTATGATTCATTCTAAAATTTCCTGTCTTATCTATACTTAATGAGATCAGAAACAATGGTTATATCATTGATATTTTCAATTGTGATGCTACCACTTTTCAAAAAGGAAAACACCCTATTTTTGTTGTTTTGATACAGTTTCTAAAGAAACGTGGGGTTATTAAGCAAAATTTAAGTTTTTATTAAATTTAACCATTAGGCTTGTGATTCGTCGGGAATAATTTTTATAGTAAAACATGTGAGGCTCTAAGAAAAATTACGGTCAAGGCCACATTTCTTAAAATAACATGACAACTCACGTATCGTAATAAAAATTTACTATTAATTAAGAAGTCAATAAGTAAATTTGTCTAAAACTCTTGAAGTACAACTTTCATTACTTTCTCCCTAATTACGTTTTAAAATGTTTACATTAGCTGATATGAAACATATGGGATACGACCCAGGACCTAATTAAACGCTCGGTGTGGTTACAAATAAACCATAAGCGAGTGTACGTGTAAGAAATGAAATTTTCCGAATTAATCGATATTACTAATTAAACTCCCGTTATAAAAGTATTCATTGTCTTAATGCGACTCAACGGCCACTACTTCCCACTCGCCCGTCTCCAATTCAATCCATTTTCTTGACGATTAAAATCAGAATGTTAACTACACAATGCTTCGTTTTTTATCCTCCTAACAATACTTTTAACCATTATAAGATAAAATCTACCTATGTATGTATCAACGACGTCGCCCTTATCTAACCTCTCACAGGGACCATTTGCATTTAGATGCTTTAAAGTATGTTAACATATTATCACTTGTTAGTAATTAAACGCAGTGAACTGACCCAGAACATCGCGTAAACAAATTCCGTCGAGGTTATTAGAGCAGGCCGGGTAGCAAATACAATTAAAGAATCATTAATTCGTTTTGTATTATCCTTAAATATCTACATTGGTAGAATTTGAGACTTATTACTCAACGCTGTTGCTTTTTTTTGTAAATCTGTGAAACAAATAAGAAGTCTGAGAACAGTAGCAAAACACTAATTATTTTTGTACTGCGATATAAAACGAGCAGACGTCGAGATATAATTAATGAATGAAATTTATAATGGAATTTAAAAAGCGCTGCCGAAGAGAAGACGTGATAGATCGCGGAGAATTCGAAATCCGTCGGAAAATAATGTTTAATAAATGAACATTCCTAGAAATGATGTCAAATAAACGGACGTGATGTAAATATATTAATGAGTTACTACCCAATGAAATTTTAAAAAGCTGCCGAGGAGATATCGATTGAAATGATTCGGTGATTTATATTTTAATAATTCTCTTGGGGTATAAAAACCGTGGAATTACCACAGTATCTCCTACTGTTAAGACGTAAATTTCCCATTGATTAATTATTTGTCTATATAAAACATCGGAATCCGTTATGTGAAATAACGCGCGCTTTCAGTTAAACCGTCCGATGGGTATTAATCTTCCATAAGCACATAAATTCGTCCGAATCCAAACTCCTCATAAGAAACTTCCTTATTGCTACAAAAGGGAATTGTGTCGGAACAAAAGATGCTCGTAAATAAAAGAAATCCCGTTATCGAACCAGATTCGAAGCAGTGCCATTATCGAATATCTCGCTAATTCAAAGCCTTTTTCGTCGAAGGGGTTAAATACCCCGGATAAGTGACGACGGGACCGAGCAGTTAGTTATTCGTACGTCCGATGAGGTTCGGTTAGCGGGTTTTTCTCACGCTTTCTTCTTTGACATGACGGGAGGTGATGCTCGATAACGGAACGGACAATCGGACGGTTTCTGGTAAAATTTCATTAGCGAAATAATAATTCTGTGGTTATGACCGTAGGAAGCCGTTACTCGCAGATGGCGAAAGGTCGATATCCAGATACGACAGGAAAAAATGGAAATATTTCCCGAAGGGTGATTGATATTGAAGAACAAAAGTTGGGAACGTTGTAGTCGAAGTTATGACTGCTTCGATTCACAACGAGTCGAATACGGCGGGCAGTTATTTATTTGGACGTTAATTTATCTCGTTCGAAATTGTGTCTTTTTATCCTCTTTTTAATCTGAATTGACGTGCCTACTGAAGTGTCAATGCCCCGAGCGCGTTTAAAAAGTGGCTGGTCGTCCTATTAATCCAGTCATCAGCCATTTTCGCGTGGAATTTTGGGAATCAACGTCGATTTCTATGAAAATTGGGATTTCGGTAGTATTTTCTTCAATAGTTGGACTTGTGCCGAAGTGTAGTTTTTCCCTAGGGGTGGAAGCCACCCCGTTACGACCTGTGTTGTTTTTCTAAAGTTTTTCTTTCAAAACTATATCTGGTCTGTTTGCTGTCATTGATCTATCTATGACGATCGCTTTATTCCAATAGAGTCTGACTTCGTTTTCCAATACCGTGCTTACTTCATACTTAAGTAAGGTATATGGTGATGATATATTGTTTATGCAGTTGAGCAAGCTTTAGGTTGGATTATCTTTGCCACTCAGTTATGACGATGTAGGTATTGCTTAGCACCAGTTACATGTTGTATTTTTTCTGGGTCTCTCCAACACTTTCTACAGCTGTCATTGTTCGCGCTGCCATCCTTGATGATGATATTCGTCGCCATGTCGAAGCCAGTAGTTTGACGCCAACCTATCAACCCCGTCATCGTCAAATTCCTGGGAGTGTCTCACGTGTAGAGCTTTTTGTTTCCATGCGATTATTTTAGCAGAGGCGTCTTCTGCTTTGGTATTAACAGGAGTACGACAAAAGGACTGACGTTCAATGGGTTGGAAAGACCACTGGTCTGTTATCAAACTTTTGATAGAGGAACGAAATATCTATTATACCTCATCTATCTTTGCTTCTAGGAGTAACCATCCTCTCTATCGCCGATTTAGGATCATGTGTTGTATTATTCTGTTCCTGTCCATCATTTCATGGTATTTTGCTTCGTTCAGGTAGCTTGGTGAACGTCCAGGTACTTATATATATCGTACTCCCTCATAGGCTGAATATCACCACTCGATTCAAGATGAAAATCTCGGGCACTGTGAATTCCTCTTTTTGTCGGTTCTAAGTTCGCCATTTTTCAAGACCGAACATTTTGTAGATATCTCGACCGTTTTCGGTAGAGCGATAATATGTGCACTGATGTTCTAGCATACAGCTTGATATTATCCATATACATTAAATGTGTGACGTTATGTTGTTCAGTTTTGTTGCTCTTCGTGGATAAATCATGTTGACTGTTCTTCAACATATGAGAATGTGGGTTCATCTAGTCCTCTTGAAATATTCCCCTTCTAATAACAGTTGATCCAGTCACCGTCGTGGGTAAGTTGTAGGTTCATTTTTTAATTCGCTATAAGGTGTTTAAGTAGATTTGCAAGAATTGGAACCACCTACTCCGAATCAAAAACCTTCTGGTAATAAAGGAAGGCATCATTCAAGTCTTGTTGATTGTGCAATACTTGCTTCCTAATTACAGCATAGATCAATAGTTGCTCTTTGCCTCTCTTTCTGTGTTTTTCGTTCTGCTGGAAAAGTTGGTTCGATTTTTTCCTCTGGTTGAAATCTCTAAACCACCTAAGGGGCTTCGCATATACACTCAACTTTTTGTTTTAAAGTGTCTGAAGCTTCAGTAGGAGTACTTCTCTTATCTTCATCTTACTTAAGCTGTATCCGTTCGACTTGTTCTTGCAATTTCCTACTTACTTGTTTTTGTTGGTATGCCGTTAATTGGCCTATTTCCTTCTGTAGCTTACTCACTTTTTGATATAGTCTTCTCTCCCATGGCTATTTTTTTCGCTTTGGTGGACCTTGTTTCAGATTGATATCAAGACCATTTATTCTGCTTGCTATAACAGCGGACTACATAAACAAGCAGTGTGTGGGTCTAAAAATGCTTTGCGTTTCTCCAAGCGGCCGGGAAGGATTTTGTAATTAAGGATTTTTATTGTGGCTACTAGTTTGCGGTTACTCCTCTGGCGAGGAATACCAGGTCGTTTTGTCTGTTCCATTCAATCAAACTTCATCAACGCCCACGTAAGTTTTCTTCTAATTTCCTCTACTTTTGTTATGTCGTCAACGGTTGTAGGTACACTTAAGAGCGGATATTTTCTTTTCTATAGCGGATTCTAATATGATTTGTACGACACTGCTTGTTTATTTTATTGCATATGAATGCAAATGAAATTATCGCTATTGTAGTAGTTTAACCGTTGTATTCCGCTCTCACAGCGGGAGGGGGCAACTAGGGGCAAAAATTCCGGCATTTTGATCAGATCAAACGAGTGATCGAATTTGTTCTTATATACTTTGGTACAACTGACAATCCGGTAGGTAAAAACCCCGAGTTATTAGAAATTTCTCATGAAAATACAATTTTTTGGAAGGCCCATCAGTTAAGTTACGGATTTACACTTATCGGATCATTAAAACTGACGGTAAAGTGAGAATCGCGCTTCACCTAATCTGCAGCAAATTAATCTAAAATTTATTTTTGGACCGTTTGAACCGACTCTCAAAACGCGTGGAATCTCTTAGTTGCGACACGTTCGATAAATTTGCCCCATTTGTATCCTCGTTCTTGGGTGATTCCTCTGAATCTCGTTTTTCAGTGCTCCAGATTGCCTTCACTCACACCTCTAGTTATTTAATGTCTACTTTTACTTCCCGTACCTGCATTAAAACATCATGTTTTATTGATTTACGTTTATATGCGTAGAGATGAAAAAAGTGTCTTTTACGAGTGCACTCGAGACCGTTGATAATATAATCAGTTCTGTAACAAATCGTCATATTTCATCCTAGCAGTATGCGATGTTTTAAAGCGCCCGACAAGTCTCGGAGGAAAATAATTAACCAAAACGTCGGTTTTTACTCTCGAAATCTGGCGTATATGTATTCGCTTACACAAACATACGCGTCGTTTATATTACTGCGAAAAGGCGGATAATTATTCTCCGTTGTTGGGACGTTTACGTTGCAGATGCTCGTGAGCGCGAGATGTCGCGCTCCAGAGGAAATATTTCCCAGTTATCGCGCGGGACTTTACACAATTTGAAATTAATATCCTCCGCTGATATTTTAATTAGGTATAACGCGACCGGGGAAGTGAGAGCGTGATTTTTTCGATGGACGTGCGAGCCCGAACGAGTTATGAATATCGAAGTGTTTTCATGCGAATTAGGAGCGCGTTTCCGGGATTTGATATGAATTGTAACACAAACGTAGTTATTTCCGCACCTCAGTGAGTTCGCAGAATTTTGAAAGTGCCCTAGATGTCCTAGTCGTCGCGAGAAATTGTTAACTGTCACTTAGTTTGAAGCACGAGGGCAGTCACAAATAAAAGCGACGAATGTAAACATGTCTATTAAGCCAGCTCATTCACTTCATAAGTCCGCATTCCTTATATTTATTGCTAATTTATTACGCCAAAAACGATTTTATTGCTCCACCCCTGTCCGATATAAAGGGGATAATCTGACTTAATACTTAAGTGGGGTCACCCACACCTGTATCGCCGGAACCAATGAAGATGCAAACATTTATCAAACGTCATATATTATTGCTGACGATATAGGCAAATTGTGATTTCCCAAAATCACCCCTTCAACCCCTAGCAGATTTCTCACCCCCGAAATATCTCTGAAGACACTTTCTTTGCAAACCTAAGCATGGATACATTCAATACCTTGAACAATATTTGTCGTTTCCTCAAGTATGAATTTTCAAGTACAAATTAAGATACAGAACCTTAAGATATCTTAAATTTTCAGTTAGATAATTATGCAAAGTCAAATAGGACACGTTGAAGAGAAAAACATCGAGTGGCTTAGACGAATGCATATTTTTCTGTGGAATTAAAATTTTGAAATAAGCCTAGAATATGTTTCTTCTTTTACAAAGGCTGTTTTGGACATTAATATCAATTTTATTTTATCACAGAAGTCGGCAACTAAAAACAAGAAAGTTATTTTATTCTTATTAGATTTTTTAAAAAATAATTTTATTATATAATAAATATGCGCACATTTTGCATTCAGTATATTAGTTTATCTGATCTACACGCATAACGATTCAACATTCGTGAAATGAAGGATTATTTCTAAGTCAATTTGAAATCAAATATGATTTTTTTAAAAATTTTGAAATTGAAAAATTAATTTTCGTTTTTAAATAATCGGTTTTTAATAACCTCTTCATTCAATACTCGTATTATTAAAAGAAATCATTATTCAAAAAAATAATCATTTAGCTGCCTATAGCATCCACGTAATTTGTTTTACTGGTTCGAATTTGTGAATGTTCCATTCATGGACAAGGGGTATTTTAAATAACACCAAGTTTCAAAAATTCGACTAAGAATTATCGGACAAATAGCCGCTATTTTCAAACAAGATTTGTACCCCCCTTATCTCTTATCTGATAAGCTAGAGCAAAGCTGATTTGAACACAAATATATTCAGAATCTTTCGAAGATATGGCTTTAATGTGGCATGTTTTGTAAGTGAAAAGAAACATTACTTTATATAATTTCCAGACATTTTTGGTGTAGGCATATTCCTAAAAACATACAGTTTTCACGATACGGGATGTTATAATATTATTCTCAATTTCAAATTTGTATTCATTTAGGTCTACTCTGTTTGATACGTTTTCTGGGGACGAAAAGGCGTATGAATCCAGAAAATGACTTCTATCCAAGAATTGATAAACTCTAACATTTCTGGAATCGAACATGGATCTGAAGTAGTGCAGTTTTATACCAAACTAAAAACTGCCATTACCGCCTCTTTGAGCTTTTTCGTTAAAGTTACGAATAAAAGAAATGAACTCTTATCAAATTACTTCCTATATCTCACCCATAATCGTGCTCCGTACTGAAACATTACCTGAAATAATTAATGTGAACTAATTTAATAAGTAATCACACGCGGTGTAAGTTTATGGCGTTAATAGTGTCATTTACAGCGTTTTAAATGTACCGTAACAACATTATGGCCGAAAAAATTTAAAGTAATCCGGTGTAATGGACTGTAAGCGCAGCTAAGGAAGTTTCTTTACTTTCATTTGCATTTCGCGTCATCCAAAAATATGCTTGCCGCTAACTTCTAGACTTAAACCACGCTACATTAATTTTTAATTAGGAAGTTTAAAGATTTCATTCGGCTCGTCCCCGAGATCCTGACGAAGTAGACCGTTCCGATCCAGCGGATATCCTCGGACTGTTCTAAATCAAGAACTGAAGTCGGAAAAGATCCATCATAACAATGCGGTCACAAAGAGAATCCACGTTCCGGACGTTTTTAAAAATTATGCGACGGCCGCCCCGAGGCGGCGCAAAGGATTATGTCCAGAAGATGGAAACGGCCGAATACTTCAGGCAAATGACAGGGGGTGATGTGGAACGTATGCATTCTACGATACGGTATCCTAAAGCGTAAGGTGGAAACGTGGAACACGAGGTGGATATAAATCCGTCCAGATTTTCGAATTCGCCGGCTAAATAAATTATTGTACATTTAGTAAACGGCTTACTCAGCTGAATAACGATTCGTACGTTCGTTGCGAATGTAATCACGGTGTATATAAAACCATCCGGGCGTTTCCGTAAAAGTGTCAGTTTCATCACTGGCCGTAACGACTAATAGTGTATATTTTATGAACGTGTGAGAGCTAAAGGAAGGCGCACAGGGTATTTCTTCGGTCGCGCTTGTTTCAAAAAATTCCTCTGTGCAGTATTACGAGCTTTCCTTATTTGATGTACGTACTTTACTTCATACCAGAAAGCTTTGCTTAAAACTGTCTAACCAGTACCAGGAATTTGATTTTTAATGAAAATTGTAGCATGTGGATAGAATAGATTATTCCTAAGTAGAGCTATTATTTTTAATATTTTTGATGTAGAAGTTGCTCGCTTAATTCCTTTTATTAAAAAGTAATAATACAATATTAATTTGATTATCTCTGGTATGTAGATTTTTCATCCCAATTTTAATTATTAATTATTTTAATTTAATTAACTTAAAGTTGGTTTAACTGAAGTACAGAAAAATTATGGAAAAAATGGGAAGCAATTATTTGCGAATGTGTTGATTCCTATAAATTTGACGTATTTAGTCCTTACTTCAGAATGATGGTTAACAATGACATTGAAAATGGTTATTTTTTTACTTATTAACTTATCCTAATTTTAACTGAAGCCACAGTAGGAAACACTCTATTGTAAATGGTAAAAATGAGAATTTAATTGTGCGGTTACTTAAGTTAAAGCTACTAATATGAATTGAAGCAATGTAATTTCGTCTATACTTCTTTTTTACATAGCTGAAGTCAATCAATACATTTTGATTGTAAAACTGTGGTCACTTTTTCTTTCATGTGGCGTCTCTATTTCGGAAGTTAGCAATTTTGGAAACTACTTAAATAGGTCAGATCACGTGACATCAAATCATTTTCGCAGGTTACTAAACTAGGATATTCTTCTCCTTTCAACAGATCTTTTTTCCCGCAAATTTTGCTTGGGTTATGAGTTGCAGAATCTCATATTTTGGTGACCGAGACATTGTAATTTCCTTTTTTTCACTTCTTGTAGGACCTCTGCGCCTTTCTTAATTTTTCTCAGAACTTCCGCGTTGGTCACATGTTCTGTCCATGATATTCTGTACATCCTACGGTAGGCCCACATCTCCAAGGCTTCCCCAATACTCGTTGAGGGTCCAGATTTCTACACCACGCAAAGGTCTAGGTGATTTAGTCTAGGTGTCCATAAAATTTGAGCATTCGAATTCTCAGGTCAAGGCTTAGAACGCGACTACAGGGCAGCTTCTCGATATTCATAAATAATTTTTTTTTGAACCATGTTGGAGCCCCTAAGCTATAAGTGTGCCTAGTTACAAAAATATTTATGCAATAAAAAAGATTTGATGAAGAAAGGAAGAAGATTTGAAAAGGAAAGATACTGAAATGGTAATTTTGTAGAATAAGATTTTACGCTTTTGAGAAGGTATTGTAACAGGAAGACATTTGATCTGTCTTATTTTAAGTTTGGCACATCCGGATGTCCCTCTGTCACCTGCATTTCGTTGCCCAGGTGGAATTTCGAGGGTTTTCGAAGCTCTGTGGCCATGTTTACACCTAAACTATATGTATGCCCAACTTCAAGTTCCTAGCTAATCATAATTTTTCATACGATTTCTGAGTTTCTGAGGCAGACATCCTTTCAGTTTTACATATTAGATTTAAGCATAAAAATATACTTGTATAAAATTCAATCATTAACAAGTAGTGTAACCTACATAATTAATTAATCATTTTTAAAAATTATTACGCCTACATTAATTTATATTCAAAAGAGCCAAGAAAATCCTTGATTTTCCAAATTTCTACGTTTTCCAAATGGAAATCTGTTTAACTGACTTGTCAAGTTTCAATATTATTAACTCACGTTTCAAGAAGAAAATTACGTATGAAATCCTTATCTGAAGTACTCGGATTGCCATAACTTCTACCATTTACCTCTTGTGTTCCAAGCTTTCACACCCTATAGCACTGAGTCCCACTTGGGACTCTCAAAACGTCGCTTCTTCGTCTGTACCAACCTTACTGCAAGTAAATAAGGTCTCGCACGTACAACGTACAATTAAATTTCTAAATTCACGATCGAGTACGGACTCCCGTACTTCGTTCGCAAGTGTAAAGGATTTTGCACTTTATTTCTCTTCGGAAAATAGTAGGTAGCGGTGTAGTGGAATTAATCGGTCGGGATGGTTATATTTTAAACGCAATTCAAACGCGTACTTTATCTTTCGTTTCGTATCGGATATGCGAGCCAGTGTTGCAGTTAGATGTTCTAAATTAGAGCCTACACGCGTACATTTAGAAGGCATTGAGTTTATAACAACGTATTATCTGGATTTTCCTTTAAGAGTAGTAATTTTGATTAAGTATTGTAATATTGAACGAATATGCGTGGTGTGTTTGGTTCCATTAGCTTCAACATTTATTTATTCATACTGGCTTGTCTAGCGTGTATTTGTCGACACTCCCACGGAATTTTCTTTATATTTATTACATGTCAAACAATTAGTAATTAATATGTTACGTTCGCACTACCATACGCCAGTTAATGTGTTGATACATATGTAGTATGTTCCTGCTATCAGATCGTGTCCTGGCATTTTTCCATTATGAATTGTTTATGTATCGAATACAATTACAAATCTGTGTAACTCGCGACCATAATCTGCATTCCAAACGTAACAATGCCAGCGTGTGTCAATAAAACGATGTTATTGTTATTATTTACGGGAATCACCTCCGGCGTTCCGTTATTCATCGGAACTGTTTAAACAGTCCATTTACGGTTATTGTAAATTGTTGATTTGTGGTAATTTGACTGAAATAAAGCGTCAGGCGATCCAAATGAAGTGTTAACACGCTGCATAGCGCGGAATTAAATGTTCGTCCGGGCATAGTTGGATTTTTGGAACGGTAAATTTTGTTACAGCTCGTGATAATTGACAGTCATTGTTTATTGCTTACAATGGAAAAATTTACTGCCTTGTGGAGTTATTCTGAGTGATTTGAGGTAGGAGTGTAAATTGTGAAGTACATAAGTGTTTTTCTCCTGAATTATGTGGAAAATGGTTTTTTTCGGTGGTTTATAAGGCACTTGAAACACCACAGTACGTAACCAAAATTATGTAACCCAACCCATTTACTGCGTACTTTTATGGCGAAACTAAATGGTCCCAAAATAACCATCACGACTCCATGGTGTCACTCCATAACAATTCCAAATCCTTCGGTTTCAGAATGAAGAAAAGGTCTTCCCCTTTATCTAATGTATATAGCAGTCTTTCTGTATGTGTATGTACATGTATATGTATGTATGTCCGGAAATATCATGCTCACACCGTCTGTCCAGAATATGTCCAGAAAAGTCCTGAAGCCCCAATTTCCCTTCCCGAGGCGTAGGGGATGAATTCAGTTTTACGGTGTGTAACCCCAGGTACATCCATGACAATTGGAAACCTCAAACTCGGTACGGTTATAGCTTCGACCCCCGAGCGGCCTGAAACAATTTAATCGCCCTGGATTTCCAATACCGGCGGAGTAAAATAGGGAATAACATGTATTTAACAGTGCCTAAATAGCTGGAAACTTTAAACTTGGCACACTCACAACTTCGTCTACAAAGAGTTTCACATCCGCGCGAAGCCGATGGTACTAAAAATAAATATAGTTTCTCAGTGCAATGATAATAAAATCTCGAAAAACGGTGCATAACGTTGGATTATATCTATTGCGTATATAAAAGTTTGAAGGCTTCTAAGGTAGTTGTTCTTTAAGAGGAATTTATGGTCCACTGATAGCATGTACGATACAACTTTTTTGTTGATGTTTATGTGGAAAACCAGTTAATGTAAGTGTGCATAGTAGAATAAATAATAACAATAATTAAATCCTAAAGATTTCGCACGGAGTGACGTACAGACGTTTTGTATTGCTATCGTCATTTACATTAACTGTTTTTCCATATAAATATCAACAAAATGGCATGGAAACTATCATAATACAGGTCGGCCGATAGTTTAACAGCCGATTTTGGTGAAAATAAGACAAAACATCTCAAAACTGATAATAATGTCGTGAAAAACATGTCTTTGGTATTAAACAGACGGTTTGTATATGGGAGATTCCACGTCAACTGATCAGCAAGTGAATGGGGTGGTTTTCAAACCGCCCCCGTAACTATTGGGTTGTCTTTGGCATGCCAAAATATATCGGATCCCAAATTTTCAGCCACCCATTTTGCGCCAGTTCATTTTTATGGCCAATTTTTTATTTTTTGCATTTTTCGCGGTCGATGAGAATTTTTTGTTTTTAGCCTGCCAAAGCAAGGATTGGAGCTAAAAAAAAATTTGAAAATAGTAAATCGATGTAAAATTTCCCCAGGAATCCATTCCCACCGTCAGAATTGAAAAACCTCGTTTTTTAAAATTTTTTGGAAGCTGGCAAAATCTTCTTTTTTTCATATACCTTAAGGTCAATACAAATTATCAGTGTGTATTTTGGTTTTAAGTAATAAAACACGTAAAAAAAACCTGATTTTTTCGCGAAAAATTGAAATATTCCCGGGTTGGGCCCTGTGAAAACACATGCACACATTGAATTTAACATTTTTCACGTTCCAGCTTTGTACCTTAATGTTGAAGGAATATTTTCAGTCCATCCCGGGGCCTATCAGTTTCATTTTCGCCTTTTTTCCAATTTTGGAGGAAAAAAATGGCTCTAAGTCATCGATTGACGTATTATTGCTAGAAATTAATTTTTCCACTTTTCTCCAGGAATCCGGAGCTCTAGAAAATATACAAATCATCGGGAAAGGAAACAGTAAATTTACTGTCACAAAAATTCTCTAGCTTTAGCTGTTCAATAGACAATGTTCAATGTGATTCGAAATCACAGATTTTCACCATTTAACAGCTGAATCACACTGAGTATCGTGAAGCCTATTGGATTACTGGTACTTAATTCGATCGAAAAAATTCCGATTTCAATTGATGACTTGGACCCCTTTTTTTTGCTTCAAAATTGGAAAGAAAGGCGAAAATGAGACTGATATGCCTCGGGATGGACTGAAAAATGTTAAATTGAATGTGTGCATGTGTTTTCACAGGGCCGAACCCGGGAATATTTCAATTTTTCGCGAAAAAATCAGTTTTTTGCGTGTTTTATTACTTAAAACCAAAATACACACTGATAATTTATTTTGACCTTAAAGTATACGAAGAAAGGAAGATTTTGCCGGCTTCCAAAAAATTGTAAAAAATGAGGTTGTTCAGATATTCCGGTTAAAAAAAATGTTTTTTCCAAAATTCTGGCACAGGGAAGCGTCTGATCTCAATTCTGACGGTGGAAATGGATTCCTCGGGAAATTTTACATCGATTTACTATTTTTAAAATTTTTTTTAGCTCCAATCCTCGCTTTGACAGGCTGAAAACAAAAATTTCTCATCGACCGCGAAAAAATGCAAAAAATAAAAAATTGGCCATAAAAATGAACTGGCGCAAAATGGGTGGCTGAAAATTTGGGTTCCGATATATTTTGGCATGCCAAAGACAACCCAATAGTTACGGGGGCGGTTTGAAAACCACCCCATTCACTTGCTGATCAGTTGACGTGGAATCTCCCATACCCAAAGTTGAATAACACTAAAAATGTGAACGAAAACATTTTTCATTTAACTGTAAGGCGTTCACTGCAAAAGTCTTTTTACCATTATTTAGTCTAAGTTGTGAGGTTAAGCAATCGAGGCTATTTTGTTATGTTAATTAAAAGATGGTTATTGCCAGACTTTCCGAGATTTTAATAATATTTTTGTTTCAGGTAAGACACTGCACATGCAAATCAGTCGATTTTAACCGTAAGTAAAACAACTCCCTTTAATTTGTGTCCACCAGAATTCCAAATGAACCCAAGGAATTACACATTCGAATTTGTAATGCATGAATAATTCTTGGATTTCGATGAGGAAATAAGAGGCATCTTGGTCGACGGTTATGATGATTGATTAAATAATTTCACTCCATCGGGTAAACTATCGCGACCATTAACGCGTTTAACGATCATTTTCCTTCTCGCACGTTAAAATCGTAACCCGGTTCGCTGTGAACGAGTTTAATTTTGTGTAAATGTCGCATAGTCCGGTAGCGAAGTGGTCCGAGACAAATTATTATCATTACTTAACCTGTTTTATTACAAAAGAAGAAAAAACAGCAGAGTCCGATTCCTTTAAAGGCAGCTCGCGAGCTTTTATTTATTCAACATAATTAGAACGTATTGAGCGAGTGAAGTGACGAAGAGGGGAAACGACAAGCGAAATGGCAAGGTTTTCATGGGGAGCGTTTTGCTCAATTAATTGGATAAAATATCAACCGATGGTTCTTTTTAGCATTTGATGTTTTCATTAAAGGTGAGTAATTCGATCCATAAATTACTTCAACGGCGGATTGTGCTCACGTTCACGGAGAATGTTACTTCACTTGTAAAGAATTAGGTTCGAAATTCCTTTATTAATCAAATCTCGTTCGCGAAATTTTTCTCGCAATTTTTCATAACTTCCACGGCGACGCAAGGTTAGCTACTACGTATACCCAAATGAAATATAGGTTGATTATTTATGAATACACGTAGTTAATACCTACGGGCGTAAATAAATATTAAAATCCCGAGATTTATTCCGAATTAATCTGCAAATTTAATCTACTGAATGCGTGAGCATGTAGGTCTAAGCGGAATCCAGAAAATTCTTGTCACATTCAAAACGTTCATGGTATTCGACGCCCAACGCTCTTCTCTCGTTTCTCTTGTTATTTTTTCTCTGTTTAATCTTTGTTATAATCGCAGACGTAAACGGAGACTAATCTCATGAATTTGGAAGTAAATTTGTTTATCCGGTCAGGAAACGTGATTTATTTCACGTACAATCAAGTTAAATTTGATCCAGCGATGGTGAAGTTCACGGTTATCAAAAATACCAAGTTATCGCGGTTCGTTATATCTTCTTGTCGTTAGCTGTAATAATTCTTAATCTTATCGTTCGAATTATTAATAATTTTTAACAGTTTCGGTTTTGAAACAATCGCTGAAACGTGGAATCAAGATTGATTGTTTTACGATTTTTATCGAAGTTATATTTAGCGTAATTTAGGATTAGTAACGACGGATAAATGTGATCAAGAAAGTATAATTGTTATAAAAATTTTAATGATTGATGTATTTCAATTTCTAGGAGAATTAGCTAAAAAGAGTTTAATTAACTATGCAAGGTGTCAATGATTTGGTGTGGGATACAAGTCATTGATCTATGATTGGAGGTCGTAGACGTTGAGTTTATTTTGGAATATAAGGAGGAGGTGTAAAAATATTTTCAAATCTATTTTGTAGATGAATACAGTATGGTAGAAAATGAGGTCATTAAATACATCTTTTCTAGTCATTTATATAGAGAAGTGTTTTGAAGCGATAGAAATATCAAATATTTTCAAATTTTGAAATTGATAAATGTTCATACAATTCTCATATTTGTTGATTTGCTATTCGTATAACAGAATTCATAAATAATGCCATAGTGCCCATTTTTTTTCTTCCTTTCCATTTAATTCTTGTTTTGTTTTAATAAATAATCGAGTTTTATATTTAATATCATCCCAGAGTTTTTTAAACATTAATAAATGAATTTGTTCTAATTCGAAGATGCTACG
The DNA here is from genome assembly GCA_963576515.1 of Cryptocephalus primarius. Lineage (NCBI taxonomy): Eukaryota > Metazoa > Arthropoda > Insecta > Coleoptera > Chrysomelidae > Cryptocephalus > Cryptocephalus primarius. Next base: position 11,734,927 of record OY754939.1, read on the forward strand.
TTTATTTTTAAGTGAATAAACGGAATATTGTTGGTACACATGTGTGTACTTTTAAAAATTTAAAATTGATTACTGCAATTTGAAATGTATTTTAGATATAGAAATCATATTGAATGCTATTCTCATTGACTTATAACCTGAAACAAGTTTATAACGTCGTCTATGAGAAATATACATTTACATATATTTTCGTACGAAGACCAGTACTAAGGTTGTAAAAATGTTAATTTTAATTTGTACATACATTATTCATATATATTATCGAATTAGACGGTAAATACAAATAGATTTATCACTTACTATTTTTAATTTAAATATTTTGAATATTTAGTACAATTTTGATGTTGAAAAAATTCTAAAAATACTAATGTTTTTACAATTTGGTTTGCAAATTATTATTTTTTTCAAATTAAAGCATATATATTTATTAATTTAAAAAAATCTTTGATAAAAGTAAAAACCAATAACTCGATTATTTATTAAAAAAAAAAAGTTAACTTTATCGTAGAAACTTTTGTCCAGGCGCCATTTTGTTGGAAATTTTATAAGCTTCTTTTTCTACGCAGCAGTGTCTATACCTAAATCCACTCAGAAAAAGTTACAGGTGAGGATATGAAAAAAGAACAAAATTTCAATTTGTTACACCTTTTTACTGTTACGGTTTTTTAAATTTATTTAAACAAACAAAACAAAACAGAAATCGACTTCTTGAAGTACCATTTAGATGGGAAATTCAATTTTCAACAAGAAAGTTTTTCATAAATTTTACTAAAATACATAGTTCTTGAGTTATAGCTGAAAAACCAAAAAGAAACCAAACTTACTCCGCTCTCAAAAACGCACCCCTAAATTTGTTTGCATTCCACCGTTTTGTTTTTTTTTGTAGACCAGTTGAGCATATGAAACAATAAAATTATTTGAAGGCAATTGTTCCTTACTGTATGACATAGTCAAAATCCTAGTACAGGATTTCTTACTGCTAGTGAGTTAAGCGGAGGAAATTTAATATTTTATTTGGTTGTTACATTAGTGTTCTAAATTTCAAAAAGGTTGAAACGATATCTTTTAACGTCTATAAGAGTAGAAAGTTATACGGGGAAAATTAATCGAATGATCGTACTCGTGCGGTAAAAGATAAAATTATCCCCAAATTTGAAAGTTGTTACTACGAACTGGAAAATATGCGCTAGGTGGAGAAAAAAATTATTATTATTTACAAGAAAATATAGTTTTTATTAAGGAATTTGCTAACAGTATATTTTTTTCATATTGTTCATAGTCAAATTTAATCTGGTGTCATTCAGATAGTGGAGCGAACTAGGCTTTTGAGATAACGAAATATGCGATAGCATTTCTATCAATTTTTTAGCTTTCACATAGTGACTACGCGTCATACATGTGAAAAGCTACAAAATTGCTAGAAATTCTATCGCCTCAAATGTTTCGATGTCTCAAAACCACCCTGGATGGCTTTTCCAAGTTGTCTCAAGCTGCAGTAGCCGTTGTTTCTCGAAACGAGCAGAGCTACAAAATCAGTTTTGACAGTACAAATAATGCAATTATTCAGGTGGTATGAATATGAAATGGCTAGCTCAATAGACGCTGTGGTGCCTATTTTCTGATTCATGTATTGTAAACATTTAGTCTTCGTTTTAGTAATTGCCTACTGTCATTACGGCTACATCCGACACATTATTGGTATTATTCTGCATTCTTTTCTACCTCTGTTATATTATGCACCTACATGGACTCTTCGAAATGTATAATTTAGCATTATTTTGAGTTTCTTCGAGAAATGAAATAGAGATTAAGTTTTTTTGAAATCCATGTCATAAATGTGATCATTTTCCGGTTTAAAAATTCTATTTTGAGCTCACCAAATCGAAGTAGTATTTTAATATTGATTGAAATAATGTAGATAAGCACTTCTACGAAGTTATGTCTTTGCTTGTATTTTAAAACTTTCCCTTGTCTGTATTCCTGTATATTTGTGCTCCTCGTTTATTTGTTTCCTGGATTTCCTCGAACAAGAGATTAATTTTTCCTAAAATTAGCAGTTTTCGACGGTGTACCTCTTTTTGGTGAAGCCCAGATTAGTTATTTTTTTGAAGGAACTTAGTTCCTCCCTATTAATAATTCGCATAAGTTTTTAGAGCTTTCCAGTTTAGCGAAATTTTTTGAAAGGAATAATATTTTGATGTGTGTTTAATTATAAGTTCCGTGTGCATGCTGTTAAAACATTAAAGACATGCGCAATACATATTTAGGCAAAGTACTGAAACTATACTGAAGATGTTCTTAAAACATAGTATACACATCTTGCATATTTTCTGACCTGGAGAGGTATCACTTCACTTTTTTTATAAATTATATAACAGAAATGTGCTATAAATAAATCATTTATCGCTGAGCTCTCTGTTGCAGTTCAGCATTTTTGCATGAATAAACAGTACCTACCTTGTAATGTGTGTGCATATTTGTTAATTCTTATCTCTCGAAGTACGTAAGGCATGAACCGCGTCTGGTAGTATTTGTACAAGGCCGGCACGAGTGCTGATGCAAGTGAAATTGCAAACAAATTCGAATCGCCTAAATGTCAAATTTTAAGCATTCGACTCACGTAATATTCCGCATTTTCAACCTTCAACGATGGTTCCTTTTCGCGAAAACACTCGTTATAAATAAAAGCCAAAACGCACATACGGCAAACGAAATTATGCAACGCACAGTAAGTTGCCGGATTTGCAATTAAAATCGCCATCGGTTGGTATGAATCCGGGAACAAATCGTTTTGTTTGTAATGGAAGTATTTACCACTCTTACTACCTTGGACCCGTACAAATATTGATGCTACGATACGCTGAATACTTAAGTATATTCGTACTTGAGGCTTAAAACAATAAAATTACGTTCAGGATAACAATAGATATCTATTCAAGTTATTAGCCTAAGCCACCTGTGATAATATAGTCTCCATATCCACGACAGAGGTAATAAAATTTAATTCGTACCGTTTTAATAGCATACAAAAAATAAAATAAAAAAAAATCGTGTTAATCTTCTTAATAAGCTTTCCATCTCATTTTTTGATACGTTTTACAAATCAATACATCTCGGATTTAATGATCATACAGAAGTGCAGAAAAATGTTATTACAACATCCGGTACTTAATTGCTTTCACAAAAGCTTGCTAATGACTAATGGATCGTTAACTGTTAATTTTAGTCGTCTCGTAAAAGTTTGTTTTCCAATTATTACCTACATCCATAACTGCGTATAGATATTGTGTAACATAACGTACGTCTCATATGGAGTTTAACCTGAACAACATTATTAGCTAAAAATAATTACTCAAACACTCATGATGGTAACGGCAGAACGTTTTTAGGGCATGTAAAAGTGGCCATATTCGTTAAAGGTTAGAAATTCAATGTCTTTGAATAGGATATGTCGTCATATTTTAAATGACTCTAGAACTACAACAGATCCACAATTAGTATGATTGAAAGTTCCGTATGGTCTAATATTAATGCGTTTTATTAGAACGATCCCTTCGACAAATGGCAGAAGGGTTCACCTGAGGGATGGTCGTCCTTCGATGAAAATACGAGCTTTGAGAATAATTTGATAATTTTGAAATCTACAGGTGTCTATCTGCTAATTTATGATCTTTCCTGACTTCTGTGATGCCCCCAAAGACTCGCTCGTCCGCCTCATCGCGTAAAACTGTCCGAGCCATTAAAGCTAATGCGTTTTTAATCCACGTCGACCACAGAAACCCCTAATAAGCTAATTAGCAACCTCGGTTCGAATGATTATCGAAACGAGAATGAACAGCAAAACCGCCTTCATGTTTCCCAATATCATTGTCGTTCCATCTAATTTTAGAGTAACATGCATGCTCGTCTGCGTGAAGCCAATTTTGTTTACTGGTTTTACACGAAATGAGACAAGTAACCTTGATCTCGTGAAGATTACTCGCCTCGTAATTAGGGGCCAGTGTAAATTATTCAATTAAGCTGGCGCAGCTAAAAAGATTATCGATTGTGCGGCGTGAAATCGAAAATTGATTGAAGACTTGTTTCTTGCCTTTAGAGGCTTTATTAATAATAAAACGACGTTTAAAGTTTTAGAATCGTACCCAGTGCGACTTCTTGAACCATCGGTTATTACCTGGACTGTTTTGAATTATTAATGAGAAACGGATTATTGTTTTTAACTTGAATTAATCACAAGGCCTCTTTGTAAAACCTTACGAACGAAGGTTGATTCAATCCCGAGTTGTCGTTAACGATTCATTAAGGCGGATTAGTTTGAGTGCCAATGGAATGTGCTGCAATGAGGAATTTTTAAATGGATGTTTAATATTAAAAAGTCGTATTGTAAAAAGGTATTATTTGTGTGCTCAAAAAGGGGAAATAAGGAACATTTGTGTTAAAGAGGTTTTACTGCCTCTGAGGATGGTATAAACACAAGGGGCTATTTAATTAAGGGTGCCATTTTAAAATTAGGGTAAAAAGAAATATTTCGGTTTCTTTGATACATCTCTAAAGCCAAGCGAAACTGGTCGGTAAATTTCACAAAATCTATGCCAATAACTATAATCAGTTTCCTGACATGAATAAACCATTCTCGATCATAAAAAGGATCAAATATTTCCACATGTAATTTACCGAATTTTTACATTACTCGTTCCTGAAAAGAAGTACAAGTACACTATCTAGTAATAAATATCTAGTAATAAAGTAATAAATTAGAGTATTATTATTAATCATAAGTAATATAATTACATGACAAAGGACTCTAATCGACGATCCATAAAGCACCTTGGGTAACTGATTTAACAGGCGTATCATCAAGAGCGCCTTGGGATTTTATTTAAGTAATTTCTCCGTTAGTCGTAAGAATCGTGAAGTAAAAACGTTTATAACATTAAAGAACGTTCACAAATTATAAACACTTATTGTATTCTCATACATACAAACAAAAACACATTGTTATTGCTTCCATTGTATTATCGAAGTTCTAAAATTTTTCTTTTTGTTTAATGACGTGATGCACTGGAGTTTTAGATTTTTGGGGCTTAATTTTACTTCTTACTAACAATATGGACGTTTTCTATTGTGAATGTCGTGTTATTTCTTGCACATGTCCCTTCACTTGTGCCCATATGAGCTCAATCAGGTTGAGTTTACAATGATGAAGTGAAAGTCTGCTAATATTTGAGTCCTCGTTGCTTTGTCGTTTTATAAATAACGATTTTTTTTTGGATTTTATTTCATCGTGTTGGCAGTAGTTGATAATACCTTCTTCACCGTATTGAAACTCCATATATCCCCTTTCTCATTTAATCAATGAAATATTTCTGTTTTTTCCAAGATATTGTAGATGGTGTTCCACAAGCTGGGAGTGGTAACTTGCATTGTCCATTACTGTAACGCTCCCTTGATCATTTGTTGAAAATATTCTTCTAAGACTTAGAATTCCTATCTTGATGGTGGTCAACGGTGTTGTTAGACCCGAACGTTAGTAGATGACTCTGCTTCACGGCCCATATGGGTAATGATCATCCCCTTCCTTTTTCCGATCGATGCCTCTACACCTGTTGGCCAATCGTCCATAACCCAAATTAATTTTCTAGTTATTTTCCCGGGAAAATTGATATTTTTCAAAAGTTGTCACAGTATTTTCCTATAAATTTAAGAAAGTCTTTAACTCATCACCGATTTCCATGTACGTCTTTCCACCGAATTACTGCTTTAGAAGCTTCAGAAGTCTTATGTTTATGCAAAATGTTCATATTTTCATTCATGTTCATAAATGGAACGCTACGGACCCTGCTGTTTACCAATTATGGCGCATCTATGAATTCGTTCGTGCTGATGGATGCAAATGAACTCTTCTTCTCTTCAATTGAAGATAATATTAATAACACTCATCATCATTAATGGTGTATACGTACTTCATGAAGTCGTTTAACTTAAACGAAACCTTTGCTGAAATAAGTGAGAAGTATCTGAACCATTTGAAATCTTTCTATGCTAGAAGAAAAGCCAAGCATACAAGGGAACGATGCAGAAACGCCTTTAAGCGACCATTTCCTCTGCTAATTGCTGTCGTATGGGATAAAAATCCACAATTTATCGTACTATACATTACCATTGTTTGGGTGATTAAACAATACAAATGGGAAACCCATTACAGTCCTAGAAAAGCTTTACTTCTGATGATCATTTTGAAAAGTTTTTTCTTCCCTATGGGGAGTCGTCGGGGTTTTCTTCAACCCGTTTCTCAGCTTGACTTAAATTTGTTTCGATAAATTGTTTACAATTCAAAAATCGTTCAAATTATAGCAAATACCGCAAATATAAAGAAACTTTTTAAGGGTAAATACAATAGGTCCATAGTTAGATGACTCAATCACAGAAAACATCAAATTGAACTGTTTCAGTACAGTCTGATTCACTATATATTATCAGGACGAGGTATAATTGATTCGTAAGTAAGTCATCCAATTTAACTATCGCTAAGCGCGACGATTAACACAGAATCATCAACAATACGAACTTGCAATTATTAAACGAGTGCGATTTATTAATTAACAGCATTCTTTGCATAGACCGACGTAACATTAATTTGAGTGGTCACTGAATCGGAAACTTTTTTTATGTAAATACCGTGGTAATATGTTCAAACAGTGAAGGGACGTTCACATTCATCAAAATTTCTACCTCGCCATTTGTCCTTACCACGTCGTGACAGCCACTCACGCCCTCAGACTCTCATCAATTAGTGAGGAATTGACTTTCTTTTGTTCTGTTTGTGCTTTTGATTTTTCTCTCCATCCAATTATCTCTCGTGACTTCTTCTTGCATTCCTGTGTTTATTCTGTATAATCCGCAATAAACTCATATCTCCACCCACTTTTTCTCTCCCGGTTTATCGTTCGAGGATATTTAAATATCCGCTGGACCTGACAGTGTACTACCGTGTTCCTGTCGTGCTCTGACTGTGTTGTTTGCTACGGAATCGCCAAATAGGGTGTTACATGTAGATTCAATGGGTAGGGCAGACGTTTACGTGATGGTTAGTATAACTATGTCCTTTGTCATTAGTGATAAAAAAGCAGTCAAGAATGCTGTAAAATACTTGCTTGTTTTTATCTTGAGTATATAACTGTTAAATCCATAAATAAGCCCAGTTTGAACTGCGGTATTTTAGCCTATTTTTATAGTAGAAACTTTATCCAAAAGTCGTGTCTTTGCTCACAAAAATTATAATAAAAAATGTAAATAAATTGCAATTTTTTTCGAACTGTTTTTTGCTTATATACCGGGGAAAAGATTTATATTTGAGATCAGCTAGTTCTATACAGAATTCACCTTTCTACAAAGGTGTTCTTGTGTTTTTTCCAATTTCACTTAGTTTTTGAGAAATATTACGTTTTTATCATCCTTAGGAACCCAATAAACGATTGAAACGATAAAACCCCTTTAACGCAATTGTTCCTTTCTTAATTACATATACAACAAGCCTACTAAGTAATTGACAACTAACCAATCTCTGATTCCGGAGTTACCTTATTTTTCAATTAAATTTTTTCATTTCATTTCCCCTCCCTATCTCATTCGCGATTAAGAGTTATTAAATAAGATAAGATATCGGATAAGGAATGCAGCGAAACCCATATACACGTTCTCGAGATAAGATCGGCAGATATCGGAATCGTTAAAGGGTAAGGTAAAGGCAAGAAATCAGCACACGTACCGATAACAACACAAAGAAACGATTGAAATTCGTTAACGATTGTTAAAAATGAGAAAATTGAAAGGCCCTCGTTTAAAGCACTCGTATCAAGCGGTTCCAAACTAATTTTCTTTTTGCGTGCTGAGGTTTTTCAAACGGAACGAATTTAATTATGCGAAAATGGTTGCGCTAAAACGTAGAACAAACAGAGGTATACAGTTAAAATTTTTCATCAAACGACTTTTGAAGAAAATTACAGTTTTTGAATTAGTTGGCAACGTTCTGAACAAATCCGTGACTTTTTATTCATAAATTTAAAAGTATTTCAGTTCAATTTAATCTATCACGTCTCTTTCATCGTTGAAGTATATTGTATAAAAATCAATCCAATATTTTTTTAATGGTAATTAGATAGTAAACAGTTTTACGAGTCGAAATATCGTTGAGGATTTTTAAATGTTAGGTTTTTATTTCGGATTTTGCCTAACCTTGTGATCAAATTTTACAGGTTAAATACATGTTAACTACTGAAAATGTAGCGCAAAAATAAACTTTTATGGCGTTATTACAGTATTTTTAATGGTTGCGCCACCACTTTGAGGTCGGACTAGATACTTTGACTTAACAACGATAACTCCGTCTTATGAATCGGTTATTTATTAATTTCCCTTCGATGATATCCTGGGCCAAGCTAAATAAAAAAAGTGGTGGGACAGCATTCGTATATTCTGATACATGTCATGTATTAAATATTTATGTTTAGCCACTGGGAGCTTTGCCAAATTCACATTTCGGAAGAAGTTCTGTATGCATGTAGAGCAAAAGTACGAAAAATATGTTCATGTAATATTAGTTCATTTTGAAACCGTGGAGTCACCTTCAGAGTTTTGGGACTAGGAAGTTTCTTCATGTGCCGAAAATTTAATTTAACAATTTGAAGCTTTTCATTCTTGATACATTTTTTATCCTTTTGGAGTTCTTATGAAAGTACAATTAATAATTATTTTCCTTTTAATTAAGTTCTAACTGAGGGTTGGCGCTAAAATGGCTCCCGGGTCATTAATTTTGTCTGGCAAGATAACTGGTAATATATTTTCGTATCGCGTTTGTGCGTAAACATTGTAAATTAAGGATCAAGTCGAAAAGCATTTAGCATCTAGACAAGATAATGATTATCATTCGCTTCATAATCGACGTTTTATGACTTCTCGGTGACACTGACTTTCGAATATTTTACGAATGAATTAACGCCACGAAATTATGTAAATATATCCAATAAATATCGTAATTCCGTGCGCTGTTCGGATAAAATATGTAAAAAGCCTTGTTCCTGGTTTTTGTTTGTACGGTTCGAATATTTCTGCCAAATTTTGTGAATAAATGTTTTCACTTTGTCGTGTTTATTATGGTGTAGTCATGAGGGACGTTTTGTGAGGGAGTTTACATGCAATTTCAAGAATAAAATGTGGGAAAATCTTTGACGACAAATTAATATTTTAATAAGAATTTTTAAGACTTCATTATTCATTATTCACACGCATTTAGCTATATTTCGGTAATGCAGAAGATTGAAGCCCGTATCCCACTTCCGCATGTTTGATAGATTCACGCTTTTTGTCGCTATTTTTGCAAAGTACACTATGCATTCATAATCTTATTTGAAATGGGATGCATTGATAACCCGCCTAAAGGAAGAAATTTAAGCGATTAAAGTATTTTGCTTGCCTCAACCGCAGCAACCTTTTTTTTTTTAGTTAATTAGCGAAATTAGTTCTTAAACTCCTAAAATGATCAAGAAGAAATGTCGCTACTTATTACTCAACACATCCTGTGTAAGGACGATTTGACATATATATAGCAGACGTCAATTTTCAATGATCCACACCTTAAATCTAAAAGGAAAACTTGTCCTTCATTTGTTTGAAAAGTGTGTTAAAAAAAAAATACAAAGTGTAGTTGTCTAATGGGTATTGGCCTATGTTTTGGAATATTAATGGGGTGTAAAACTTTATTAATTGACAAATTGTTAATATATTTCTCCACTTTTTTCAAATCTATAGTACCATTTTTAATTGTTTCAAATAAATTTTGAACAGTAACATATTCAGTAACATATGATAGTTCAGTGACATATTCATCATATTGCGTAGCTGTCATATCTCTATAATCGCTGGTGGCTAGTTTGAAGCCATAAATTCATAATTCATATTGAAAATATATTTCAGCAAATTTCATGCTGATTTTTGCTGATGTAAATTTTAGTGCAAAAAAAAGAAAAAACAAACGTCTTTCTTCTGTTTTTTTATAAAAATATTTATGCTCACATTGATTGTGGATCCATGGAGTTCTTTTTCCGGTGGGGCTGAACCAGTGATACACCCTTTCCTATTGCTTCCATTATTGGGAACACATTTTTCAGTAGAGCTCATCAAATCACCAACTTCGTTGTCTTTCCTTTTTGCAAGTCTGACCACGAGCACAAGTTGTCTCTGATATTTGATCTATCTTTCTTGCAACCCAACAGTAGGAACATAGTATGGTTTTTAAATAGAGGCAGGCTTGAAATAAGGGAGTAAATATTGTCTAACAAACAAAAATGTATTAAAGATTATGAAAACAAATGTATTACATTCATGTATAGCTATAATCTTTATGACTTAAATTGCATTATTGCTCCCTAAAAATGTAGAGTAAGTTCATGCTCTATTCATGATATAATCAACAGTCATCTCAGGTTGGAACAGATTATTCAGAATTAATTCTATAAAAAATTACAGCTGAACAGCTCTAAAAAAGTTGACCCATTCACAAATCATTTGCTTTTGCACACCAGTATAGTCTATACAATATATTTAAATGTGTTGCAAGCTAACAACAGCTAAACTTTCACAGTTCAGAATTATAGAACAACATTAGGATAAATACAACGCGAACATAACTCAACATATCTCGAGCCAAGGGCTCATGAGGGCTCGAAGTCACACCAACAATGTAGAAAAATATAGGTTCTTATATATATATATTATTAAAAACCGTTTACTTTGAAAAAAATATTTTTTCTACATCGGTGGTGTGACTTTGAGCCCTTTCTCAGGAATAGTAACCACCTCCACCTCCGAGGAAAGATATTTATTAATGGTTATTCAGCATCTAACACATAAAAAATTTATTATGATCGATGTTATCGAACGGAATGCATATACGTACATCTTTTTACCAATGGTGCAATAAAACCTTGTCGTCGATTTTATATTTAATTCATTTTTGTCTCGAATCCACTGACTTATTGATGAAAACTCCACTGCACGATCCTTTGACACTTTTACTCAAAATATTAATCTTTAGACTTCCCTTCATCACATATAGTTTTTGAATGGCATAAAGTCAAATTTTCCAACCTAAATTTTGTCGTGTCTTATACATTCGAAAATGTTATTGCTTCACAGAAATTGTAATGGTAATGGGTTTAACCGCCATGGAAACAATTTGTTTAAACAGTAAAGACCAGAACTTTTTTCACAAAATAGTAGTATAAAGACTGTAAAAGGATTGTAGCCTGAGGTTTAACTTAACTACCCTCGATTTTAAATATTTTCCGTCGAATGCAGAATGTAGTAAGATTTGGCCGATAATAATTGTTACTATAATCAAATATTCACTTCTCCACAAGACAATCCGCGCTAAATCTACCCTACCGAAAAAATATTATGTTGACTGACCAATCCCTTGCTATCACAATCGCATCATTAGTATAACTGCCTCCAAACAGATAAGGCGATGTTTATAACACACAAAGGAATTTCATATTGTTCCGTTTTACGCGGGTTCACACAAATTAATTGTCCACTTATTGTTCTTAACACAATTTATTTACTTATTCTAAATGTAATTTATTTACACTAACTCTATAGACTAATTTATATATCACGTATTTAGTCGCAGGTAGGGATTCGTCCGCTTCTCGGTTTGTTTACATTCGGTGTCGGTCTCTCTCTCCGTCTGTCTGTCTACCGCTCGGCTCCTGTCTTTTTTTATATATACGCTTCCGCGCGATTTCTCGAATCGAGTAGAACAATTTAATAGACATCGAGGCGCGACTAGAAGTTTCTCGGCGATGCTGGAATAGACAGTGGCGTCGTTTCATCACCGGTACACTGCCCCCGCCCTAAAAAAAACGTTTCGTCCCGAAACGTTCTTCCGTCACGCCGATGTCGGAACCTGCAGCTGGACCCATTTTTACATCGCGAGGATTGGTGGAAATAGCAGTCAACCGTTTTCCCCTTCTGGTATCCGCCAGGGGCCCAAGAACATACCAGAATCTCAATGTCGGTGAACCTAAACAGTACTTCCAACATATTCCTCACGACCCTCCAGTCCAGGCCGTCCAAGCCGCACGCCAGTTTTGGTATGGCCAGCTTTCCAATGCCTCTACCGAGTAAAACCACTCTCAAATCGCATAGAGTGTTCCATACATCTTGATACGTTGGTTTCTCGTATGACCTCTTCTTGGTGACCAAGTAGAACACCGACCTCCCCTGAGAACCGTCATCTTCTATCACCAAGGTGCGTCCGACTGCCGGGCCCTGCTGCTCTAACTCATCGAGTTTTCCGAACTTCCGTTTGAAGACTGTCGCTATCCCTCGGGACATCTTCAAATCCTGGGCGACAGTGTGCTAACGAATAGTCCTCGGGCACCTCGAACAGGTTACGATGCTCTTCCCTAGTGACGCCGAACCTCGCTTTCCCTGTACCTCCATAGGCGCCCATGAACTGCTCGAAAGACAGCTCCACCTCCTCTCCTTGAACCCGTGTGACTTGCTCCTCCAGGTCGTGGTTTCCCTCATACGGTGCCAACCGGTTAAAATGCACCACCCTGGGTTTTCCATTAGGGACCTTAACGATTCGGTAGACGACATCGTTGATACGGGCCTTGACGACATAGGGGCCCTCCCACGCTCTCTGCAGCTTCGGCGAGAGTCCACGTCGTCTCTGTGGATTGTAGAGCCACACTAAGTCTCCCTCGTTGTAAAGGCCGTCGTCCGCTCCAACGTCATACCGATCCTTCATTCGGTCACTGGCGATCCTGAGGTGGCCTCGAACCAACTCGTGAATTTCATCCATCTTCCTCCGGAGCTTGGTAACGTAATCCTCTCCTGCCAGGTCTTCCCCAGGTCTACACCCAAACTTCAGGTCACACGGGAGCCTCATTTCCCTGCCGAAGAGAACGTTGGCCGGGGATTGCCCAGTGGATTCATTTACCGCTGATCGGTAAGCCATCAAGAAGAAGGAAAGGTGTTGATCCCAGTCTCGTTGGTGTTGAGATACTACCTTCGAGAGGTATTTGCCCATCGTTCGGTTCATTCGTTCGACCATGCCATCAGACTGGGGATGTAACGCCGTCGTTCTGGTCTTGCGAATGCCCAGTTTCTCGCAGACTCCTTGGAAGAGTTCACTCTCGAAGTTGCGGCCCTGGTCGGAGTGTAACTCCATCGGTACCCCGAAACGGCTGATCAACTCTTTCACCAGGACGTCTGCCACAGTCGCAGCTTCCTGATTTGGAATCGCGTACGCCTCTACCCACTTCGTGAAGTAGTCCATGGCCACTAAGATGTACCTGTTCCCATTGCTGGTCACTGGGAACGGCCCCGTAATATCCAGGGCGATCCTTTCGAAGGGACTCCCGACGTTGTACTGACGCATCGGCGCCTTCGGCTTACGATGTGGACCATTACTGGCGGAGCAAGTGGCACATCTTCGACACCAATCCCTCACGTCGTTGGAGCAGTTAACCCAATAGAAGCGGTCACGCACCTTCTGTAGGGTCTTCGTCACACCCAAATGTCCTCCCGAGGCCTCGTCGTGCACCAGCCGAAGTATCTCCGACACCTTACTCCTGGGGATAACCAACTGCATCCTTCGTTCGGTGCCCTCATTGTTCTCGAGTGCCCTTTTTAGTACCCCGTTCTCGAGTACCAGGGACTTCCACTGGGCCCAGTACGACTTAAGGACTCTGGAAAATGGAGCCACTTCTTGCCAGCTCGGTCGCCGTCCCTCTGTTTTCCACTTCCTGATCTTCTGGAGTTCCGGGTCGCGTTCTTGCTGCTGCAGGATGTCGGCAGGTAACCAGTCCTCACTCACGACCGTGGTTCTGTACACCACCGCCTCCTTCTTCTCTGCACGGGTGCAATGTTGACACTCCGATGGGCAAGGTCTCCGGGAGAGGGCGTCGGCATTCCGGTGGGTTTTCTCCTGCGCGGTCGGTCCCTCCTTCCTCGGTCGTTTACAGGAACGACGCAGGTGGCCAACCTCACCACAATTCCAACAGCGGACGGGTCTTGTCTGCTCGTTTTCCACCAGGCTTTTAACGGCGTTGACCAGTTGCTCAATGGAGTCTTCCCTGGCACCTTCGTTGGAACTGTCAGCCTCATTGAGAGCCCTTATCCGACCATGGCATTTGGAGGCCTCGGTAGCAGCCTCAAACTCCAACGCGATGGCCAGGGCATCTATCAGGGTCTTAGGGCGCGCCAACCGCACCGTCCTCTGAATTTCGAGGTCTCGCAAGCCATCGACGAACGTTTGAATAGCCAGACACTCCATCAGGTGGTCGGTAGCCGTCGGATACGCGAAGCGAACTAGTCTGGCTACGTCGGCTTCAAACTCTTGGAGGCTCTCGTTCGCCTTCTGCTTCCGGGTCTTCATCTGCGACTGGTAGACCTGCTCCAAGTGCGCCTGTCCATACCTCATCTCCAGACGCTTCACCAGCCCATCGTAGTCGCCTTCCTCCTCCGGTGTAATTGTCTGCAGGATATCCAGAGCGTCTCCCCGCAGCGCCACCGTCAACGCTCCTGCCTTGTCTCGGGGTGTCCAGCCGTTGGCCTTGGCTGCAGCCTCAAACTGTTTCAGGTAATTCGGCCACGATGTTTTGCCGTCGAAAGTTGGTGGTTTCAAACGTGCCGAGGCTCCGATGTTCTCTTTTGACGGCTCTTCAACTGGTGTTACCTTAAGGTTCACCTCCGGCATCTTGAAATCCTTAGCTGCCTCTTTCGTTGCCAAGCGCGCCTCCAGTTCCCTTATTTTAGTTTCTAGTTCCTCCTTCTGCGCTTTCATTTTATTTTCCAGACCGCCGAGACCACTGCGAAGATCTTCTATTTTATCGTCCAGGCCGCCTATTTCGCTTAACAGGCCGCCGCGGAGATCTTCTATTTTACCGTCCAGGCCGCCTATTTCGCTTAACAGGCCGCCGCGGAGATCTTCTATTTTATCGTCCAGGCCGCCGCGGAGATCCTCTATTTTATCGTCCAGGCCGCCGCGGAGATCTTCTATTTCGCTTGACAGGCCGCCGCGGAGATCCTCTATTCTGTTGTTCAAAAGACGCTCACCCTCTTCCTCAAACTCGAGCGTCTCCGGATCTTCCCCATTGTCAATCAAATAATCCCTCAGGCGTTTCTGCAGGACTGCTTTTACGCCCGTAGCGTCGATGTCCCTTTCCTCCAGCTCCCGCCTCAAATCCGCCACTTTTAATTCACAGAGTTTCTTCATTGTCCCAATTTATTTGTCTGTCACTAATAATCCCGCACTTCTGACACCAATTTGTTCCGTTTTACGCGGGTTCACACAAATTAATTGTCCACTTATTGTTCTTAACACAATTTATTTACTTATTCTAAATGTAATTTATTTACACTAACTCTATAGACTAATTTATATATCACGTATTTAGTCGCAGGTAGGGATTCGTCCGCTTCTCGGTTTGTTTACATTCGGTGTCGGTCTCTCTCTCCGTCTGTCTGTCTACCGCTCGGCTCCTGTCTTTTTTTATATATACGCTTCCGCGCGATTTCTCGAATCGAGTAGAACAATTTAATAGACATCGAGGCGCGACTAGAAGTTTCTCGGCGATGCTGGAATAGACAGTGGCGTCGTTTCATCACCGGTACAATATTAAGCCTGCGGCAATAAATAATAATGTCGTCCATCCCTGCAGTACAAAATCGATAACACCATTATTGTAAGAATCTTACAATTCTGAGGAACGGTTCCTGTTTACTACGATTTATTTCATCTCTACCAATCTATCCAATCTACCAATGATGGTCGATATAATTTAATCCTGCAATCACTACTTGTCTTACTCAGGCATCATTTTATTACTTAATACGCATTGTCGCTCTGTTCCATTGGGCCGACGAATCGATCCGTCGTCAACCGCAAAATTATATGTATTTTTCTTCTGACCTTTCTCACCTAATCCTATTAAGCAATAATCTCTTATTTCACCATTCGCGATGCCTTCTTATAGGCGATCGCTCCTTTATTATGTATGCTCAGCATTTATATAACTGAATACGCAGTGAGAACCTGTCCCACTTACACGCTTCAGACATTTCATTCGAAACTTTCAAAACGTGAAAGGCGTTTCGTAACTCCCACCGTCGACAGATTTTCAGGTGAACATCATTGAAAGACTCGCGGGAAAGTCTCGAAGAGTCTGATCGGAAGGTGGAAGAATCCCTTTCTTCGGCTCGTTTGGTGTCACGTTACGTGAGATGGAAACGTAACGCGGTTGGGTATGCCTCGACGGGGGGCATGTTTGTTTTATCGGCGGCGATCGTCGTACCGATTCCGGATTAATTTAAGAGAAAATGTGGTCGATGGATTGATACCGCTACTCATGTAGATTACACAAAAACTTTCCAGGCAGCAGCGCGAAGACGACTCGCCTCTTTTGTCGAATTCCTGAAAATGGAAGTGACGGACTGAAATTGTTTCTCTGTGTTCACATCGTCATTTTTGCGTGTAAGAGTGGTGTTTACAAAAGAGCAGACGCTTCTGTTCGAACGAAGGGAAATTGAGTTTGGATGTAGCCAGTCGTTAAGCACCTCGCAATCAGGACATGCGAAGCATTTTTGGATAGCAGGAAATGTAAATAATCTTTGTCAGAACGAGAGGAGGTAGTGGGCAGCCAAACTACGGTGTGGAGGAGTGTTCAAAATGCAAGGCAGAAATTGTGCACGAATGTGTCATAGTTGAAATTCCTTTTACAGTAGCTACACAGGATGTTTAAACCACATATGAATTTATAATTATGAAGTTGCATTGTGGGGTAATTTCACCGTGTCAATCGTACGGTGTAGGTATTGCAGTTTAAAAGAAATTCCAATTTCTACTGAAGCTTCAAAATCAGGTTCTCAAAATTAAAACTAAAAATATCTTATAATCAGCGCCATTTTTTAAAATAATTTATTGATAAATTCCTACGTTTACTAGATTCTGTGCCATATTTTCAGTTAACATTTGTTTTTGATTCGAAGTATAGAATTGCGACAGTAGCATACGCTAAGGGAAGTCAAGGAAAAAATGTGTAGTGCTGCTTCGCCGCCATTTTGTTTTTGGAAAATTTAAACAGGGACATGTTTTTTTGGTATTTAAGAACTTACAAAAGACCACTTGCAGTAAAACCTGTCTGTGTTGATTACTTACGGTTCTAACTGAAACCGCCTGATTTAGATATAGCCGTGTTTTTCATAATTTTTCAAGATTTCGGTGTATATTGTTAATAACGTAATTGTGCAAAAACTATTCATCCGATAGCATCCAACTCTTGCATGCTTAAAGTAGACATAATAAACTAACATTTCACGCAAAATTAGCGCTTCAGTTTTAAATTGGGCAAAGCTGTGAATTTTTGAAAAAGGATATATTTTAACGGTTTTTCCAAGTTTTTCTATCGTCTATCATATTTTAGGAAAGCTCATTCTGAAGGTGTTTCAATTCTCTACAATCGTCCGTACAACGTATTGCATTTCCGTCAATAATTTACCCATTATGGTGTTTATCGTTTAAAAAAAAGCAAAAGCTCAGATATGTCTAGATTTTGGGGTTTAATCATCTTTGATCCATTTTAGACAAGTTTTTTTGGTCCTTCTGGTGTTAAATTTTATCTACAAAAAAACTCTATAAACTGGGCTACTACGTGACCAACTTACAAAATAACAGTGAATATTGAAGTATGTTTTTCTCAAAATGCAAAATTTTGTAATGTAACAATGAAAATAGAACGGCATATATTAATAGGTACATACACATAAGCTTTTTATTGATGCAAATTTAATTATCATATATTGCATACATATTTAAAATGAACAATTAGTCTTTTGATATTTCGAAAAGCCAATCAGTTTTATTTGTGCAGAAACTACATTTAAAAATGTTTTTTTTTTTTGGTTGAATCCAAAGTGATTAACCGGATCCCAGTGAATTATTATTTTCGAAGAGAAAATTGACTATCACCGAAGGTAGTGAAAATGAAAGTGAAATGTGAGTGGCAATAGGGTGGTAAGTTATAAATTAAACCATATTAACGCACCCCTGTTCAAAATTGTATTTATTTCGTAAGCAATCATCATTGAACGATCTATATTTTTTAATAAAGTTTGTCACACTCTAATTTGTTTTCCTAAAATTTCTAAATAAATCATATAATCATACGTTGTACGAGAAAACTTCTCCACACCCGTCAGAGGGTAGTGATAGGGGTGACAAATTATGAATTCGACCTGATTTAATTCACTTACTCAAAATTGTATTCCTTGTTATCGATTCCTTATTCATATGCCAATAATTTATCATCGCCGAAAAAAATTTCCCCGCTCATTTCAGAGGCTGGTGAAAATATAGGTGAAATATGAAGGATGTTTTAATAATGTTTACCTCACAATTTATTTTTTTTTCCAAAAATTCCTAAATAAACCACATAGGCATATGCCCACACAACTTTAGAAATTTGTGGAATATTTTATCCCTATTTTCTCTACTCTCTAAAAATGGTTTGGGACTTTTTCTCTACGATTGTAATTGGTTGGGCTCTGAATAAGGAATTAATAATTTTGAGTAGGTAAATTAAAGCTTAAATCAGACGTAGTTTATATAAATTATTTAGAAATTTCTGGAAAACCTTATTAAGAAATATAAATTGCCCGTATTTCACCCCTGTTTCCAGCGCCCTCTAGAGTAGATGGGGGATTTACTTTGAAATAATAAGTGATTAGCATTTGAGTAGATAACTGATAACGATAAATACGATTATGGATAATTGTGTACGAAGTTAATTAAATTTTTAATCAGGCGTGCTTTTAACTTGGTGGTATTTTTAACTTGCCATCCCTATGATCACTGCGCTGACTACCTTGCAAAAGTTTATTCGCATGGCGTATGATTAAATGATTTATTTAGAAAATTTAGAGGACCAATTAGAGTGTGAATATATAGAAATTTTTAGTATATTTTTAGTATTTTAGATATTTTTAGTATATTTAGAAATTTTTAGAGGATAAATTAGAGTTTGACAAACTTTAATAAACAATCAGATTTTTCATGTTTCATCCCTATTTCACCACCCTCAGTGGTGGAGAGAGAGTTTATTTCGAAAATAGTAATTGATTAGGATACGGTTAATCAATGAATAACATCGGAATCAAATTTTAATGGTTATTTACGAAACAAATTGAATTGTTAGTGAGCCATTTTTTATTTTCCGATATTTGTGGATGTGGCTAACTGCACGGCCGTAAATTTTAGTAGTTGTTCGATATAGCATTCACATATTTTTCTTTTTTATTCAGTGGACGTTTATTTCATTTTGTATTCTCATTCATTTTCAACATTTCTAATTTCCATGGAGTTGATGTCGGCGTTGTTGTTTTCTTTCAAAATTTCATTAAGAATTCCATCAGATCAATCATAAGCATCTTTGTTTACAATTTAATCATCGCCTATCATCATTTCTGAATTTAATGTCGAGTATAGAAGAGGATGATTTGCGATAATTTTCTTGGCGGAGAATAAGAAAATTATTTTTCTAGGAATAATTTGTTGTTTATTACGTTCAGGTCGATTTTTTTGAGTGTTGGATTTATATCTTTTTTATGAGTCTGAGTTCGGGGAAAATTACCTCATTATCGTTATATAAGCCTACATAGCTTACTGCAGCTATTTACCTGTTGACTTATGTAGGCTTAAAATTGTTTATTTTTACTCTCATCAAGCTAACAGAGGATTAAATTTCTATATTATATTTTGAGAATAACTTACCGAAGTTCATTAGCTGAACTAAAATAAGAATAAAGTAATAGGATTAAATGGGAAGGATCCCAAGATTACATAAGCAAAAGGAAATATCAGTCTTGTTGAATACGAGTAGTGGTTACAAAGGGATTAAGTAAGGTAAAAATGTCTGGATCTCCTAAGAAGTAAAGGTTAGTTAGGTTTAGAGTTAAAGGAATCCAAATTATATTAAAAATTCATATAATCAATAATCAATAATTAAATTACTGTTGTTTCTGCAGAAATGCTCAATTTAGCGATTTGCAATTGGAATATATTTCTTTTTGACTTACATCTTCATCAGTAGTCCAAAACTTGTTTTTTTTTCTCACAATAATCAACTCGTTGAGGATCTGCGGTCGGTTCCCTTGATACTTTATGAATTAATTTCAAAAAAAATTGAAAGCTCCCAACTACTCAAAGGTTTAAAAGAAAATTGGAATTAAAAGGCATCGGAAATTATTTATATCGATAAGTTAATGACAGGGAGCCAAGTTTTCTTGGACATTATAAACGGGAAAACTCCAGGCATATTCCCGAAAACTGTGTTCAACATACAGGGTGGACGTGTCCACCTTATACAGAAACATTTTCATATAAACCACTGTTATACTGTGCGTTCCATTAAAACCCGGCCAACTTTCCTAGTTGGACATGTTATAAAGACTTAATCAGTTTGACAGATTTTTATGCTTTTATAATGAATTATAGAAAATGTCCCTGAAAACGAAGTTTTTATTATTATTTCCTCTTATAGGAATCTTTTTATTTAGTCGCGTATATGGGTTCCCAAGATGTGTAAAGTATGCTCACATTTAAATAATATTAAAGCTCAAAAACGCAATAATTTTAAAAAGGAAGATACCGAAAAATTGTGATGTAACCTGCGACCACAATTTTATTGAAATTCGAAATCCAAAAGCCTGTTTGAATTAGCAGAAGGTTGTTTTCAGCGAAATTATGCAAGAGTCCACACAATAATCGTATGCTCGCAGGGATTTTTGCGATGAAAGAATTATTAGCATAAATGCAGATTTAAGATGACCTTCCGTATCGTGGGATGTAAGTCCATGCGATTTTTTCTTTGACCCCATTTTTTTAAAAATTCGTTTTTTAATTACCAACAGACAACACAATGGAGAAATCGTGAAACCGTTAATTTAAATATTCCGAATATTAACAGAATTATACTTCAATACCTTACTTGAGGTGATACTTCACTGATTATAGATTATTATTATTTCGGACTTGTTAATTTAAGAATATTACATAAGGCTGTAATTACGTATCAAGATTTTATAATTGCAGTGGACGTTCTAAATTGTGTTATTCTCCTTTTTCTGCTATTTATAAATAGAAATAATTCATGCGATCTCTCTATCTCAGACATTTAGCTCTACTGTTGCCACTGCTTTACTACGTATCGTTTTTTGTGTAAAACTCGTTCTGTGGAATTAAACGATAAATTGGTTTAAAATGAGTTCTACGCGAATACAACATGCTCCTTAACAAGTTTGATACATTGCATCACCTCTTTTAATACAAATGTTCCGTTTTTGTTCTTTCCAGCAAATTTATAATTCATATCATCATATCATAACGTAATTCTCCCAACATTGAATTAATTGATTAAGAATACCATCACATAAGGCTGCCATTATACATACTCGGGGGATAAGTCATACTTTGTCTTCTCGCTCAGTTATGACATTTATGTGTCCCCCATATATGTAGCACGGAGTGCATTTCAATTAATTGCTCTAGATACGGTATAATTTACAACGGCACTTTTAAGTCTGATCGATCCATATTCTCCTTCACCTAGTTTTGATCATATATTTTTTGTTGACCAGTTGAATCGATTCAGCGACGTTGTAATATTTATAAGAGATAGGTACGGGTATTTCAAGCTTGCTAAAGAAGTATAAGTATAATAAAATAAATCAACATATAAATGGTTATTTATCAGAGTGGAAAAAGAATGAGTTAATATTTGAACGAAAGTGTACAGTGCAGAAGAACTGCAGAACATGGATTACCGATGTTTTATAAATCTTTCATGGTCAGTGCTGATGATATATTGAACGGCCCCGATGGAGTACGGCAGCACATGGCAACATGAACAATATTTGTTTGATTTGGAGTCCTGAGTTGTTACATCACTGAAAGAAACTCCTAGGATCATTCTTCGGCATGATTCATACATTCTGGCATTTTAAAATCATCAAAACGAAAGCTTCTTGAATCTACTTGAGACCGTTTAGAAAAATCTAGATTTTCCATGGTCCATGGAAAAAAGAAAATTCCATTCATAATATTTTTTAAGAAAATATCGCGTATAGTAAGTAATAGGGCGACACAAAAGTATTTCGAATTTAATCTATTTACCTTTTTTCTCAAGTTATTTAATACGTCATTATTTGTGCTCACCTGCTGCAGTGCCATTTTCTCCATTTTCCACCAACGCCATTCCGAAAAAACCCAAAATTCATCTCCCGCGATAATAAATCCTTCATTAATATCGCCCCAGGTAAATTTTAGTAATCTCGGTAAGTCGTAAAGTTCAACGTACGGATACTTTGTTGGAAACTTCTTGGTGCTGCTCGCACTTTTCCCAATCTCATGAAAGGGACTCTCGTCTCTCCTTTCATACCGCTTTGATGAGACCATCAATATTTGATGGGAAGCTCATTTCGGAGCTGCAAAAGTTTACGTTGGAAATCGAACAGTTTCGGAATTAGTTTTCTTTAAATATTCCCGCGCCGTCCGGATAATTGGTTTTAATGGAAAGTGGGCGTTTCGTGAGAGGAGCAAAAGGTAATCGATAGTTGGGCTATACCGCGGATTAATTAAATTTTCAAACGTCACGTGAGATTACTTTGTTTGATGCGGAAAGCAGCTTAATTTTTATGAATTAACGAGTTAATTCGATTCATGTAGTTGATTCTGTCGACTCTGTACCGAAAAATTGTTGGTTGCTCTTGCAGGTTTAGAAATTCATTTGTAAAAATCGCGTTTGGTGTTGTTGGTAATTCAGTTTTCGTTCCAAATTGCGTAAAACGTACCGCGCCAACCGCAGAGAATATCCAGGATAACTTTGCCTTCGAAGTGGGGAGGAACTGAAAACAACAAATGGTTTTAGAGCGGCGGGCGGAGTTTCAGGAGGAATTACGTATTTCATAAGTTACAATTTAGGCAAGTAACAGAGGCGGTAATTTGTTTATTTACTTGTTTCATTTGTATTTCGGATGAACGAAACGAACAGAATTACGTTGAAAAGTGTGAAGTTTAATCTGAACTTGGACGAGTTAGAAACAAGACTTGCTATTGGAATTAAGTTGTTTTTTTTTTTACAATTAGTTTGTTATTTTGTGGCTGAAACTAAGGAAAATAACTGAAATAAATGGAAAGGAAGTTACTTTAAATTGTCGCTTTGCAAACACTATAGTCTCTTCCTCTGCTGCTACTTTGTACTTCAAATGGACAATAAGAAAACACCTAGGAAAAGCTTAAAAAAACAATGAATTGCTGATTTTCCGACCGCTGTTTTAAACTTTTCTACCCAATTTTGTACGTGAAGCGTTGTATAATCTTGTAAGGAGGCTTTCTTCTTATCCTATTTTGTCTATTTACTCTCCGAAACTAAATTGCGACGCGAGAGCTTCCCGCTTAGATGCAATATTGTTATAGAAACAATCATCTGTGTGTTCCAAAACAATTTCTTAGTTCAGCACCCTTCAGAATCTAAGTATCAATGTGTCGTGGTTACATGAGGTGGGGGTTGGTAGCCACAGGGGGTAGAGCTTGTTGTGAATAAAACAAATGATCGAAGCAAAAGAAGAAAAGGTTTTCTTCTCGCCTGGATCCGAAAACCTGTAAGTCAGGGCACTAAAAAAATACAAACAAACCTGAAAATGGGAAAAGGGATTTCGGGCACAGCGGATCCTAAGGGATGGAATGTAAGAGGCGAAGGTGGCGACTTATATAATAGATTGCTGTTGTCCGGACCTTCGGATTTCCTCAGTGCGAGGCGGGTCGGAGAGCGTCTTCGGGTCGGTAGATTTTTCTCGGTCTTCTCGTCGGCAGAGTATCTTCTCAGATCGACCACTCTCTGTCCCGACCGTTACTCTCGCGCCTTTTCTCTTTCTATTTAAATTCGTATTTGTTTTGTGTTCTCCACGCTTGTTGGTATGAGATGTGTCGTTTATCAAAACATTTCGCACCTTGGTAGTCGGCGCGTTTATAAAAATTTACATAACTTCACCTTGACCGGGCCCACCCCCTTTCTTATTTTCTATAATTTTCTCTTTAATCCAAACTCCAAAATCTTGGACTGTAGCATCTAGTGACTAGATTAATGGAGTCGCAGATGACATGAGAGATCTAAACAAAGGCGAGGTTCACAGCTCTGCATTTGCACGTTTTCCTTCATCCGGTAACGAATTAATGCAAAAACATCGACTCATAGCTATAACGGATTTTGACAGCTAAAACAATGGAAAACAAAGGATAGATTACTCAAAAAGCAATCCAACTTACCTCACATCACAAGGCAACTATCACTATTGCAACAAGTGATTACTTGACGGTAAAATTGAACTTCGCTGTTGTCTGAAAACTGGTTTTTCAGAGGTTATAACTGGATTATTATCAACGTGGAGGGGAATTAATTTGACAGTTTAAATTTCACTGTTCGTTTTAGCTGATAAACTGATATGGATTAAACTGACCCGTTCAGTTCTTAAGTACAGTAAAATGAAAACACTAATATCTATTCAACAAAACTCAACATGAAAGTGCGTCAAATCCAAGATATCAACTATAAGTGATTCATGTATGCTAAGGGCACACCGAAGCACGTACATTTGATGGCTCAATTCAATCTCCAAAAGCACTAGTTCCAAAACTGTCGATACACATTTTTAAGCCATATAGCCTGCCGTGAAAAATATCAAGGAGCAGAGAAGGTTTTGTTGCCTCAATCATCGGCATTCATTGAAAAGGCAGTTAACTTTCGCGAGGAGCGCTTCCAGATCGCGGCTTTCGCTACACGTCGTTCATTTCTCATGGCGTGGAACCTTCGATGAGCAGGCGTTCTGCCCATAACCCGCCTAATAAAGCTGAAAGGAAGCGTTCCGAAGACGGGACCGTTTCTGGTATAAATAGCGCGTGACCCTGTCTGAAAGTTCCAGCCGAGATGCAAGAAAGACAATTCCGATCGTCATCGTGCTTGATTTTCGCCGCTTTCAGCCGCGGTAAGGTCGAACGGTTTCTTCGCCTGACGGCCATCTGCAGCCGGAGCAGCGACGGGCATACACACTCGCATACGCACACCAGATAATGGTTATGGCTCTCCTTTTGTTTAAGGAAAAGAGCTGGTGGCAAGGTGAGGATCTGCCTCATTAGTCACTATATGGGTGCATTTCTTTGTGTGATACTTTGTTCGTGAAGTTGCAATGAAATCGAATCATTACAAACGGGAATGGAAGGAGGGAGGTAAATGGAATAAATATGCGTGGGGCGGCCTTGAGCAACTGCTTAATTTTCTTGTTTCGTTGTTTCCTTTCTTGGCCAGTAGAGGTCATTGGTTCTTGTAGAGGAATATCCATCATTCTTTTACATCTCTTCCAGGCACTTGCCATTTCCTGGATATTATTCCAGGTTATTATTCTCGTGATCTGTGATTTCGTTACTCGTTACTACATAACATACTTTCATCATCTTTATATAATAAATAGGATAAATAATAATAAAATAATAAATATAATAATATTATAAATAGAAATAAGTGTGAATTTTTGATACAAAAGCAGAACATATTTACAATTATATTTGGTAAATTGTGTTTCTTCTGTCCTTAGTACCTAACAATTGTGTGAAGTTAGCAGCTAAAAATTTAGCAACCAGTTTTCAAAGTGACAGTTCTAGCAGCTATTTTACTAGTAGCGTTTCCAAAAAGAAATGTAATATGAAAATTAAAAACATGGCCATATGTCCATCCCATAACTTTCTCATGTGAAATACGCACTCTATATAAGTTTGGAAAAATTGGCATTTTTCTGATTTAAAATCTACTGCACGAGAAAGAAGAAATAACCCAACAATTTTTTTTTTAATAATTTTTAAGTTATGTGAATTCAAGAAAAATATGTAAGAATGCTAACATCCCTTCCTGTAGGGGTTGAAATAAGGGGTGAAGTTAAGCATGTTTAAAAAATCAATGACCTGCTTTTTTTTTGCAGCATCTCAAAGTGAAATCATGTTATCGACACAGTTTTTTTTAAATGTAGTAAGTGGAATATAGATTAAGGAAAAATTTATTAGGATGCCATCAACCCCTAAATTAGGTTAAAATTTTGTCAAGAGTTTTCGTGGATGCTAAGAGCGATTCTGTCAACCGTAACTTTATCACAAATCACTGTGTGGAGGGTTCCCCTTTATCAGCCCCCTACTCCAGGGGGTGAAAGTGGGAAGTGAGTGACTGAAAAGCAGAAAGTTCGCTGAAAAGTATTGTAAAGGATTTTTATGGGTGATGAAAACGATTCCAATAACCATTTCTTCATAATCCTCAACTGTACGGATGGTTTCTCGTTAAATTGCCCTTTCTAGGGGTGGAAATGGACAATTAGAATCTGAAAACATGAAAAATCGCTGAATAGAATTGTTAGGGGTTTTCATGGATACCGAAACGGATTCCAATAATCATTTTTTCATCCCTCCCTACTCTGTAATAGTTCCTCGTTATCGCCCCTCATTTTAGAAGTAAAAATGGTGGACGAAAAGCTGAAAACGTGACGAAAAACCAAATAGAATTAATCGTAAATGGTTTTGGTGGGCCTGAATATCATTTCGACTACCATTTCAGCATTATTCTCCACTGAAATCCGAATTGTTATAAAAACGTTAATCAAAAAATAATTGTAACCAGTAATTATTTTTATATTATTAATCTAGTATTCTTTATTCGACATAAAGAATGCCACTAGCCATCGGGATCAAGAAAGGTATGGTCTGCAATTTTCAGCGAAAATGACGTTACCCTATAGATAAAATGACTTATTCTTCCTAATGTCGATGTTATTTTTGAGCTACCACACCTCGTAGGGGTGAAAATGAGGTGCAAAGTATGAAATATTGTTCAAATTATTCAGTGGGATGGAATAAAAAAAATTCTTTACTACTCTATTACGGTCTGTTATTACTTGTTTAGATAGGAAGCCAAGGTTTGTTACCGTTTATGTATTGTAATATGCTTGAAGTACCAACTTTTCACATGGAGTAGTGATATTTGTGCAAAAAAGTGAAGAAAATTTATTTTATAAATATTTACAAAGATTATGTATCAAAATAGGTATATTTCAGCTCTAGTACAGCATATGGGTGGTAAAATTGGGAAATCCACTCCTTCTAGGGGATGGAAAATATTAACGATGTCAAAATTGTTCTGTTATTGTCAAAGATACTGTGATTGATTCTTCTTTGTAATCAGCTTATACTATAGAAATGACTTTAACCCTATTTCAGCCCTCTATATGAGGGATAAAACAAAATAAGGGTAGTTTAAAAACTTATTTTATAAAATCTTCATGTAATTTTATGCACTAACTATTTTATGCCTATATAATAAAAAGCTAATAAGCAACCTCTGGCTCAGGATAAAAACTGGGCGTGTTTTTCAAAAAAAAAATATTAAGTGACAATTTTTTTGATTCTCAATTTTCATCTATTTTAATCAGTTATATTTTCAATTTTTATACAAAAAAATAACGCTTGGGGGTTATTAGATTTACTGGTATCTCCGGCCTACGCATTAGGGTATTTGGTTATAAATTTTTAGACAGTAATCCCGTTTTCAGATTCCTATTTTCCATTCACACCCCTAGAACGGGGATGAAAAAGCGAAACCAACCACCAAGTACCAGTATTATGAAAAATTGCTGTATGAAATCGTGTTCAGCACCCACGAAAACCTTTTCTAATGTTTTTCAGCGCAAATTTCTGGTTTTTAGCCACTCATCCCCGTCCTTTCCGTCGCCTGAAATTGTGAGTGATAGGGGGAACCCTCCACACATTGGAAATAAAGATAAAGTTGACGAAATCACTTTCAGCACCCACGAAAACCGTCTGGCGTTTTTCCATGTTTTTACCCATTGACCTCCTTATTTCATCCCCTTATTTTAGGAGATGATGGTATCCTAATAAATTTTTCCTTATGGTTAAAGGGCACGATTTAGGCAAAAAAAGTATTAGAACAAAATATCGATTCAGTATAGCACATCCCTAGCTCAGAGTTTTTGAATCGCATCGCTCCGCTTAATTGATCATAATAAATCGGTAAATGGACACCGACGGTTTGATTTATATTACTTGCGGCGTTATTTTCATCCGCGCAGGAAATGGCTTGTTTGGTTTTATGTGAGATACCCTAGGTATTCACTACAAATGCGCCGTCATGCTGTACTTAATGGTGATTATCATTTCTCTTTAATGGACGTAATTGGTAGTCTTACTCCTGGTGCTCTTGATGTTTAATTCGTAATTATAATAATTTATTGTCCACTACTATAAGGGTAATTTATTTCGTACCGTAGGAAGGATTGAAATCTATTTAAAATGGTTTTATATATCTTTATATTACATTCCGGAGCCAAATTATAATTATCGATATAATCATCTTGTATAGATTTTGTGGTGTAACAGTCATTAGTCATTTATTATTATTTAGTTTCATTCGCTTACGTGTATAGAATGTGTATCATTTAAGGAATGCATACGAAATGAATTCTGCAGTCTTAACAAGCCTTGAACGCCTTTTTTTTAACGGAAGAGAGAGGAACAAGTATCCTTAACACTTCAGATCCGTGTACATTCATGTGCATGGGTAAACTTCTGAAAAATATTACTCAGAAAATAAATTCATTTAGTTACCGCTGGGAGTTCGGTTCTAAATGAGTTAGATAATTCATAGGTTCCGCCAATATTAATATATATAGGAGATTAAGCAGTTTGATTTATTGTCTGATAACACATGATAAAAGCTATTTTTGAGGACTTTTAATTTATTATCCGAGTATTTTAATAAAAGCCTGTAGCGTGTCATTATAACTCGTTACGAACAGGCCCCGTGTATTTTGGGAATTTTTCAAAATCGACAAAGCACAATTTTATTATCTACGAGTCAGTTGTGTTTTCAGGTATCATAAAATGGAAGAATTATGTAACCTTATTATCACTAGTGATAGTGGAAAAATCAACACTTTACGAGGTTGTTGTTGCTTTATAGAAATTGGTTTGACCATTACACTTGTGATCGTTACTTTATTACGTGTTTTCTTGACGAAAGAAGCATATCAGTTCGACATCTTTACTACCTCATGATAATTGTGATGTATCCAACCCTCACGTCAAAGCGATTTATTTTTCTTCTTTTTACTGCTTATTGAGGGATATTTACGTAGGGAGCGCCATAAATTCCCTATCTAAGTAAAACGACGTAGGAGTAAAAATACGCATGTTGTTTATTTTCGGTATAAAGGCGTTTTATGTTGGTACGTTTACTACGTTGTTTTATTAACATCTCATATCTCTTCGCTATCAATCTTTTCAAACCTGGAAATTAAATTAGTGACGAATTCTGCACATTTATTACGGCAGGATTAAAAAATACCACAAGTGGAAATTAAATTGAAATAACCTACAGGACAGTTAGATATTTTATTTTTATATTATTTTTCGCGACTCTCGTAGTAAGTGGATAAGGATCCTCTATTGGCTCTTTTGAATTGATTTTAATACGTTCTACCTATACGAGCAAGATTCTGTTACAAGAATTAAAAATATGAAACTGAACTCAACTAAAAATATGAAAACTGAATTCAACTGACCAAAAGTAAGAGTGAGCGAGTGAAGCTGCGGGGGATAACGGCTAGTTTGGTATACGCATTTTTAAACAAAAGATAGAACTGAAATGCGAACTGGATTTAATTTGGATCAACCAGATCAAATAATTATTAACGAAGAAAAGTGTAAAAATTGGAAAAATCAACTTTTTTCAACTTCATAATTCCACCATTTCTCAAGTTGAAGGGTTAATTGCGAAAAGTAATAATTTATACGTGTTTTATGTGTACAACAAACAGACGTTGTCTGAACAGTAGTTTTTGATTTATTTGTTCCTTTGTATATTGAATTACACTAAATCTATGATTAAATAATTTAAATATTTACACCTATAGTTATATCTAGACTTATACGAATTCATATGCGCGTGTATTGGTTGTCGCCAGGAATTGCGCATCGTAAAGTACATATAAACTACTATAGTTTAGAAAAATAAACTTGAAAAATGGGGAAGTTATGAATTATTGGAAACTCCTGAATTTTCCAATTTTTCTCCAGGATCAAGGCGATTCAAATATCTAGCGTTGTGATTCTCCACAATTCCTCCACTGAGAACATCAATATTGCTTCATTTATTTTAGTATTTATTATAGAACAAGAGTCACATAAGAACCTTCCTTGGTCTAATAATTTAATGAACAATGAGTCCGTGTGTATTACCAAGAATTTTTTGGGGGAAAAAACGGTGACAGTTCCATTAACACAATTTGGATCTTATTGAGCAAGTATGCAGTTCTGCCATAACCGTGAGTAGTAACTATGGAAACATATTGGTAAATGGTAATTAGTTAGCTAGTTCATATTATTTACTGTCAGTAAGGAAAGCAAGTTATAGTGTCCTGCCATTACCTCTGTGTTATATTTCCTAATTTGTGGATGGCGTTTAGACATGTTTGTACTAATGCCCTGAAGGCAACGTCATAAGATCCTAATAATCCTAATAGTAATAATAATTAACAATTATATAGTTTTGCAAATGTTATAAACCTGCCCGAAACAACTACTTAAACGGCTAATACTACTTAGGCACTAAATTACACGAGTTAATTTATTTATTCTTGCCTTAAAGCTTTATATTACAACTGAAAATCAAAACTTGCGAAAAATATATTTTTGACTTCGACTAGGTCAAGTAAAAATTCTTGTCAATGAATTTGGTGATGGCATCATTTCCCAGTTCTCAAAATTCCTGAACCCCGTACACACTACTTCATATTTTAAAAAAGTGTAACCTTTACATTCCATAAAAGCTGAAACGACACCACCCCTCTCGGATCCCACTTATCTCCAAAAATCAATTTCCCGAAAGGTACAATAGCGCTGTGCGGCGTCCGAACTAGGTTAAGCACTATTAAGAGGTTATTCTCATCAAATCTGGCGAGGATTTATGGTCGCTCCCTCGTCGAAAAACTCGTCGGTACCGGTATACCCGAGGAATTTTATCCCCGCAAGAGATCACCTGAATTATGTTCGACATGGATATGGAAGCCGAAGATGCGGATTGTAAACATGCATTTTTATTGTGAGACGAGTAGGTTTTTTCCCCGTCAGATATTGGGAGTGCTGTAGTACCTGCGTTTTATCAGGTCGGATCGTTGTTTTAAGTCGTTAATTTTTGAATACATTAAGGGAGAGAGTTCGACAGTTTCAATCATCTGCGGCAGTATGGGCGATAATACCGTTAACGCGACTTGTAAATATTTTTTGAGTAATACCTGTTGTCTCTCATAACTGGAAAAACCTCTAATGCCCGGAGTAATAATCTCGTCACGGATAAATTCCTTTAAAAATTCTCATCATACCTTTCATAACTCATATGATTGATTCAACCTGATTAATGCCAACGTTTACGTTTATAACGTCTAACTATGCTTCGCCGAGGTTTCCTATTAATACTTTGAGATATCTGCACCGTTTGATTGATGCGATACTATTCTCATTACTTCTGCGTATTGAAATACATCATCGAATTCATAATTTATAGGCTATAGTACGAACAAAAGGCGATTAAGTCATTACCAATTTTTTGAAGGTTTGAAGTGCGTTTATTTATTAAACAATTAACGATAGCGACATTAACAAATGCCGAGCGAGAATTTGCCGCGGTTAATTTGAATACGATTCTTGTTAAGATTATTTTTATTATAAACTAGCTGACCCGGCGAACTTTGTTCCGCCTTAATTGCAATAAATAAGCATTTTTTTTTGTTTTTTAATTGGAAAAAATACAAAAAAATTAAATACCTACATTAATCATTCATAATTATTTCTGTATTTTAGTACATAGTTGCTCTTCATTTAAGTACCTTGTGATACACGACATTTTTTGTTTTATTATCAGGCGCAAAAACAAACAACGCAGATCGTCCTCCGACCCGTGAGCATGCCACGTATAATTGACCATGGGAAAAACATGAATGTTCTAGATTTAAACCACAAACTTTTAAGGATTGGCCTTGTGATTTGTTGATGGTCATGGCAAATGCAAGACGTATCGGAAATTAAAATCTTTTAAATTCAAACGGCATATCTTTTCGGATCATCGGTATCCTCGGAATGAGAACTTCCTCACCTTTGAATTTTCCTATCATTATCGTAGCGTAAATTACATTGTTCATCAATTTTCTAACCACCAAACGCGTACCGTTGCACAGTTTTGGTTGGTTTATTTTTCGAAGCATGATTACTACTGAGCCAAACTTTAAGCGTAAATTGTGCGGTGGTAAGCCAGGCACGTCCAAAGAGTTTAAAAATTCAATTGGATAGTTGGTGGCTTCATCTTCATTTGTGACGCAGTCAATAGATTTGAATGAATGCATTGTTCCAATGATCTTATTTTGAATTATGTAGTTTAGTTCATCTACATCTTTATTTTTAGCCGCTAAAATTGCTCGCTCACTCAACCATTCATTATTTTTGTAGTTAGAAATAATTTCTGGAAATACATTATTGATAAGTTCGTCTTTTAATGAGACAAAATTACAGAAATTATTTGGAAATGATATTAATCCGCTCGATTCATCGACAGGTACTTGACCTTGAACACTTTTTTAATTTTACAGAACCTGCTCTGTGATATATTTGACCTTGTATCTGTAAAGGGAAAAAATGTATTTTAAAAATGTATATGGGCTATAATAGTTATGATTAATTAACATACAACTGCAAATACTATTACAAACCTTAAAAGTTGGCATAAAATTTTCCCGAATTACTTTTGAAGCTCCAAATGAAGTCATTTGAAAACAATCGTTATATTGTTGAATATTCTTTAAAAAGTGTATTGAATCTGTTCCTATTCCTAAAACTAATGAGTACAATGGCTCTGGAGGTGGAAGCAATGGTATCAATTTCACCTTTCCATTTGCGCAACACAATCCATTGGCTTTATTTTTGTATTTCAATGCCTTACAATATTGGCAAACTGAGTTCATAGGTCCAATAGCAACACAGTTGTAGGCACTGTAATCAATTGACATATCGTAACAGAAAGCAGCTCGATTCAAACTTGCACCATTATTAGTCGAATGTCGCGCTTCACGGGTCTGTCTTAAGCGAATTCTTTCACGTTCATTGCGATCTTCACGTTCCTGGGCAGTACGATTAGATTGATAATGCATTTGATTTGTTGCATTTCGGGTTCTCCTGCCTAAATTTGTCCGCCGCCTTATAGGAGGCATATTTAGTAAGTCACAAACACACAACACTTTTTTAATTTTATAGAAATTTGTGTATTTTAGGTTTAGTAATGTTATAGATGCACAGCAAAGAGATATTTACATTTCCAGTAACATTTTACCACAGACAATTTACATTTTACCATAGACAATTTGTTTTTGATTAAAAAAATAAATATTGACAAATATTGACATTAATATTTATACGATACTAACGTCACTCAATTGTTTTGCCTTCCCGAAACCTCTCCAATAACACAAACTTTATCGTATGGTATTAAAGTTCAAATTGACTTTTAAGTATTATCACAAATCTTTTGTATGGGAGTATAGAAAAGTGTTGTTTTTAGACTTTTTCAGGAAATTTAAATTTTTTTTTTTAGAATTTTTCTCTCCGTGAGAACCATCCTCGTACTTCAAGGAATATTTTAAAAAAAGAATTAGCGAAATCGGTCCAACCGTTCTCGAGTTTTGCGCTTAGCAACACATTCAGCGACTCATTTTTATATAATAGAAGACATGCAATTAAGGTAATTTTATTAAAGACGTAAGCATGGTAATTTATAGAATCTATTACGTAAACTAAAGGCATTTACATATAAAATGTAAACAAAGTTTACTAACTAGATGATCTAATTCCTTGCATGCAACATGACCTGTGCACATGTAAACAAAGAGAGTGTATGTGTATGTTGTTCATATTCGTTTTAATGTTTCATTTTATTCCTCGGTGAAGTTAAAATGACTATTTAGGTTGTTTTAAATTTTTGATGTTCTGACATTAATTAGATGGAAATTGGAACAAGCAACAAACGATATTTTTGAAACGTTTTGAAGAATTTTTGTTTTTTTACGCTTTATCCTAAAATCTTAAAGAAATAAGAAAATAAATGCAAAATTTTTTACATTTCTCTAAAGTGAATAGTTACCGAGATATCGCCGTTTAAGTAAGTCCTCCATAACATCTTGAGGATGCAGCTGAATTGCTTGAGGACTAATAAGGAGGGAACCTTTTTGGTGGAAATGAAGAAACCTTCAACTATGGAAACCGTGCAACATTTCCAAAAAAGTCACGTCACCTAAAGCAGCCGAAGAGGAAAAAAGTACAGAAAGTTGAAAAGAAGCAGGATGAGTTGTGCCAACTCAAACCAACGGAATTAGGTCTGGTCATTATTGAAGAAAATAACGAAGAAGAAAACAGCAGTAACAAAGACGACAAAAGCAACGTTGTTGGTGATATAAGGAAGATAATCACTAAACAACGAGCCAGAATTGAAGAGAAGAGGATCACTAACTTTGAATTCTTCAAGAACACACCGCAGACCTAGGAAAGCGATGTAAATGGAACACCAGAAAAAAATACAAAAAGCATTTTCCCAAGAGATAATCCTAAGTTGTTTTTATCCCGTGAGGACTGAATTGAAAAAAAGTTCCCCTTTGTCAGTAATATTTTAGATGAATTCATCAATGAGGACGCTAAACTTAACATTAGCTACAAAATTCCAAAGTTGGGAGCAGAAGATTTAATGGATAATTCTTGTGAGTTGGATACTTCACCCTTGCTCTTGAAGAAGGCTGTGGGTATATAGGAAAATATAAAGAGAACACAACTGACCATGAAACCAAAGGCGAGAAAAGTGGAAAAAGTGAGAAGAAAGTCCGCGCAAGAAGAAAATAGAAATCATATGAATAAGAGAACCACCCTTTCCGAGCCTTTTAAACCTTTCTAACTTAAAAATGAAGGGCTTAAAAATTCAACTCCGCATGTCATTTAGCCATTTCAATTCCCTGCAAAATGCGCTTTGGTGCAATTGAAAATCTTAAAAATTAAGAAAGTTCTCATTAAGTAACTAAGCGCGTGTTTACACGAGACTTTTAGTTGCAATCAATAAAAAATTATTTTATTACAAGGGAATAAATGTTTGTTAGATAAGAATGCACATTGAAGGCGTTTCTAGTCTTTAAAACCTTTTTTTTTTCATTGTATTTTCGACGAATGGGGTATTTTTTAAAGGTTGAAAGGTTGCAAGCAATAATAAAAGGTTTTATAACCAAGGAATTAATTTTAATTTGATAAAAATGCACGTTTGAAAGTGTTTAAACAATTTTTTATTATTTTTATTAAAACGGGTGGTTTTTTAGGGTTACAAATGTGGAATATATCAATTTTTATGTTTGATAGCACGTGAGAATACCTATACTACATGAGTAAAATAGATTTAAATCTATAAAATGCTGGAATTTGTATTTTTTCTACTTTTTCAATAAGGGATGGTTTTCATTTCTTAAAAACAAGTGTTTTTAGCTTTTTCAGCGCTTTTGACTAACTTTTGAAGTGGAGGGCGAGATAAGCTTAATCCTAAATTTTGAGAAAAATCTGCAGTTATAAAGAATTCGGAGGTATTACTATATTTTCAGCTTCAGTAACTGGACTTATATTGGCAACACATAATAAATACACTGGTTTTCATCAGAAACCAGTAGACAAAATTATTATATTTGTGGTATTATATTACCGGTAACCAGTTGTCCTCAAGGGGTTAATATGCCTGTTTTAATTATACAATGGGTTTCGAATATCTGCCCACCTGTTTGTGTTTCCTTTTTAAAAACGTTGGTTTGAATCGCCATCTGCTTTATATAAAACAATCTAATTTCTCATCTAGTTTCTGTATATTTCCTAAAAATTCTTGTACGTTATAATCGTAAAGTACTTCCTCTCCGCCTTCGACAAGAACACCCAGGACGGCCGCTTTATCTTCTGGCACTTCGGCGCCTTCGGGTTGTACCTGCCGGGTCCGGGAAAGATCTTCCAGTTCGGCGGCGGTCTGGCGTTCTGTTGGGACATGTCGAAGGGATGGAGAGCCGGTCTCATCTGTTTTATCCCCCTCATCTCGCTAAGGTTGTAATGAGCCGGCCCCGGGAATTTCGGGTCCCTGTAGCACAGGCTCAGGTCCTCGAGCATGTTCCTGGTCGTCGGTATCTTGGGGAAGCGCTTCGCTTGCAGGAAAAGTCCGTTCCTGGATTTCGAGGGGTGATTGAGGAGCATGTCGAGGGTGCTCGGCTTGATGTAGTAGTACTCGGGTACCTTGGTGGAGCTTTGGGCGAAGTGGTTCTTGATGGTCGATTGGTCCCTGGGGCCGGTGAATAGATTGTAGGGACCTCGTCGGGACACGACCTTTTTCGTGATGGTGTCGATGTTTTTGTCATCTTTAATTCTGTATCTGTTCGGTGCTAAATTCTTGCTGACCGCGGTGATTATTCTAGGTTTCTTCCCGTCCCATTCGAAGGGGGGCACGTTTGTGAATTGCTTGACTTCGACGGTGGAAATCATTTCAATCGGTCTGAAGTAGGTGTTCGGCGGGGGAATGTCGTCTGATTTGCTCCCCTTGAACCGTTTATCGATACCGAACCCGACGTCGTCCAGTCTCGAACTCCGGTGCTGATCGAACAAATCAACGTTGATCTCGTGCATCGCCGGTCCTCCCAGGGTCTTCTGGAACTCCCTCGCGTTCAGCAAATCGCGGTTCTTGAAGTCGAGGTACCTCGAGAACTCCTCGCACTCCAGCTCTCTCTTCCAGTCGAGGCCGTTCTTGTATTTGCATCGGATGTACTTGGGGTAGTAACTGACCGGGGAGACGTCGAAGGAGTCCTTCTTCATGGCGCCGGAGACGTCGAGCTCGGGGTGGAATCCGATTTTGGCGAATCTCTTCGTCGCCACCCCGAAGGGGGCGTACGTCCTGAACGGTTTCACGCTCATCCTTTCACTCGCTGCATGACACTTGTCACTGCGTTTAGAGAACATCTGGGTTGCTGACGGGAATTTGGTTCACTACTGAAACAGGGGGATCGAAAATGGTGCTTTGGATTGTTCATGGTAGGTTAAGTTAGGTTAGGTTAGGTTATGCAAAAGTACGACCGACAGCTTAGTTAGGTTTCGACCTTCTAATTTCCTAAAAGTGGTACAGTGTACGGTCTGGTAAAATTTTAACAAAATTTAATACTATTAAAATTTTCACGAGGAAATCTTTGCCTTTTTCCAGGTGGAATGGAACATCAATTATAATTTGAGGTAATGTTGTCCGTTCAAAAGTCTTTGTCTTTTGTAAATGCGATTTTCTGTAAGAGGTTGACTACATGAAAATTAAAAACGCACCACAAAATCACCACAGATCAATAAGAAAAACCGTTGAAAACAATGTGCGCATCCAATTTTCACCTTTCCTTGTACTTTTTGAGAAAAAAATTATTTTTCACCTAACCTCACTTTTCGTGCCATGTCCATTTTCAATCGGATTTTCCTTTCATTTAACATGAAACTTCAAAATAATCACACGGTTACCACGCGACGATGACACTTAAATGGTAGTTGTTAATTGAGGTATTGACCGTATTAGCATAATCCTTGTATGGGTACTTCGGTAAGCCCTAAGTCGCTACGTTATATTTGTGAATATGCTTTACCAAGTTTTACTTCAGCAGAGCATTCCCGAGATTTCTTCAACTATTCGTCAACTATTTTTAAACTTACTTGTTTCAATTTTTCAAAATTATTGGCGTAGCAAATGATCATGTTCTACGGCCATGTTGCCAATTTGGGATCTTCGGGTACAACCAAATAACATGTAAATGGCAATTCAGGAAGCTTTTCTTTATATAGTTGCACGTTTTAGGGGGCCTAAAGAAACACTTTTGGTTTCTAGTATTTTCAAATTTGCTCCTTTTTGGTACAGAAAAATCATTAAAATATCTTTTAAAAATCAAGTGACTCCGGGTTTTTTTATCTTATCTAATTGTTTTGATAATATAAGGTATTATGTTTCAGGGTCGCTTTCAGCACATGTTCTCAGAGTTGAGACCACTAGATTTTATCCATGTACATATATTTTCCATTTTTTAAACATGTATGCAAATTCCCAAGCGAAACACTGTTAGGAGAGAATCGTGAATTTTTATTGTTACTAAATCATTTCTATTAAAACTATTTCCAAAGTCAATTGAAAAAACCGTAGAAACGGTCTACGACCAATTAAATTTTCGTTGAGAGATCGACCAACCAGTGTTCCTATCAACGAACCAAGTAATCCCACTCTCGTGTTATGAAATAGCAATTTCTCGGCATAAGAATTGTTTTACAAGGATAACGATTTTGTTCTTTATCTTAAAGCCGCTCTAGAATTACTATATTTTTCGTATAAAACCGCATCAGCTCTTAAAACCAAATTTTGTAAGTTGAAGTTGTTGGTTTATAAAATTAATATGCCATAACTTGGCCTCTAAAGAAAAGTCTTTCAGTTTTTGTTTAATTAATTGCTTTCACAATTGCTAAATTCATTTAAGCATTAAAGCAATTATAGCAGTATATAAATGCGTTCACAAAAGTATATAATTCACATTGTATATTTTCAATAAAGCGACTTTTAGAAATAATGCGTGAGCTTTCCTGCTTGTACATTCTTGACCACCGTTTGCTACAATGACATCTTATTTATGAAGATCTAAAAACCCACGTAAAAGTTAAAAATAAAAATGTTTGAACGAGGATCATCAGAATCTTTTTGGATTTTACGAGTCGTACGACCTTATTTCAGAATACATTTTGGAAAAATTCTCTCCCGTCTTGTGGCTGTGACTATCAAATGGAGATTGACGTCGATCTAACTTTAAAGCAGAGGTTACCTTGCGTTAAATACACGTGCGTGGTAATTTTCTGTGTATGTATATTTTCTTCGCGAATTTAAAAGTATAGGCAGTTAATTATGGTAATTTAACCATAATTTTATAAAACGCAGACCGATCACGAGTGGACGCCTGTTTTGAGTAAATATAAGCGGACGATGATTATTAATTTAAAAAGTAAGATACGTGTCGCGTGCACAATACGAAACCGACACACTGTGCAAATAACGTCGACCATTGTATTCAGAATTTATTATCGGCCCGATGGGCTTCAAGAAGTATTTAGACGAATCGCATTTGTTATTCCAAGCAGATACGAAACGTCTACTTCGTGGCGTATTTGTGACTTGTTTGTTGATTATTCATTATTAGTTTAATTACCGAAGATTATGTAAATTAGTCTGGTTATTTATCGAACCCGATGGCGACTTAAGTCTCATGGATACTCGTGGATAAGCTGAATCCACGCGGAACGACGGCCAATCGATATACAACGAAGCCTACCGCTTAATCTTCTGATTATCCAACTAGTTCCTTATTAATTCTAATATATCGAGACCTCGGTTGAATTCAATTTAAAACATTTTATGGTGTGCATTTATAATTTTATTGAGATGATTATTATGATTCTCATATTTGTCATCAGCTTGTAGTATCTAACTAGTGAAGTATTCTAATTAAATTTCTTTTTTTTTTGCAGGTAAGCGTTGATCCTAACGTCATTTTCGTAAGTAGCTTTTACTTTATAAAACCCATTACACGGTCGAGCTTAACCTTAATTACGTTATAAGTGAAGAGTGGACGAGGTACTGTCAAACTTAATTGCGACAAATTTAAAGCGTAACTTAGCAGGATAATTATTTTTATTATTTTTTGACCTGTGTGAAATTACCCTTACATTTTGTCAAACGGTTGATATATCAGTTTTTCATCACCTTAATTTATTTACCTAGAAATCAAGCTCTTCCAGAGTCTATTCAAAATTTAAATACAGATTAAAGGAAACTTCGATGGTGAAGAATTTAAACGCGATAATTAACAAGATATCAGAGAACTCAACCATAAAAGCCTTTTCGGGTAACTCCACTGACATAATCATTTATAAATGATTGATTTATTTATTTAATGTTACTGCGTTGTTTGTCCATAAATAATGAAATTAATATATTCGCTTTTTATGTAGATTTCAATGAAGTTACCTTCGTGGTTTTTATCACGCAATTTGATATACACGTATTATACTAATTGCGGTGGAAATGTTATCCGGAAATAAAATGTGACGTTTAGCTCTTTTAATAAATAACTCAGTGATTCTAGTCGTGTTCGATTTCAACATTTTTAATAAACAAATGTGACTAACGGGCAAATTTACAATCGCGCCTTGAGGATTCCTCAAACCTCAAGGCGTACTTACTGTGCCATCCGTATTTTATAGTGAACTAAGTGCACCTTAAGGATGAGATGAGGCTGAGGTCTGTTTGATCTTATCTTGAGTAGCCCTCCTTCAAGATGAATTTATGAGTACGTCAATCGAATTATTAATAATATAAAAGGATTACCTAAACGGTATTTTAGAGACCGGCAAAATCCGTCAGATTTATATAGTGAACGTGAGTTTATAAGGAGGTATCGCTTTTCTAAAAATACACCTGTACATATTATTTTGCCTCAGATTCATGATGCTCTTCGTAAACCCAATAATAGAGGTTTGCCAGTGCTTCCACTGATCCAATTATTAATCAGTTTACGATATGGTACTAGAATTTTGCAGGCAAGTTGCATTTTTATATATGTGCTTATATCTAGAAGAAGAATGATTACTTATGCTTTATTAGAGTTTTTGAACTTTATTTATCTATTCTACTATTTCATATTTATTTCACGATCTACAGTGTCTCTAATAATAAAAAAGATTTCAGAGTCTTTAGCAGAAAATATGAGGAATGTCGTAAAATTCCCAGAAGACCCTTTTCATTATCAAGTTTTTATGAATGAATTTAATCAAATTGCCACTTTCCTGGTGTAACATTTTGTATAGACGGCACCCACATTCCAATAAAAAATCCTGGAGGTGCTCTAGGTGAAATATACAGAAATAGAAGGAGGATTTTCTCCTTTAATTTATTGATACTTATATTATCTCAATAATGATTGATGAAATTGTTTAAAAAGTGTTATTTACAGGTGGCATGTGGCCCAAGAAAGTAAAAATTAGATATTGTCGCTAGGTATCCAGGATCCACTCATGATAACACAGTATTTCAGAGAAATGGGGTTCATGTCAAATATGAAAATAATGAAGTGCCAGGTCAGCCTATAATTCTTTGTTTAACATCAAATTTGCAATATGAATCTGTTATAAATTATCTGTTGTTACAGGTAAAATATTAGGTGACAATGACTATGCATGTAAAAGATATCTGCTAACGCCAGTTGTACATCCAAATACACATGCAGAAAGAAATTATAATGGGGCTCATAGAAACACCAGAAATATCTTCGAGAGATGTTTGGGAATCCGGAAAGAACGATTTAAGTGTTTACAAAAGAGGGTTGATGGTTTAAATTTACTTTTTCTTAGTTGAATTACGAGTATTAATTTGTCTTAGTATATAACCTCACTTTGACATGATCGTAGAACCATAGAAATGGAAATAATACTCCATAGACCGGTTCCTTATTCACGATTTCCGCTGTTATCCGAACTTTTACCTTCTTAAGTGCTCCTTGGCGGAGGCAAGAAGATTTTGTAACTATCGAACAGCTTATCTGAGATTTCACCAACCAAGGCCCCCTTGATTATTCCTTAAGTGATGGACTATAAATTTGACTGGACAAAATGAGGTATCCACATATGTCATAATAGCGTTCCATTCGCGAAACCTTCGCCGTTAATACATCCGACTGTCGCGAAAGCAAATAAGTCCGAAAGTCCCATTAAAAACAGTTCGAACCTACGAAACAACTCCAAACCGAAAGTTTCACAAACATCCAAACGGCTGTAAATAGCTTGGCGCCCCAATAAAAATAGAACTTCTCAACGGAATAAAGCGATAGGCATT
Source organism: Cryptocephalus primarius (assembly GCA_963576515.1). Taxonomy (NCBI): domain Eukaryota; kingdom Metazoa; phylum Arthropoda; class Insecta; order Coleoptera; family Chrysomelidae; genus Cryptocephalus; species Cryptocephalus primarius. The sequence continues at coordinate 11,777,094 of OY754939.1, forward strand.
CACTTGTGTACGAGCCCGAATTATTTCCAGCGAAGTTAATTGACAGAAGGCAGTTATATACGTCGGATAAATAGAATTTCAATTAGGGATTCTGAATATTGCATATATTACGCTATTGCACCAATTCTCCTAGGGCGTATTTATGTCAGACGTTGCAAGTAACTCGTACCCATCGCGAAGTTAAACTTAATTGAAAAATCATATCTATGCCGTCGTCATTGGGGTATTTTCCGTAATGTTGACCAAGAAGCTTTTGAAGTGGTGAAAAGTTTGATATTATTTCGTCGATGAGACACTCCAGAAGTTATAGCGTACATCATCAGCTACGGAAATCTCAAGATTCAGCTGTTAACTATTTTTTAAACTTCTAAAAAAGTAGAAACAATCCAATCCAGTCCCCTGGATAGACCTGTCTTATAAAATTTGAAGTATGGATCAAGCGACTTTAAACTTGTGCTTCTTAATTTTCTAGAGAGCAAATAATTTATTTTCGAATCCCTTGAGTTCGTATAACAAATTTGTGTGCATCCACTGCGAGGCAACTTTTATCTCCCCCTATCAGAATTACTCATACGTAGCAGTTGTGATTGAAATTTGTAGTATGCTTATGTAACAACCTTTAACGAGATTCCGCACCCTAAATTTCGTATTTAAACAGGCTAATCTGATATGAAAAAAATAGTTGCGCAATGTAGAAGACTATCTAAAAATGCTAATTACATTTTTTCGCCCTATGGTTATTTACTATCACCAATAATCACCGAACTTGTCATAATGGTATTCACATTTTTTCTCCAATAAAGGTTGAGGGCCGAATCACCTGTTTATGAATAATTTTGATTTCAGTAAAGGGTTGCGTTCAGTATGTTTCGAAAAGTCATGAGAGCATGAGTAAGTGTTTTATTCAAGAATTAAATGTAATATTAACCATGATTTTAAGGATCTATTTAACGATTTTAATAGTAAGCCTCGTTCGAAACTGAAATTACCCGAAAGCAATTAATTTTATCGCGATCAAAAGTGAGTTTTGGATATTTTTTATTGTAGCAGAAACTCTTGAAACGCATCATTTAAAAAATCGAATTTGAAAACAAGACTTTGGCAAAACCCTGTGTAGCCCGCTTCCAGAATAGTCTTAATGTAAGTGCTCTTGCGATTTTAAACCATGATACTCAAGTTTCCCTGGAAATATTGAAACTAATTTCTTGAAAATACTCACTTGTTCTCACACATCTGCTTTTACAAACGTTTTCTTACAAACTTGCCTTGTAAATTTATTCTTGCACATATGACCTTACAAAGTTGCTTTACGTACTTGGTCTTACACACTTAGCTTACCCTTACAGATTTGCTCTTGCACATTTGCACCTTTCGCCAAAAAACAGAGTTTGCTCATTGTGATTTTCTTCTAAAAATCATGTAATTATTATCAAAATTTGCAACAAAAATCGGATCGTGAAAGAATTTCGTTCGTAGGCCATTTACCTTTTGAGACTACTAAATTACGCCTTTGTAGGTTAAAAAAACACGTTATTTTGGAAGCTATTGGAGGGAGTGAGTGAATGGAAATTTAGCCCCAAATTGATGGACGTTCCCTCGACCTACCCTGCGAATTTCGTTACAAAAGCCACACGCTTATTTTTGGTCCCACCAAAGAAAAGGTAACTTCATTTCGAATTTGCCCAAATATGCTCCAAAACTCGATAAGTCAAATTTCGGTTGCCGATCACATTGAAAGGTTCGCAATATCGCAAAAACAAGTGGAGTGAACGAATTGAAATTGGGCCGCACAACGAATGGATGTCCCTTTACTTTCCTTACGTAGTACGAGTTTCGTCGCAAAAAGATTAATTTTTAATTCCAAAGGGTAGGGAAGTTAGCCAACTTCCTTGCGATTTTTACTAAAATGCTGTAAAAATTCCGTTTTGATCATTTCATTATGCTTCGTTTTTTTGGAAGTTTCGCCGACTCGTCGTCGACGGCATGTTTTGTAATAGACCATTATTCATTCGGAAACGTCAGGATTTATGGAAATATTTAACGAACTGTCATAGCATTTGTAGTGCTAATTAGAAAACGCACGTTTGATTCATTAGAATTGATGATTTACTGAAGGGGGCGTCCACGTGCGGCCTACGGACGTCCAGGAATCCATCGAATGAAGCCATTTATTTAATCAAAACACCCACTGAAAGTTTTATCAACGTTTGTGCAGCATGTGAATTATTTATCGGGCTCGCGTGTATCCCACAAAAGTGAACATGTATACGAGAGACACGACGCAGACGTCACAAAGTCAACGTGATCACACAGCAGGCATTCGTAAGCAGCGTTTGTTTCCTCCTTCATGGCCTCGACAAGTTACAAAGTGATTCGTTTTTTTGATTTTGAATACCTACGAGCTATGAAATCGTTATTAACCCGTTTTAGGTATTAACAGGTTGCATTCGGTGTTTTTTATCAGCGCGAGCGTTTATCTTTGCTTTTTTATCTTGACATGTACTGCGACTGTGGATCTCGAGGGCGAAGTGCAATATACTTATGTAAATTTTTGCGTGACCATCTGGATCACGGCATGGTAAACGAGAAGTCGATACCTCGTTAAAAGCGACAGATTAAGAGATTAAGGTTGGAATTTTAAAGTTTGTCTTTATATATACTGCTTTTTGGCAAAATTTACGAAACTGTCTATTTTAAATTCTGCTGTAGGCGATCCATTTTCTTAACCTCCTCAGAGGCATGCGCTTGTTACTCACGCCCTCTACCTTTTTTCAAAAATTACACTAAAGGTCTAGGTAATTTACTTGCGCATCTACGCATAAATTCTATACCTGTAGTTTGCCGCCGCGATAATCCCAATTTCTTCTGCCCTTAGTGCAATTGTCTGTTCACGATATCGCGAACTTGGTAAGAAGTTTGATACATATCGATTCACATAGAGGGAGATTCTTTAATGGGACGTACGATGGCGCCATAGACAACTGCATTATACTATATTAGATACATACCTCAAATTCATAGTAAATTGCAAGTCTGACTAAATAAACTGCAATTGAAATAAGTAAAGGCGAAACTTTACACAAAACGTACATTTATTCCTGGCAGTGTGGCAATGGTAAGAAAAGTTTTCCAGTGATGGATTGAAACTTGCGCGTTATTTATTACTGTTTATTATTGCATGGATTAGTAAAGGATAACTTAGGGAGAAATGACGGATTCCGATGTTTCGTCACCGGATAATTCTGAATGTTCAAAGTTGTCCATGAAATTCCCTTTGAAACAAATAAGGCCAAAAGTTTAAACATTTTTTAACAATTTGTGCCTTAGTTTAACCATTCAGAATACTTGGAGCATTTCCGTCTGAGCAGAAATATGTAGCTCGATGAGATTGTTACAAATTACAGTGTGTACTCATACTAAAGCTGATATTGCTAAAACACACTTTATTTTAATTTTCTATGGTTTACTAGGCACTTAACTTTCGGTTTCCGTAATACCGAGGATGATTTAATATCCGTATAAGCACTTTACACAAAGTAATAAGGCGCATGATATACTTCCTAAGTAGTTTAGCGCTTGAAATAATTTTCTGAGCAAACAATGAACAGCTAATGCAACAATTCTAAGGCTAATTTTTGCATATTATTTACAATAATAATTGCAGATTATTTGCAATAGTACATAAACAAATAACACAAATATTTATTTCATCAACAATCGACCTTTTTGTGTATTTTTAGTTCGATTGAAAGTCGAAAGGGCCTAGAAATCGAAAACGCAATTTTCGATTACCGATGTGTGCATTAATTGGAAGCGCCATCTCGTGGTGAAGAAAGAATTTCAAGATAGTGAAGTTATTTGACAGAGCACAATTGTTAACTATCACCTACTGACTGGTATGAGAATTTATTTTGGTAAAGAGTGACCATGCGCAACTTCTAGGATGTGATATGAGAAAACGTGGCGAAATCAATTTTTATTTACTATGGGATTGTTGTTTTATTTAGCTCGAATATATTTTGTACGGCTTAAAGCCGTTTCTTTTTGTTGAGGTGTTGTTGATTCGGTAATATTAGAGTTTTCGCATATCACATAACATTGGCGTTTACGTTGTTTTGACAGAAACGCATGCGCATTAAGCAGTAGGGCTATTGAAAGTGCTTAATGCGCACAGGCGTTTCTGTCAAAATCAGATAAACGCTAATTGCGCCTGGCGTTATGTGAAATGCAGAAACTCTCTATTCGCTAATTACATAACGCCGATGTCAATTTCCTCCAAAGTTGAATATGCCCATTGTTTTACTAGATAGTAAAAAATAGATTGGACATTCTGTTTCCCTTTTAATATGTTGCCCATTTGCGCAGTATATTCAAAATAATTTCTACTTTGTCCAGTAGTTTTAGGGTGTCGAAGTGTTTTACATGTCCTTCACACAACCACGCTGGTATTATTGGCCCATTCATTCTGTAGTGGTAATTTTCCACAAATGTTTCATAGTGCTTAAAGCTTGGTTATCCAACTTAGGTTTAAATTCTGCATAACAATCAATAATTCACTTGATGAAGGTGATTCTATTCTTTGTCTAAAAATTAACCTTGGAATTAGCCTTGAAATAAATTGTATTGGTAATATATTTTTCAGGCTATTTTAAATAGGTGTTACACATTTTGACTGGTGTTTTCACAATAATCACAGATTAGTTGTGACCTACGCAGTGACAGTGATTCGAAATCTTTTAAGAAAATTGTTTCTGATACGTTGTGAAATCAAAATCTTCGAAATGAATTAGATATCCAAAACCCCATAGACTATTGACCCATAGGCTGTATTTACTACAACCGTTTCAACAACATATCTCATTAACTTTCCTCGGTTTTTTTCCTTTGACATTCGGTTCGTCATATCAGTTGAAATATTTTTACTGACGAGATATTCAAAATAATACACGTGTTCGTCTGATGTGTGTTGACGGAGCCTATTACACTTCTTATTTTTCTGTAAATAGATCAACCCTTCACCATTGCTTCGACTTAATTTCATTTCTTGGTCGAAGGGGTGCATCTGAAAATAAGTTGTTTTAACTTCCTTTTCTGGTTCAGATGTTATTGGTTATGCATTGATTATACATATACATTAGTTATATATTGATGTGTGTAAGCTAGTTTCAGTAAGAACAAATACAAGTCTGTATTAAAGATTTGAAAGGACGCTTTAAGTTTCAAACGTTACATCATGCGATTCGACATAAAAGAAATGTATTAAAATGAATTCACGAATGTTACATGTCATGGAAGCATGAAACGTCTAAAATATCGTTTAATTAGTTAATAGATTATTATCTCTGACGGTTTAACAGGGACGCTATTAAGAAATATAAAATATTACCAGTGTTCTAATCTCTCCTACACGTTGCTATGTGAAATGCGCTTATTAATATTAATAAAATCTTTTAAATCAAGGAAAGCGTACTTGATGACTGTGTGCATTCGTGAGATTTTTAAAATCTAGTTCATGGTTAGACAGAGGCGGTCGCTTGCCAGCTTTAAACAATTCACTGCATTCATTTTTTTATTTTAGCCTTGGTTAGTCTGGCTAAAATCGACCCTGTAGATATATTTATCGTAAGACACTGAATTAATTTGTAGTCATGAAATTTCTAGTGCTATACAAAGTTTCTTTTTTAATTTTGGTGATAATTGAGACTTTAAATAGAATCAATCGTCTTTCTAGGAAACTGACCCAATGTTTAAATTGCAGTGTTTGTTTGTGGTTTTCTCCACACTGGCGATAAAATTTCTCAATAAGAAGTTAATGGAACTTCCCACTATACGTTACATTAAAATATTTACTAATTATCATTGGTAAAGTTATAATCTATCAATTTATACTATGGATGTTTATTAAGTTACAATCACTGTCGGTATCACTAAATGCTCTGGCTTTCATGTGATCAAACCAAATATTTGCTTGCATTTATTTATCCTTTACAATCTATAAAACTATGGCAACTCTAAAATTGCTTTCTACTGCTCTAGATAGCAATGCACTAGAAATTATAATGTGAACTATTGTGCAGTAAAATACAAGCACTTAGAACTTAATACAATGTAAAAAAATCTCGTGTCCTCAAATCACCATAAATTTCTATAAAATGGGTAAATTTCCCTAAAGAACTGAACAGCACAGCACAATAACTGAACTATCAATGGGCAAACAGTACTGAAACAATATCTGTATGTGGAAACTTATTTCGTCAAATCTTTTGAAACATGTCAATTATGAAAATAATGCCAATGCTAGAAACTTTGAAATAAACCTGCAATAACTATTTTATATTTTTGTAGCCAAAATTCACCTGAAAATGTAGCAAGACGCAGCAAAACGTTTTACATTTTGGCTCTGGTTTTACTAAAATATATTTTTGTTTTTGAAGTATTTAGCATGAGCTAAATATGGGGTAAATTTTAGGCTTCAATTATTTTTATTTTTTGAAGGCAAATTGATTTGCCTTCAAGATGAATTTCCATTTTTAAAAAAAAAGTTCGAGCAAAGTCCTTTCACCTATTGTGACACTTGTCAACTTACTGTTATTGTGTATTCACTTCAAATTTGATATTATTCCGTAACGAAAAAAAATTTTTCTTGAGAAAGTTCTCATTTGGAGATTTACATTTTAACAATTTTCGACTACTTATTAGCACAATTCAGGTTTGTGACAAATACTAATTCACTCACTATTGCTTGGTCATCTTTCACTAGAAATTCAGATCCCTATTCTTGTTTTTCAGGGGAATTTCGTCATTAATGCAGTTATGCTATGACCATTTATTCATGTGAAAAAATATTTCATGTTTATAAATTTTTTGAAAAAGTTTTCAAAAATATATCAATTTATCTTCGTTTTTCTATTCCTTGGCTAAACCTACTTGTTAAATTTTACGATGGCTTCTTATTGTCTTATTTAGAGAAAAGTTGTTTTTAGCACAGAATGAAACTTCCATCCACGAAGAACGTTGAAAGTCTGCAAGGAAACTAAATTTTCCTCCCGCCAACTGAAGATTCCACGATTTTTAGTTATTCTTTACTGTCAGCACATCTGGTTATTTTTTAACTTAAACTTTTATGCGCGACTTGGATGAGCAGTAAACTTTTTGTCACACGCCAAAAAAAAAGAGTAAATCACGAAGATAGGAATTTTGACGGAATAGATAAATATAGTAGGATCTAGTGTTTTGTTTTACATGTAAAATGGGTGATATGAGTAATATTGACTATGACGAAACCTACTACTTGGCCTCTGAATCAACTGCGGTAGATTTGTTAGGCATATCCCATTATGACTTTTAGAGGTAAAGCTTCGTTTCTTTCTCGCAAAAAACAGCCGTTTTGATAGTTTTAGTCATTTTTGCAAAAACTAAAGACCAAAGTTAATCCTACCACATGTCAGATTGCTGATTTTACTAACGCATTCAACAAGCTATTTGAACGTTTTCCTCTAAAAACTATATTTTAGCTTAGGGAAGCGAAAAGCATATTTTCTCCAACTTTGGACCTCTGCCATCACTTTTTTTATCTGTATAAATATGTGGGGATCCATGACTCATTTCTGCCTGGATTCCCCCAACTGGAAACTGCTCGTATCTGGTTACAAATTAAGGTCATGAAAATTACCTACAGCCTGGAGTAGATGGGCACTTGGTTTGTTTCAGAATTCGTACAGGGCATTTAAAAAATCTGACTGAATAAGTTCGCAGTTCCTTTTCTCCGGAAAGATGTGAAATCCATTTCACGAATTTACGGCTCTAAGCTAAGACGTGACCTGCCGGGACACGAGGTGCGCGACCAATTTGGGATACAAGTTAATTGCGCCTACTTTTTGAAAATAATAGCAGATTGAGAATGGAATGAAAAACAACCCTTTAAAGAAATGAAGTGTCCGACCCGAGTGCCCCCACCCCATAGGGTTTAGCACAAGTGGAGTTAATCACTAATACGTGTATAATTAACGTGCTAAATTAACAATTAACAAAACGAAGGGTTCTAATTATAAAATCGATTTAATCCTTAGGGATTTTATTAAAGCATGTTTGAACAGTGCTTACGCACTTTGGGCACAATCAATTTTCCCTTTTTCAGGGTTGAAAATAGCAATTTAGAGTTTTTCCTAACTTTAAATAATCTATAACTCAAAAAGGGTCAACTTTAGAGAGAAATCACTACGGATCTTTCTTGTTTCAAATGACCTGTATAACCAAAAAAATATTTTTCGGTGTCAAAAACAAGTCATTTTGGCAATTGATTTAAAAAAATTGTTTAAACAATTCATGACCAGCTTTCGGATTTGGCACCCTGCAGATTTGTTTAAAGGGAACTGTTTTACGTAAGATTGTACAGAAAAACCGAATCCGAATATTCCCTCGGACCCACTCACTCACACTGAGACCAGACCAATTTACTGAAGTCCGCCCAGGTCCTCTTTCTCCCAGGAAGGAATGACCTGGCAATGTGTCTGACGAGGAGAGAACTACGTTTCTAATACAAGACAAAGGCTTTGCCATAGAAAAGGGAAGGTAGAACGAGACCATTTTCATGGCCTACGAACATAAATTCGTGAAATGCGCTACACCTACCTAGTGTTTAATCGCGATTGCGATCGCAATAATCCCTTTGCGCTAGTTTTTGTTCCTCATAAGGCTTTACTCTACAATATTCGTTTTTATCCCGAGTTCAACACGTCGCGCTCACTTTTCTATTCCCGTGAAACTTTATTAAAACCACGTTTGTGACGCAGTAGATTAATGTCACCCCAGTCCTCGCTTCCTCTGAAGGGTGTATGACAGCTGGTATTTTTTCATTAAATCCGGGAGTGTATATTTTTAAGCCGGAACCGTTTTCCTCCACCGTCATCCATAATTCTCGATCAGGCGCCTCTGAAAATAGAAGGACCTCCGTCATCATTCAAATCGAAAAAGAAGCGAAAATGACAGACACCGAAACGATACATCTGCCCCGCTTTTAAGTACCCTATCGATTATAGGGATGAGTTACACGACATGTGTTGGGCAAGTGGAATGGATGGGAATTTATTAGTGTTGTTGTGATAGCGCTTAACTCGGATGTCAGCGTCGGGCGAGGCGAAAAAACTCCGGGTGTAAATAATGTGCGGTCGCCGGGACGTTTGTCTCCTACTGACAAATAGCCCGGGGAAATAACTATGGGTTGTATTAAAATGCAAAATTCGGTGCCGGATTAATAGTCCTTCACGCCTCGAACGTTCCGAGATTTATCGCATTCGACTTTCTCACTAGACGAGTTTCCAGTTTCTTCTACCCATTGTACTTTTACGTGAAACAAGGCGTCGAAATCCATTAACCGGTTTAATTAATTACGGAACGTTCCGTCATAAAAACGGAATAAATCTGTAATAGTTTGTTACTACATTGTAAAGTGACCGTAAGAAGCTTAAATTCCTAATAACAAGTTACGTTCGTATAACACAGCTCCACAAAGAAAAAAGTCCGGATCTGTAGATCAGACACGTGTATTCTTATGTGTTTTTCATCGCTGAATCCGAATCCGCGGTGAGAAAAAGGCCTGCACCCCTGGAATTGGTCCTAGAGGCCAAAAATGGCCCGTATAAGGTGTGAAACGTGAATTCATACGTGGAGACATACCAATTCCAAACCAAAGCCGAGTTCTTGGTCAAAAGGGTTTAGAGCCGACTGAAATTCACCCTCTGAGGTCGGAAAATGGGCTCTCGGGGGCCGGAAAATCCAGATTCGCAAGTCGGGATCGCAGCACTCGGGTTTTCATGTACTTTCATACTTTAGCAACGCAGACGACGGTGAAACCTTTCGAAGCACATTGGAATTCACGCCCTGTGTGTATATTTTCTTTTTGAATGATTTATTTTTTTATTTTAATTTATTAACTTTCCTCATTAACCAATAAATAAGATTTTAACGAAAGTAAATGCGATCCCGACGTGCGAATCTCGATTTTCCGGCCCCCGAGGGCTCATTTTCTAGACACGGGGCGTGAATTCCAATGGGCCTCGAACTGTTTCACCGTCGTCTGCGTTGCTCAAGTTTGAAAGTACATGAAAATCCCGATTTGAGAATCTGGATTTTCCGGCCCCGATGGCCCATTTTCCGACCTCAGAGGGTGAATCCCAGTCGGCTCTAAACACTTTTGACAAAGAATTCGGCTTTGGCTCGGGAATGTAATCTCGACACACACACAACTTCACGACAACACGACTTCACAACTTATAGGAGACAATTTTGGCCTCTGGGGCCAATTCCAGGGGTGCAGATCTTTTTCTGACCTCTGATTCGGATTCAGCGATGAAAAATACATAAGAATACACGTGTCTGATCTACAGATCCGGCCTTTTTTTGTTGGGTTTTGTAATCCTTAAAAGTACTCGCACGCTATTTTAACCAAACGAAACGAAAAATTTTACATCGTCAATAAAACGAATTGATTCTTAGAACGTCATAGAAAACAAACACTAACTTATTCCAAACAGAAACAATTCATAGAATCAATAACAACAACTGTACAAATAATCATTTGCTGCCATATAAGTATTCTATTAATGAAAATATAAACATCGTTATAACGGTTACTGATTCCCATTTACGTTTTTATTTTCATGAATTGAATTGATATTTCCACGTTGGGGACTCGAAAGTTGCGACTGCTATCGACTCTCGAACAGAAAATAAACTTTCAATCCAATTACCTTTGTCTTCCACGATCGTTTTCACTTAACCCGAAAATATTCGTATCGGCCGAGCAACAGGAAATGAAGTAATCTAGGAATTACGTGGTAAACTTCGAACAGATAGAATTGTTTATTAGCAAATAGGGTAATTAGTATTGTTGGTTCATCGATACCAAATATTTAAACAAGCGGCGAGCGAAATAAATTTCGATTCGGGTAGTTTGTGTTAATTGATAAATACACTCGGTTTTACGACCGGCAATTATTCGCTTTATCAAGCTCGGATGGGGGAAATGTTTGTTTTTTGAAAAAGTTTCAAGTGTGTAGATATTTTGAATTTACCTTCTATTCATGGTGGTTCATAGCAAAATAACTCTTGTTGACAGTTCTATTTATGTACCCATACCTTTAGTGTCTCATAACGGTCATATTGGGAAAGGCAGTAAAAAGGATTATCTACTCTTGAGAATCCTATTGTTGAAGGTAAAGTGAGGATTATCGCCCGTCGCTCACCCAAACTGTGACCGCACCAAAACTCTCACATGTTCTTAGATTGTCACCGGTATACTTTTCCCATAATTTGTATAGTAAAAATCCAGTGCTCGAAAAAGCCCTGTAAGGGGCTCTTTCTTTGAAGAATCACTGCTGTAAGTCAGATACTAAAGGTATGGACAAAGTATGGGTGGGATTTAGAGGAAAATTTACAATTGCATGACAAATCACAATAGTTTATGAAGAAACAAAAAGTGTCAAAAACGAATTTTGTTGGGAATTAACGATACCGACGAAGTTCAAATTTTCAGGACAATCGGGGAATTTGAAAAACAACAAATCTTTAAAAAATTTTCAATATTTTTGTTTATGAATACATATACCAACAAAAATTGTCTTAAGAAAAATTGTCCAGAATTCATTATGCGACATGAGAAAAACTGACCCATTTTAAAGGAAAACTTTGTTTTAATCTCGGTAATAATGGAAGCTAGAAGCTATTCTAGAAGTAGAATAATAGAGGACTAAATGAGAACTGGCAGATTTGTCAAAAATGTTCAGTTATTTCTTCAATTTTAGTTCTTAACGACTTAGTCCATTACTCATTTAAAGCGCTTGCTGAGGTTCTGGCAATGGCAATACCCCGCAAAGTATTTGAAATATTCCTTAAAGATCAAAAGCATTCGAAGTAAAAGACACCAAAGGCATATCGGTATAATAACGAAATTTCAATTACTTTTTAGCTTTCTTTAACAATCCATTAAAATCTTATGTATTTCACTTACCATTTTCACATCAAATACAAAGAAAATTCAAAATTCGGCTAACTCCGCGATGTTTTTAGCATTACCTCTTTATTGAACCCTATTTCGTTGTCTTAAATCCCTACAAGTGCCAGAATTGCTAAAATACACCCGTATCTCCATTCGAATAATATTCAATTAAATAATTATCGTTAAATTAAAATGAGGTAGCAGGCCCTGATATTATTATTTGTTATTATACATTACTGTTGATAATAATTGTTATTTATTTTGTAATTTTTACCATTGCAAAATGTGCTACTGTTTTCCACATCTTCCAAATAATTGTAAATATTATCATGAAAGATGTAATCTTATTAAGGGCAAAAGCTGTTCGACCACCCAACGTTAACGTAGAAGCTGCTATTAATCTTGTTATTAACAATCGTTCAATAAACACGCTGTCTAACACAACAAAATTAACACACGACAGTTGTTAGACATCATGCAATTGCTGCCATTAAAATTAGAGAACGACCACGTTTCCATTCAAACGACAAACTACTTAATGCGTCGTCGTGAAGTAATTTAAAAATAATTTCCTAAAAAAATGCAGGTGTATTTGTGTAGTTATGGATATAATGAATATAAGTTCCTATTAAAGTTAGTTTTGATAACTGTACAAGGTTGACGTCTAGCTTGTAAATCACTCTGTACTATATTCGAATTGATGCCCCTTTGACAGATTGTTATAATAAAAGATCTTAAAGTGTTTATATGTTTACTAAAAAGATGAAATGCTCTTCATTTACTCGAATCCAGTTAAACACAAATCGATATTAGTGTAGTTGGCAATCAAACATCATGGGTACTTATGATAATCTAGAAATAATTCATACAGTAGACTTCATCTGGCAAAACATGGATACCCGTAAGTAGTTAAATTAAATTTAATCAACGCTTACATGTAATTTTCGTTACGATTTATTATGTGAAGAGCCTGGTACAATAAATTTCTTTAAATATTTAATGGCATGCTTCAGAAACTAAAAAGGGATGCAAGGGTGTAGTGAGGATAATATGAAAAATTAAAATATAGCTTGTAGGTGTTGTTATACGGGGTGGTTCAGAGTTCATGTTACCAAGTTGCAAGGGTGATTTTTAAGATCATTTTAGCTTGTGGAAAATTGCAATTAAGGTTTTAAGAGCATTATTTACAGTTTTGAAACATAATTTTAATTCAGCACGTTCCGTAATTTCATGGTTCATATTGACAAATCATATAAGTCCATGGCGAAAGCATTGAGTTACAGAATAAAAGATATTTTTGCATTCTTAGCTCCATTTTAGAGATGTTGTGTGAGAAGTGATGCAATAAGTCGAAAAAACGTCAAGTATGCGATTTTTGTCATTTTTGACCTGTTTTTAATCCTCCTGCATTATTTTTTGGGGTACTGAGTCATCATCAAGTCCCTAAGATACTGAAACTCAAGTTTTGATCCTTCAGGAAAGATTCCTCTCGAAAACAGACCTCGGAAATCGTTTAGGCTTCCTGGCCCTCGGAATTTTTTCTTTTTAATTTTTTCATCCAAAACCCATATTTCACCCTTATTTTCAACCCTTCAAAACATTTCATTTAGAAACTGACCCCGGAAAACGCATGAGCACCCCCATGTGTTCCATTGTGACCTCGAAAAACTCTTACTTGTCGAGAACCACCTCAGCCCTTATTTCCAACCCTTTACCAACATCTCATATAATACCAATCCTCGATATGCTCCACACTTTTCTTCCGTACTCCCGAAATAAATAATACAACGTTTTCTATGGATAGGCATTTATTTATTTTAGGTGCTTAAAAAGAGGGTTGAGGGTTTACTTTTTCTTAGTTTAATTGTCAGAACTTTTACCTCCATGTCGGTGGCAAGAAGATTTTATTACTATCGAACAGCTTATCTGAGATTTAACCAGGGCTTCTTCCACCAAGGCCGCATTGAGTATTCCTTAAGTGATGGACTATGAATTTGCCCCTTAAACCTGTATTTGGATACCATTTGCATTCAGTATATGCTTGAAATTTGATGAATGTCATAACAACAATCAATAATTTGGAAAGTTAGATATGATTCTCTTCTAGGATAATACATATAGAATGGCAGGATCTAAAATTCTATTAAAGTTCTGTCAGGTGGCAAGAATTTTGTTTGGTTAAGTATTTTGAAGGTTTTATTCGTAGTAAATTTAGAATAGCAAAATTTGGATCTGTATTACAGTTTGACAGGTGGCTAGAACATTTGGACTCCGTAGATGGTTGAAATCTAACTTAACTTTATACCCTAACTGTTGTAACAAAAAATAATAGTTTAGAAGGTTATGCATGATTTTATTCCAAGATAAATCATATAGAATCGTATAGTAGGCAAGATCTAAATTTTTGTTATGATTTACATCTTATGTAGGTCTATATGAGGATCTATATAATCTATAATATAATAAGATGATTGTTTTAACCAAAGCATAAAAAGTAGAATGCATGTTTTACGTTGTCAGATCATTTATGGAAAGAAAAGGTAACATAAATGTGAATATTTCATTGAAATCGTTAGACACTTTTAGTTTACACTACCTACTACCTTTTATTTGTAATGTTATATGTGACTACAAGTTAAAATAGTGGACATAATTTAGTTAATTCGACTCGGTCAGTCTGTCTATTTCGAGCGAAATTATGTTGTTACAGTAAGCAAAATTTATTAACCATTTCCAAATCTTCCACATCTTCCGGGCCCACCTTTTCATAATTAATAAAACGTGAGAGGCTATTCACATTATTGTTTTTCGTGTTGGGTAGAAAGCCGACCTGTGGGTTAATTACTTCGCAGCGGGACGTATATTATCAGCTAATTAGGCCGTAAGTGGAGCGGACAGAAGCGTGCCGTTATCAATTCGATGTTAGAATATTAAAGCCGTTCTGTATTATATTAGCCAAATTGGCGTGACACTGTTTATACCTAAACCTGTTCGGATCGCCCGGCCCCCTGATAATCCCGGATTATCTATCATCACATTCATCACACTCGGTTACTCTGCATATATAACTCCAGCTGACAATTAGCTGAGCACAAACGCACAGCTTCGCGTTTTCGCGCATATACATACATATGGGTTACGTACTACGTGTATATGTATAATCCGGCAGCTTTCACCTCGACCTCTGACCCGTATTCCGATTCCGATCCGTCGCAAATAGAAATCCGTTTCGACGTACCGTACGTATAGTACGTACGACGTGCTCTTATATTCATTCGGAGTGTCGAGAAACGTAAGAGCTCCGCATTACGGAAGTGGAGGTATAAAAGCCGAAGACGAATTGACCCGAATTCGGGCATTAATTCGGCGCTGCGGAAGCCTTCCGGAATATTTGTAGCGGCGGAACACGCAGGCCGTCGGGACGTATGAATGTTTAAATTCAATTTTTTCTCGTTGCCGAGGTTTTATTCGGTTTAAAGGTGTATTTTGAGAGTAATGCGACGTCGGGTAACGCGTCTGTGGAGATTTTAGTTCCTTTGGCCGACGTGAAGTAAGGCCGGGAAGTAAGCAGTAAAGAGTTGTCGAAACGCTATCAAAAAGCCCGCCAACGCGGCGAGATTAAATTTTTTGGTAAACATTTTCCTTCATTCGCTTCGATCTCAAAAATGGCAATTTTTTTAGTAAAGCATTACAGTATTGCGGTGCTTGAAGAATTAATTTTAACTTGAAGAAACTAGTATTTTTTGAGAGAAAAAATAAAATGTGAGAAGTTTGGCCAAATTTTCAAAGTGAAATTTTTAAATGTTTTAGAATGTTATTCTCATCGATTGAAGGATAATAATAAAGTTTGATTATTTAACTTTACGCCGATATTAAATATTCGTGAAAAAAATGTGGAGAAATAAGTGGAAAAATTATTATAAACGGCGCAATTTTCGCGCCTTCGCCGTTTTGAAATTTTAAATGCGGCTGTGCTTAGCCGAGATAGGATAGTGGCTAAACCACCATCGTCCTTTACATCGTTTGTCGTTTATGTCGTACTTTATAATGTTCCTATAAAAAAAAAACCAAACAGAATCAAACCGCCTAACCTACCTCTGCTTTCCGGAGGATTCTACACAGGAACTAGTATTTTATAATATTTCTAAAAGGAAAAACAATCAGACTTACAAAGTAATACGATTTCAATGGGTTCTCCTCGGTCGATTAACCAATACCATTTAAGTGTCATCGTCGTGTGGCAACCCTGCGATTATTTTGACGGTCCATGTGAAATGAATGGAAAATCCCATGAAAATGGACATGTCCATAAAAATTTGTTAATTTATATGTATTATTGTGAAATATCGTGTGAAAATTAGTGCGATACGCGTAGAAGACATTCCATGGATGTAGCAGAAGGAGAAATTGGTGTTCCCTCATATTAGCCATATTGATTAGAAGTCGACAAAATAGCGCTTCGCAGAAAAGTGAGGTTAGATGAAAAATAATTTTTTTTCATAAAAGGAAAGACGAAAATTGAATGCGCACATCTTTTTCGACGGTTTTTTATTGATCAGTGGTGATTTTTTGGTGAGTTTCATGCAGTTAACCTCCTATGGAAACTCTCATTTTCAAAAGGCTATAACTTTTGAACGAATCATTTCCTCAAATTGTAATTGATGTTTTTGAACCAGTTTTTTCAAGTACTTTCTAGTCATCAATTACTTTTTTCAAAACTCCACGTGGTGAAAGGTAAAGGTTTGCCAATTCTTTTTGGTGAAAATTTTCTTTTCTGTTGTGAACAAAACGTTGATTTCATGTCTTTTACATCTCACAGTTCTTCTTTTACGTTTTTTGGATTGATTTGATTGGTTACTAGGAGTGCTTGGGAGAGTCCTTACCTGATTCATAGTGAAAGCAATGTAAGAAATTTGTTGGTGTTAATTTCTAAAAAAGTTAACACAACACTAACTATTACAATGCAAAAATGAATACAACTTGTCACGAAAATCATAGTGGCCAAAAAGTCAAAAGATTTATTTAGTGTTGGTCCTTTGACAGTCCTAGGACATCAACCTGTCCCATTTTTACAGGAAATAGGTGCATCCAGCATGCTGAATTAAAAATCTGTACACAATTGACTTTATTTTATGTGGGGAACCGAAACTGGTGGCAATTTTCCTTTGAGGTAATGCATGCCCTTATTTCATTCTGCTTTGTAGTTATTTCTTGATGCCACGCATTCGTTATGCTTCTTCTTCCTCTTCTTCTTCTTTAGCAGTCATTCCTTTTTCAATAGTTGTTCTTGGAGATGCAAATTTAGAGGTGGCATGGTGCTCAGCACTAGAAGACCTTTCGTATGAGTAGGTTTGGTAACACCAGCGATCATTCTCAATGTGTTTTTGAGTTGAACATCAATTCCTTGTACAAGACGATTGTTAAGCTATATTGGTGCATATTTTCCACAATTGAAAAGGCGAGACTTTTAAGCGATATTGTTTCTCACATTGTGTCGCAGTGCTTTTACATAATATTGTTTCTCATCTCCAATTTCCTGCTTAAGTAATGCTTGCGATTTGCTATTTTGCTAATCTACGCTTTACGTTGTCACATGCTTTCTCAAACAAATCCTGCGAAAACATTATTTTTTATTGGTCGAGACACTTTTGCATTAGCCCTTGAGTTAAGAATAAGACTTCCCCTGTTAAAACTGTACCTCTGTTTTGGAATATTTCCTGTGTGATATACTCTGTTGATTAATTCAAGCAGAATATCCATGCTTTCATTATTCAATAGCTTAATAACTTCTGCATTGTGTTCGTCAGGACCTGCAGTTTTTTTTTTATTTTTTGTATCTTCCAATGCTTTTAGTAATTCTTCTATTAATATTTCTGGGCCCTCCCGTTCACCATATACCTGGTCAAATTGTTCTATGTGACGATTGCAGCAGTCTCGGATGTATTTTTGTCATTGTTTTACTTCATCCTCTTTGTTCAATATGGCCCTCTTAGTATCGTCTTAAATTAGACTATCGTCTAAATGCCTCTAGATTGAATTTGTGTAGTTGGGCTGTAATGCTGTTTATTTTAAGTCTGATTCTGATTTGAGCTACCATTAGGATATGCTCAGACTCGATATTTGCTTCGGGATGTTTATTGCGTTTCTATATCTGCTATCGACCAGAACAAAGTCAATCTGATTTCTAACTGTTGTACGTATTTTGTCCCGAGGCGTATATCTTTCTGGAGTGCAATTTGAACCATGTATTAGTTACTACTTGGGACTCCTCTAGACGAAACTGCTGGAGGCGATCTGGTTTTTCGTTTCTCACTTCTAATCCGTGTTCCCAAATCAAATTTTCACGTTTCCCTTTGCCGACCTTCGTGTTGAAATCACCCATCACGATGTTGTTATCGTTTCACCTTTATTAAACCTACCTACCTAAGTTATTACCTAAAAGTGCACACTACGGCCTTCTTGTGTTAATAATATACGGTTGCCTTGAATTTAAACCTCCAATTAAATTATTGCTTCAGATAAAGACAAATTCATTGAACATTGCCCTGGAATCATATTTCAAATGGGTCAAATCGCATCATTTAAATCTGACTTGTGCATTTTTTGTACTCGCGTCTTTGTAATAAAAACCGAAAACACTAACTCCGTTATCGTTACGGAAACTTCCGCACTTCTGAAGTTGTCGCCCCGCAGGACAACTTCAATGTTACTTGCAAGTTCGAGACTGCAGATAACGAGATGCACTTGCAACATTTAAAAGATATTCGCCAAGAAATTACTTCCTGTTAAGTTATGCTCGAGCATTCTCGACGTACTAATGAGTTTTGTTGAACTGTTTCATATTTTATGCATTTGACGGAATAATGCATTCATTAAGGAATGTAATAGATACACATTACATTTAATTACGAAAGTTGTAGTGGTCGGTTTGGGATTTTCTCTTCTGTATTAAAGTCATTATTCGTTCATTCTTTGTTTCGGTTTTGAGAGGTTCTGCGAGGGTCGCAAAATGAGCCGTGCGTAATTATTTTAGGATTAAATAACCAGGTTATATGGAATTTTCGCAATTACTTGTCATTGAATTTATGTGACGAACTTTCAAATTTTGAATTTCGACACCACTCGTAACGAATGTTGCGGAAGTTAATACTGTCATTATATATCTGATTTTTAGGTAAAAATAAATGAAAAATATTCCAATAACGTGTACTCTCTTTCCATAATCACTTGGCAAGGTAAAAATGCGTAACAGCTGCTTAAGCATATGAGGATGCCGAAGAATGACAGATGTGCAATTTGGTATTTTTAGTGCTACAAGTCACTTTTAAATCCGCTTTTAAAAAAAGTTTTTGTGAAATTATTTTGCAAATAATCCAATCGTTTATTATCGGGAATAATCACAAAGCCAAATTTCTCAGTGAAGTTTGTATGAAGTGCAATGAGGTCTAATCAAAAAATCCGAGTGAAACTCACGCTCCACTAACTGTAGAACGTCCTGCTATATACAACGCGTTAGGGAAACAACCTGCAAATTTACTGATGGATAGTACAATACTTGTCAGGTCCAAACGCGAGTAGTATCAGTCCTTAAAACGTCATAGTCGCTTAGTGTATTTTAAATTTCAGGTAGGTAAGTGTTGACAGAGATTCCAACAGTTTAACCTATCAACAATACCTCCTCAAATTATCGCACTGATTGATACCAAGTTGATTTTAACACAGCCAAGTTTAATATTTTTGCGAAAAATGAAGCGATTGCTTATCTGCCTCGTTATATATTTATCATATTATCGCCTAATAAAGAGGTGTTACTACGCCAACGTACTTCAAACATGATCTCTCTAGCTGACATATCTCAGTTAAGTATAGCTTTGAATTGAAGCAGCAAACATTCGTCAGGATTTAGTACCAATATAGAAACAAAACGATGCATTAATGTCATATATTTGTACTTGGCTCGTAGCCCTTGCTTCAATATATTTCCAAGTTCGCAAGTCGAAGTTCTGAATAACTTCGAAAGTTTTAGAATCCTTAATCAATTTCCGAGAAAACCCTACGATTTAAAATAGTGACGACATTTGAAATATAGACGCATTTATTCACTCGCTCTCCAATACATCGTTAAACAGTTTCGAATGTTCTACAGTTGCCTGGGTTTTATAAAGGGTTTAGTTGTGTCAACCAAAGGAAATGGATTAGCTCTAAGCCAAAGCGTGTTGTTCATGTTAAACAATGAGGAGAAATTCCAAACTTTACTTTTGTAATTGTTAAAGTTCATATCAACGAATACCACAAACACACGCTCTTAAGATGTCCCGCAAATCCGCTATGGGGGAACTTTTAGCAGGCGGTTGTTACAAAATTGGCCGTCTACAAGACGCCGTTTTGGACTTTAAACAGGCGACTTTTTAACGTCTCCATGTCGATTTAAGTAGGCTTAATAAAGACCAAAAACAGACGTCTTTAAGACGTCCCGTAAGTCCGCCAAGCCGTATGAAAAATCAGCTTTAATCAGGCCGTTGTTTACAAAACTGGACGCCCAACGACGTCGGCGCTCTTGGATGTCTAGTTCCCATATCAAACAGGCTCAATAGCCTGTTCATCAATATGCCAATATCAATAAAATTATGCGTTCATTTAAGGCATTTAATAGTGCAGACAGAAAATATATGTTAAATGTACGTCTTGAAGACGTCACATTTTGAACACCAAAGACTTCATGGCGTTGAAGTCCTAAGAAAACGTCCATTTTCAAACACAAAACAGAAAAGATTAAAATCGACGTTAATTGGGTAACTTTAAGTCGTACAGCTTTGGGTGTCCTAAAAGTATTTTTCAGACATCAAACGGACAAGACAAAATCAATGTTAATTGGACACCTTTTAGTCGTACAACTTTAGACTTCTTAAAAATGTCGTCACATGGACGTCCATCTCGACATAAGACTTACATTTCAGGCATAAAACAGGCAAGACATGAAATCAACTTTAATTGGACCTTTGTAAGAAGTACAGCCTTGAAAGTCTTACAGACATCCTAGACGTACATACATTTTAGACATAAAAATGCCAGCACAAAATATCGCCGTCATTGGACGCCCTTAAGACATCCATTTTAAACATAACACCCGACATGACAAAATAGACATTAATTAGATAGCTTTAAATCGTAGTTTTGGACGTCTTAAAGACGTCTTGACGTGGAATATTTATGTCTTCGGACGTTCTGGCGTAAAATGGACGTCTGTCTGAGTACAGAAGTCTGATTTGAACTAAAATCACACTAAACTAGCATATAAGTCAAACTTCAGCTGAAATCCTATTCCAAAATTCGATCAATTCGACACTGCTATGACGTTAAGTAGTGTTTATTAAGACTGAGCTTAAATCAGATGGATCCAATTTTGGTTCTATTAGTTTCAAGCATTCTTGTCTTTCAGTCCCCCGTTCCATAAAACGTGTGTTTTGTACGTCACGTAAAGAGCCTGCTTGGAACATGTCATAACTCAAGCCAACGTGATGGAAAAAGAGAGTCCGCAATAAAGAAAGCGGCTCTCACCGTCGACTCTCGACACTTACCACTTTCGGCTTTCACATTCTTATTCAATAAATAAACGCCGCTTCAGATTTTTCCTTCTACTCTTTATTGCCCGAATACTTTCTAAAATGTTTAATTGAAATAAATTTGTTTCACGCCGAGATGAACGTCGTTCACCGAGCTGTAATAAATCGGTGTATTATGGTTTCTTCTGCGGGTCTTCGGTTTCTCTTTATGCTAATCGGGATGATTGTTCTTTGAAGTTTTAGGGGGTCCAACCCTTCATCTTGGCAGTAATTCGGTGGTGGAAATGGGGGAAACCCTGCACAATCGAAGCAAAATCAGGGATTAATGGCGATAAATTCCTCTTTATTTTCGCTATAAAACGACTTAACGTTTACAGTAAATTACTGCATTTTGGGATAGGATAAAATTTTTATGTAAATTCTGGCAGTTAATTTGTTCCCGAGGGCATATTTAAAGAACGTGTGCACTCGGATCGAAATATCAATCGTGTAAAACCGTTTGAACATTTCTTACACGCGTTGAAGCGCAAGTCACTTTACTCGCGAGCCATTAACTTCATCCTGAGATTAAGTGTTACGTACTTGATGTCTGAATTAGTCACAAGATAAATTAACAACGTCGCTATTTATCCACGAAGTGCTCGCATTACACAGCTAGTTTACAAAAGAACTCCTTGAGAGTTGAACGAATCTAACTGCAATAGACTGTTTCCACCGAGGAGTAACAAGAGATTAGTAGTAGTAGTATAGTAGTATATGGTATAGTTAGTAGTATAGTAAGTAGTAGTAGTATAGTATATAATTAGTAGTATAGTAAGTATAATTAGAAGGAGAGGACCGATAGAATGTTGTAAATCAAAAGTAATTTCACTAACTCCATAACGTGGAAAATCCCTATCAAACACAAAATTCAAAACATAAGTTATACGAGATTTTTTGAATAGGCTTTAGAACGGAACGGTTTAAATTTTGGACATTTACCATGATATATCATGAATTTTTTTTTAATTAATACTTAGATAATTGTTTATTTAGGTCGGTTTTCAAAAAATGCGCTTATTAATTTTTTGTATTGTTTTTTTTTAAATTTTTCTTATGCGACATTTCAAAATTTTTTGTGGTCATGTAGTCACATCTAAATTAAGAAGAAGAAATAGCGAAGTGAAAAGGTAAATGTTAGATCATTGGAATATCGGAGTAATCCCGGAGTGATATGATCGAATTTTCCGACGATGGGAGAGCCCCCGGGATCGATGCAGGTATAACTGATTGATGACAGTATCAATTTGTACTTTTCTCTGAAAGGGAAACGTAACCGGAACGCTGGGAATAGGGCGGGCGCTTTATTATGAAATCCAACGGGGAAAGCATTTACATACGCCTTTAAAGGGGCTTTCTCCCAGGCTGAACCAGGAAAGTATAAAAAGTGCCGGACGCACGGGGAATAGATCGTCTGAAGATGATAGAGCCTGGGTTTTTCCACGATTCCTATCGTAGGTACAGATCGTCATTTTTGATTAAGTTAGGCGATGTGTCCAGTCAAAATCGTGGGTAAAGCAGTATAGTATAGTAGTATATAGTATAATTAGTAGTATAGTAAGAATAATTAGAAGGAGAGGATCGATAGAATGTTGTAAATCAAAAATGATTTCACCAACTCCATAACGTGGAAAATCCTATCAAACACAAAATCCAAAACATGTTATACGAGATTTTTTGAATAGGCTTTGGAACGGAACCGTTTAAATTCTGGACATTTACCGTGATATATCATGGATTTTTTTTAATTAATACTTAGATAATTGTTTATTTAGGTCGGTTTTTAAAAAATGCGCTTATTAATTTTTTGTATTGTTTTTTTTTTAAATTTTTCTTATGCGACATTTCAAAATTTTTTGTAGTCATGTAGTCACATCTAAATTAAGAAGAAGAAAATACAGTTTCCGTTTAAACTAACATTCCAAACCATTGAAAGTTATTTACTGCTTTTTGTTAAAAAACAAACTGATGTCCTAGCGATTTTTATCAATATTTAATAACTGCAATAAATTCTATCAGGCGCCTACGGTATGTAACATACATGCATTGGTTCATAATGAAATGTAAAACAACAGAATTTAAACAATGGGTTCCTTCGTAATAAATGAAAACAGATTGAAATTCTATACCCATTCTTTTATGAACTTCGCTCAAGGTGTATTACATTTCAAAGCCAATTTTCCGGTTTACTTTTGAGTACACCGCATCGCTTGCAATAGAGTAACTTATTAGATACTCTTATTAACCTCCTATCGTACACTAATTAATTACACTCTCTTTCCGTTAAATAAACATTCTAATATTTTAAGAACCGACCATTTCCCGTATAATTGCCACGGCGCATTACGAAAAGTATCGTAAATTATCCCCGGGCTCTATTTATAACGCTCTCACTAATAACGCGATAACGGGCTTCAACAAATAATTACTCAAGAACGTGTATGTGCGCTTATGTGTGCCGTGTTGTCGCTTTTGTTGATACGTGTGAAATGAAATGTGTCTTTAATTAAGTTGACGATACGTACCCAAAGTACCTTCGCTTAAATTTAATCCGCTTGAAAGAGGGAAGGAAGTTGGACGAGAGTGGGAAGTGCGTGGGTTTTTTGGAATTGATATGCTTTAACTAGTGGGTCGAAATGCAACTGTAACTATTTCTAATGGAAAAGGTTGCTTTTCATAACGTCACATTTGCCTGACTTGTTGGCACAACTGAAAACTGGTGATAGCCTAAGAAACTTATACTTACTGTGGATTTTGTGAAGGTAATTGCGCAACACCACTGTATGTATTGAGGGAAAATCTTAGAAAAAAGTTATTGCTGAATGCAGTAGTACCCCTACAATCACGATGGTTCAAATTAAAAACAAAAATCGCCCTATAGAAGAGGATATGGGGAAACCATAAGCCGAAAAAGAATGGAAGGACTCTTCAAAAAGTTAGTGAGCGAGTCTAAGTCAACTGAAAGTATATTAAACGTTTACACTGCTTTTGTATTATTTTATATTATTTTTAATAATTTATATTATTTTATTTTTATTATATTAGATATTTGTACAAAAATCGCTTCATTTGAAGTTATAACAACATTGGGTGTCATCAAGGTAACATTTTAATGAAATCACTTTTAAGTAGTGAACGTGTTAACTAAGAAACACTTCCACTGAAACCTATAAAAAGTTATTTCAGATTCATCTGAAAAAAGTAAAATATTCTAATTTTACCACTCTTCTTAGATATGCGTCGTTCACCTTCACATATTGTGAACACACGTCGGTAGCTTTCCATTGTCAGTTTTATTAAGCGAAGTGCTTTCTGTCGTTTTCATTAATTTACTTAATGTGGTACCACTGCTTATTTATTTGAACTACCTATGAGTTTTGTGTTTTAATGCCAGGAAAACGGTCGAACCCTACATAATTCGCTCGTCATCAAATCCGAGGGTCAACTTCCCAAAAGTTCAACGTGGGTTTTACTAAGTGTAGGGTCAACTCGGCCCACTAATAATTCACTGCTTTCCCTGAATTATATATATGGAAAGATTTCTTGAATAAAATATGGAGTATGTTTGGTTTGTGGTTAATTGAATTTTAAAAAAATAGGGACAAGCTTTGCATCCTAATTAAGTTCTGTTTTGACCAAATTTATTGGGCTGGTTACACAGTTCTCTGTGAAAGTATTGAAAGTCAAACGTTGTAGGGCTTGCATATAAAATGAATATAATATGTATGGTAACATGTGATTTTCATTGGTCAAAGCTATTACAAATGTTAAAGAATATTTAGTAATGGTTGTTAAAGCGCTAGTCTTTGAAAGAACGGGTAGAATTTAAGAATTCCAATAGAAAGTTCAAAGTTAATCATGTTTGGAAAAATGGCGACTGGCGCAAAGTGTTTCACAAATATTTCCCCTGACACCATAGTTTTCTGTGTTCTATAAAAAGTGTCCAAACGCCAACAAGAAACGTGATAAGTTATCATGTGCACTTAAAACGTGTCATGATAAATACAATATTGGAACTACTACCTTACATGTTATCTAACTACTCAGCCATTTAAATTAAGTATACGTTAGGAACTAAAATAGGTTCACGTGATTTATTTCTAGTCGTAATTCATAATTTCATAAATTGTCATATTTCAGCAATATGCATGTAATGCAACTGAAAAAAAAAACCGACTGGCTTTCCAGATTCCAATGCATCTAAATTAAAACTATAAGTATAATATAGATATTTAGAAATAGATAAAAAAATAGATAGAATGAGGATAAATACAAACTATAAATATCTATATAAAAATGTAGATTTTCCTAAAAGGGCTTAAGTAAGATCTAGAAGGTTTTTACTTTTGACTTCAAATCCTATTCCTGAATTATTCCGAAGAAAGGTTCTATAAGCTTCTTTCTTAGTGTTACAGAAAAAAATCTAGATTGTCCTAAATGGTCTTAGATAGAAAAACTTAAGGAAATTCCTTTAGCATTTTAGAAAGCCAGAATGGGTTTAAAATTTAATCTAGCAAATTTTATAATTAAAAATTAATTATAATTAATTTTTAATTATTAGTTAAATAGTTCGTTAAATAATAAGTTAAAGTAATAGTTAGTTAAATAATTCGTAATCTTATTAAGAAGGAAGATTTAAGAAAGTTATTCTCGAATCTTTAAAAACCAAAATTGCCTCCAAAGAAAATATAGTAGGCTCAATTTTCAGTTCCATGAATTCAATTTTACTCGTTCGGAAGAGTCTACAACACGAATTTCAGGTATTTTCCATAACCTAAATTGACGTAAAGTGCCTTACAATCGAACTTTGTTCAATTTTATTACTTATTTTTACGAGAACAATGGAAAACTGGAGATTTTCTTTGTCTGAATCATTCCGAAAAATAATTTTAGAAGTTTCTTTCAGTGCACCGCAGGAACGAGTCTGTTCACGAAAATTGTACCGGGCCCCAATGTAAGCAATTTAGAAATCATCTAGAGCCAGTCCTGGGCACGTTAAATAGTCGTTTTCACTTAGATTTCCTCCCCAAGTCGGCTCCTTCATCGCCGGGCGGCAACCGGCAACGCCGCTTAAGTAGTACCTGCGCGGTACTGATCCCGTACCGGTAATTCCGTGGATGCCCGCGCGCGGCGCCACCGCACGAGTCGACCGCCGCTGCGATTGATTGGTGGGGGGCCGCCCGGAGCCCCCTCTCCGCTCCTCGTGCCATTAGGGGGGAAAGGAAATCGTAATGGCCGACCGAAATCTTCGCTGTTCTAAACCAACTTCGCCTGTTTCGGTATCTAGTTTTGATTTGCGTCGCCCTCCCGATCCGATTTATTAATATATCGGGGATCAGACGGACCATGTCGATAGATTATAAATGCGTAATTTCGTATCGATTGAGAGTTATGTGGAAGTGGTCGTCGCCGCCGCCGCCGAGATGTTTGGATAACGTGTCTGGTTACACGGAATCGCACTTTAAAAATCGAAACGTCGTGTTTACACTTGCGAGGCGAAAAGTTTGAAGTAGGAAAAATTTGCTATAAATGTGTTTACAAGCCGTTTCGATTCCTGAAGTTAATATTGTATATTAACTGCACTGCTCGCTTTCACATAATACGGCTTTGAATGAAACTTCGAAAAGCGCAGTGAGTCGCCAACTTCGAAAATTTGCTTACATTCAGCAGCGTATGGAAACTTTTCAAATTATCGCTATATGTCATAATTTCCAAAAAAGAGGACTCGATTAGCACTTCTATTCCAAAGTTGGAGAGCGAAATTAAACGAGGTAGGTGTTCCAATGTTGATACTTCTCTGAGGTGTCTAAATGAGATTATCAAAAGAGGATAATTTACTTTTTCACTACACTGTGATTTCCATTTTAAGGAAAAGTCTATCTTGATTCCTACTGTTTTAAATATGTCTGCCCTGGAAATGGTGTATTGGCCAATTTCTATATTATTATGGTTTTGGGGAATGTGGTATTTAGTACAGTTTCTCTTTGGTTGTTGCAGAACGACTTGTTTATTACATTCAGTGTTAGATTACATTGTATTTTTAGTATTTGGTTATTGATGTCTGATAAGACTAGGGATGTGTCATTTGCATAAAAGATGGCATAAACATTATGGGGCAGGCTATCATGGGCTGTAAAAATGGAGGGAGTGAATGATTTTGAAGCAGTGAGTGAAAACTTTGGAGAAAAATTACAAAGGAATTTTTTTGCTTAAAACGGCCTAAAAAGCCTAAAAAACTGCCCGGTGAAAAACCAAATTTTCGAAATTTATCTAAAATAATACTATTTAAACAATTGTAGACCAACTTATAGATTTATTTAATATTTAAATGAAATCAAAATTTTAGATTTTCAAGGATCGTATTCAATAGTAGATTGCTTATGAACACAACAGGACATTTCAGTCCAAAACTAAGGATTTCAATGTTTAAGCAAAAATGGCCATATTCAACCCTGAGAGAGGACATGAAAGGCAACAAATTTTAATGTTGTCAAAGTGTTTAAATAATCTTTAAATATTCCTTGGGGAATTACCAGAGTTTTCGGTGATTAAATAATTGCAACCCTTTGTTTTTTAATTGTTAATTAAGCGCGTTCATCACAATTTTCAGCCTCGCGTTTCTCTGGCACTCGCCACTCTGATGAGACCAATTTACTGAAGTCCCTCTCGGATTGGACGTACGTTTCCCTTCGAAAGAATGACCGCGTAATGTGTCCGACGAGGACAGAACGACGTTTCTAATACAAGACAAACGTTTAGAGGATGGAAACTATGGGCTGTGCGATAGAAAAAGAGAGGTAGGACGAAGCCCGTGGTAGATTTTTATGACTTAGAGACGTAAATTCGTGAAATGCGCTATAGAACGAAGGTAACATAGGTAAGCAAGTTTCACGCAGTTAGGTAATGACTCATTACTAATGAATATAGTGAAAAACTTCTGCTCTTTAAAGTCGACCGTCTTCTGCTGCTCCCTCTGCAGCTTGTATCGGCAATTACCTTATCAAGTTGTTATAATGTGAAAAAATCCCTGTCTTTATTATCCACCGCGGACGGCGTCTTCCTTTGTGACGTGTGCCGCCAATTAGATTTGTGTTGTTACAGCCAGCATAAAAATGCCGTTCTCGCGCATACGATTTATTTGATGATCAACACTTTTTTATTTCGTTATGGATTCATTTATTTCAACGATGCTATCACAATTTCTTTCACGAAAAATATTTACCAAAGGTTACTCCTGATTAAACCTGATTGGCGGCACATGTCACAAATAGAACCACTGTTTGCAGTTGACAATAAAGAGCGGAATTTTTTTACTATGTTTACTATACCGTCAAACGTACTATACAAATGATATTAATATATCAAAATTTTATTTTGGTTGGGATGATCGTCGGATTGAAGGAAAAGGCTAGAGTAAAAGATTTGCACAAACGAAAAAAAATTATAACTAGATTGGTTTTTTTCACAAAATAATTTGTTATAGTTTGATTCACGTTGATTTTATGTTGGCTTTTTTCACAAAATAATTTGTTATAGTTTGATTCACCTTGATTTTATGTTAAACACAAATCTAATTGCATTTATTTAACCTCTCCCTCTTCTTTCAATAAACTCAATTCCGGCACTTTCTACTCAGTATTGAGTTCTTATGTTCCTATTTTGAAGCCAAATTGGAATAACAGTACTCAGTTTGTAGGGTACTCCAACTCACCATTAAGGGGCTATGCTAGTTTATCGGCCAAAAAAATTGGTGTTTTTCAGGATTTTTTTTTTTAGCGATCTATGTTAGATATTGTTTTAAATCTTTTTCGATTTAATAAATACACTATTGAAATATATAAAAAAAATTTCTATATATATGTATAATGCAGCCATCTATACAGACATACAAAAAATCCGGTGCGCAGTGTCTCACTGTTTTTGTAGGAACGGAACATCTAAAACACAAAAACAAAAATGATTTTTATTCAGTAGGCTGCTGGCTATCGTCTGAACTAGAATTTTAATATTTGGAGCAAAAATAACAAAATGGCGACTGTTTAAACAAACGGAATCGAAAAATACCCTTTTCTTTTGATTTTTACTTGTAAAAAAATAGAAAAAAATTTAAATTTTGACATGATTCTAGTTCCAACCATATCTATATATGTAACAAACATGTGCCCAAAATTTCAGACATATCGACCTAGTAGTTTTCGAGGAATCCTTGGGACAGTATCAAAAAACATGATTTTGAGAAAAATACGTTTAAAGTTATTTTATAAATTATAGTATAAATATAATTAAAATATAATATAAATTTCACATTCAAAATCATAGACTAATATATCCGTATTTATATATTACAACATCTGCTGCGTGTATATACTAAGTCTAAAGTCGAAAACAGAGGCATTTGAGCGTATTATACGCGTTATACACACGTACACGCGCACTCGGAGACGCGCGCGTATAAGAAAGAAAAAGTATACTTGGAAGGCTCGAATCATTCTATTTTCATCATCATTTTAACACGATATGTTCAAAGGTATTTACTTTCAAAAAATGAAAAGAAAAAAAATCGATTTTTTGAAGTGCATAAACTAGCATAGCCCCTTAAGAGTACAGAGTACTCGTTAATTAGCGGTAGTACTCAAAATATTCTTAAATATAACTCGATACAGAGGATATAAAAGCAATAAAAGTGTTAAATTACTCTGCTGCTTGGTGTTGTAGATAATCTTTATTTGGTAAAAAGTAATTCATTGTTGTCATATTTTCACTCAGGAAAACCAATGTTTACCTACTTATTTATAAGACATACGGGATGGTTTTTGAATGAAATTTAATTCAATTTCTTTTCATACAGTGTGTGTCATTGATATAATGAGAATGAGAATGGGCCCTAACACGGAACCTTGCGGGATCACTATATTTATTCGAACTGGTGTGGAATTATGCTGTGTTAATGGTGTGTCAGATTAGTACAAAAAAATCGTCTTATGAAGGAAATCGCTATCTATTAACTGGAAATACTAATACGTACACCTTGCAACTTATATGAGAGTACGGTCAAAAGCTCTATACTAAGGTCGCAGAATATTCCTGTTTAATTCCCGCAGAATGCAGAACGACTCTTATGTATAGCTGTGAATTTTGAAAAATGAAATGGGTGTTAATGGTTTCGAAGGAAATTTATGCGCTCGTGAAGTTTTTGCTGCTTCTCAAATGTAAATTGGACAGACTTCTTACACATGTTTTATTCTAATGGAAAAGTTGAAGATTTCACGTACAATCCACATTAAACTTTCGTAACCTAGTTTATCTCTGAATGTTTAATGATTTTACTCGTGAGAAAATTTTTCAGAAAGGCCCTTATCGAATTTTACAACCCGTAAAGCTATTCGTGCCTCATCACCATTCCACCCATCTCCCTCTCCTAATTAATTTATTAATCGCCGGAACGTTCACTGCGAAAGGGACCGAAGAGAGACCATCTTCCGCCCATCTGTCATCTCGCGCGGTCAATTTCAATCATTCGTTACGCCCTGTCGCAGGCGAACGAATTCATGTTACCGGAAAATTGTTAAAATTCTCTTTTACGACCTAAACTAATAAATTAACGGGTCGAAATTTAACTACCGAATTATTATTGTATTTACGAAATATCCCAGTCGCTATTTCGGTCTCTTTTACTTTACTGTAACGGACCGGTAGCGCTGAAAGTTATGGAATAATAAACGTCTCGATGTGTTTGTCTACCGTGGGAGTATTTGGTTGGAATTATTCACGCCGAACCGCGTTTAACCTGCGACATTTTTTAAATAGCCGAGTTATGTATAACGTGGAAATAGTTCAGAATGCGGTTCGTGTAATTATTATTTATTATTATCTTTACGTTCCAGTCGTTTTAGTAATCCACAAAACGGCATAAATAGGAAGGACACGTGCAACACATTTACGACGCGAAAACAATATGGGGAATTCTATTTGAATAAAGATGAGGGAGTTTCGAGCACGGTACGTTGGAAGCGGGTATTAGGCCTGCAAAATTCCATTTCCCTTTATCATCGCCCGAAGACGTTAAACTCATGAACTGAATCTACAACGTTTGCATACATGAAATGATTTCATGGATGCTAATGGAAAAAATGATTTTAAATATCCATTTGCGTAACGGGCTTCTCAGTTTTTTTATAGGTTTACGTAGGTAGTAAAAGCACCTAATTAGAAACGGGATATATATACTACTGACCTTTTGTGAGGAAATATGTGGTACATGTTATTAAAAAAGTTACAGGTTTGTGAGAAGCCCTATGCAATTTTAATGAAGGTATATCGGACTGGGGCTATATATATTGATCAAGGGCGTAGATCATGCGCCACTTTCTGTACTGAAGAAATTTGAAGCAGAAATCTTGTTCTCAGCTTACTTAATTTAAGGAATAGTTTCAAGCGATTTAATCGTTTTTTTTAAAGTTGCATGAAAAATGTCGGTCATTTCACAACCAATAAAACACTTTATTTGGTATTGCAGTCTTTTTCTCCAAATGATATTTTGTAGACAGCAACATTATCAGGGCAACAGAGTTCTACGTGTGGAAAGCAATTGCCAATGAAATGAAACTCGGTAGGCGTATAAAGGAAACTCCGCTGAATACTCTCATAAAGTTTCACTTCATTTGGAGCACTCTAACATTGTTAATGGTAACTTTAAACAGAAAAATTAAGGCGAATTTCGGTCAGCGGAGCATGTCAAGTGCTTCCGGAACGGTCACCTTAAGAGCCAATGAAATGAAACTCGGTAGGCGTATAAAGGAAACTCCGCTGAATACTCTCATAAAGTTTCACTTCATTTGGAGCACTCTAACATTGTTAATGGTGACTTTAAACAGAAAAATTAAGGCGAATTTCGGTCAGCGGAGCATGTCAAGTGCTTCCGGAACGGTCACCTTAAGAGCCAATGAAATGAAACTCGGTAGGCGTATAAAGGAAACTCCGCTGAATACTCTCATAAAGTTTCACTTCATTTGGAGCACTCTAACATTGTTAATGGTGACTTTAAACAGAAAAATTAAGGCGGATTTCGGTCAGCGGAGCAGGTCAAGTGCGCCCGGAACGGTCATCAAGGTTGTAATTTAATAGAAAATGGAATTGGCTGCATTTACTCAAACTTGATGTTTTCTTCCTCTTACAGTACCATGTCGTAACTGAGGATCTTATAAATCAAGGCAACCTTTACTTTTTTGTTGATGACCTGAACAATTCAGCAGTAAATTTTTCAACCAGATAATTTTCTCCTGGCTGGCATATAAGCATCCCTGCATAATGATCTACAGTAGTTCATATCGTTCTCATTTTTCATATCATTTGTTTTCAAGACTTTATTAGAATTTCTTCCCACGCAATTCGACAGGACACTAATTGTCTTCTTACTAACTGTCTTCTACTAACTACTACTAACGACTAACTACTTACTACCGTCTAATAACTTACCTTCAGAAAGTACCCAAGGTGAAGATAGTAACCAAATTCAGAAAGATAAACATTTCAAAATATCTTAGGCCCCGGATTTCTTCTTCTGCTTCTTCTTCCTCTTCTTCGGCCTGTTGTTCAGATAACCCTATACCGGGTGGCCGCTTCATAATTTTTGAAAAACTGGTGAAAATGCAGGGACTGCTTACGATAACTGCGAATTTTTCCCCGGTACATGAAAAGTACCCTCTTTTGAGAATACCTCGTTAATATTACTTCACGTTGAAGTGAAATACGGTATAGAAAACTATCAAGAGGCACGTTGCAGTGGTTGGGTTGATGCAATGCAAAAGGAATTGGCATCTCACGTGGATATGAATACGTAGGCAGAAACGGTTTTACCTTAAGACCAAAAAGCCGTAGACACTAACCACGACAACAAGCATCACAGTTTGCTTACGGACACCATTATTTGCCCACTTGCCGATGTCGTGAACCTCCTCGTTACATTTCAGGTCACAAGCGTTCCCATTTCGGACAGTTCGTTCTCAAGAAATTTCAACTTTCGTATTAAATTAATCACGTTCCAGAAATTAATTACGCCTTACGATTTGCAACGCTTTAAGGCCTGGAATGCCCATAAATCCCTCTTAAAAATCTCTCATACGTACGGTTTGGCCATTAGACACGAGACGGACGTGATCTGCATAAAGGAGCGACACACACACGCAGCATCGTCGTGAGAGGAACGGCGCTGCCTCTGCGTCCGTCCTTTCCGCACCCGCGAGTCGCTTTTCTGATCGCTATCGCACGGCTCCTCAAACTGCATACTAAAAAACTCGACGAGTTTTTATCGCTGCTCTGCGTCGATCAAAACCTCCTCGCGAACGTGTGAGATGAGGTTTATATAAGAGTTAACTCTCTCCGGGCAACGATTCGGACAGATATTGGGGCGTTAAAAATTTCCGAATTGAATGGGGGCTGTAAAAAGTTTACGAGCCCACGGGACGTCCAGATAGGTACGTGGTGTTCCGAATACATGCCGAGTAAGGTAATGGTGGACCGAAGCGGAATCGCGATTTAGGTTCGTTGATCAAGGCACTCGTTATAACGGGGTCACTCATTTTTAAGAAAATCTCTAAAACGGAAAAAGAATTTTTTAATTGATATCTTTCTTTCCAAGCCCAGGCCCAAAGAGAAGCGGGCCTGGTTCGATGTTAGCAGAGGTTATTGGTAGAGACAACCCTTCTCGATGGTCTAAGGGTGGTGCAATCCAGGAAGCAACACTGCCTAACCAGCTGCAACAGCGATGCCATTGATATGACTGGAGACGTTCAAGCATGTATGCCTCAAAAACATCCACCATGGCCTCAGGCCCAGGAACTCTTGACGGTACCTTGAAAACTTGTCTTCGTCCTACCGGAAGCCACAGGCCGGGGGGGGGGGGGGGGCGCTGCAGCACAACCGACAGTGTTATTCCCTGGTGTACAAGTTTAAGTCGGACAGGGTGGTCGAGCGGCCTCATAACATGCAATATTAACAGCCCGAGCACCCTAAAAATGACATCGCCGATGGACTCTTGGTAGGATGGGATCTTCCTCTCGCGCTTTTTATTCGAGGCCGTAGTGTCCAAAACAACAAAGAGCTGCTTAATGTTCTTTCCTCCTGCTATCATGCAGTTGCCTACCGTAGTCTGGGTTAAAGCTTCACAAGGGATATATTACTTCCACAGGTATTACCACCACAGGATTTCGAACTATTGAAGCTAGTTCGGCAAACCCAAAGGAGGGTGTGACCACAGCGGTCAAAGAGAGTTGAAATCCTCTCACCTGCTCTAGCGGTGCATCCTGGAACCACTGCATATAAAATTGGGAAGCTCGGCAGGTTACAGCCCCATCAAGATTAAATCATTTTTCTGTTGATATAACATCAGCGTAAATACTGGAGGTGACTGTTCCATATACCTTAACTGAATCCAAGGCCCAATCGTGTCAAATAAAGTTGAAAGTGATTGTGTTCAGTTTAAAGAATTGATTCCAATAGAATATATTTTGCCTCCAAAAAAGGGCTTCAAGCAGCATAAAACTGTATCCACCCACCACTCAGCTCGAAACGCGAAATCGCGCGTTTCGCGCAATGTTCTAAGCCATTTTTCGCACTTTTTCCCAAACTTATGTGAAAATCGAAGATAGCCAAGTTGTAGGTTTTGATCTCCTCTTGCAAAAACCGCTTGAAAAATTAAAATCGGCCTCATCTCTGTTAATACGCTGAATTTTGCAAGATTTCGGTGTGTATTGTTAACGTAATTGTGTAGAAACTATTCATCCGACAGCATCCAACTTTTGCATGCTTAAAGTAGACATAATAACCTAACATTTCACGTAAAATTAGCGCTTTAGTTTCAAACTGGGCAAAATTGTGAATTTTTGAAAAAGGGTCCATTTTAACGATTTTTCCCAGTTTTCTCGGTGAAAAATGCTCCGATCTCCTTTTAGAATCGCTCATTTTGAAGATTTTTTAATTCTCTACATATCATCTCTACAACGTATTGGATTTCCGTCAATAATTTTCACGCCATGGTGAAAAAACGGAAAAACAACATTTTTAGTTTTCATTGTTTAAAAAAACGCAAAAGTCTAGATTTTGGTTTTTATCATCTTTGATCCATTTAAACAAAGTTTTTTGGTTCGTCAGCTGTTAAATTTTATCTACCAAAACATGTTTTGTTCGGTCTATAAACTGGGCTCTTAGGTATTTCTGAAAGATTATCTCAATCACGATTTGTCGATCGATACTAATAAAAGAAGGTACCGGAGTCACAATAATCAGTCAATTTTGCAATAAATGTTTTAATTTATCATCAGTTTTGTGTGAATGAAACTAAAAAAATCATAGTTACAGTACTTTTGTGAAAAATGTGAACTTAAATGTTAAACCAACATATAAGCAATGATTTTTTTACCATATGTATAATTAACATTAATAACATTACATAAAGTAATTAATACATTAATACATTAATAATACATAATTAATACATAATACATTAATAATAATTACATTAAAGTAATTAAATAAACAATTAACACAAAGTAATTATTAACATACATAAAATACCATAGATTCAAGAACGTTGTATAACGCGCTATCCTTTTATAGCGTATCCTGAGTAAATTGCAATTTTGGAAATACCACATTATATTGTATTGTTTCTTTATTCCTAAACATCCCTCCCAGATAAGCCCTTAACCCGATACCCCTAAAAATAGGTATACAGCTAAATTGAAAAAGTTCTGATAAACATCGGTCGATCCGTAGAGTTTCGTTTTGTTTCATCTCTTCTATATATTGTTAACCGAAGACCTTCGGTTTAGTCCACCGTGAAATCCTTTTTAATATTAAACCTTTTGCCCCAGCAGGTTCTACTTTTATCGGAACTTTAATACTTCAAGGAAATGTATACCGTTCGATGGCTTTATGATCCGGAATCAATACTCGTGCATTCCAGGATTGGATTTAATAAAACATCAACGAGCTTTTCTTGCCTTTTACGGGATTAGGTGTGAATTATTCCTAAGGGAATATGTATCGGTAATTATTATCCTGAAATTAATCAGGAATCAAAACCGAGGTTTCCATATGCGATGAGAAACTTTCAAGTTTTATATTTCCTGAGTTATAGGGGTCGGTGGTGTGATGCATACAAGGAAATACCGAAGTGACTCATAAAAATACCCAACGTGTTATAACTTCGTGGGCGGTAATTGCTCAACTTGGTGCACTGAAAATTTTAACGAGAAATGATGGGGGAAAACCGACGCAGTTTTCTGTGACTTGTGACAAGCCGTGGAAACGTGTAAGAAAATTCAATATGTCTGCCTAATTTCTGAAACTATCGAATCGTTGTACTATAAGAAAGAATATATGTTTTGGGGTGGTGGTGAATAGCATCAGGTTCTAGAAAATTCTCTGATATCTTTATTTTAGAGACGCTCTAAAATAATTCCATCTAGATATCTTTTGAAGGCAGCTTTCGATCATGAAGGTTTCAGAAACATCTAGATTTTGGAAGTTTTCTAATTTTAATCAGTATAAGTGAACAATTCGAAATTTGCAAAAATATTTTAGTTTCAACCAATTAGTTTGATGCACGATCGAATGCATCAAAATTTGGGATATTGTCCACAACTCACAAGCAAAACAAGAAAGGAGATCACGGCTCAGGCCAAGGTGAAGTTACATAAGCGCGCTGACTATCAAGGTGCGAAATGTGTTGATAAACGACGCGCTTTATACCAACAAGCGCGGAGAACACAAAACTAAATACAAATGTAAATAGAGAGAGAAAAGCTAAAAAACTTGAAAGTATCTCGACACGAGTCGTGACTCGTGGAAAAGATTTAAAAGTTCAAATGACACTTTTCACGATTCAAAGAAAATGCTGAAACTCAGCTTGCGAAATAGGAAAATGCCACTGCCTTTTTTTCTTAGGGTTTGTTCACAACAGTTTCGAACAAATCAACAAAATTCACACACACACACACACACACACACACACACACACACACACACACACACACACACACACACACACACACACACACACACTGCGTAATTCCATTTTACATAAATATCTGCAGAAACTTCATCAACGCTGATCGTCTCTCTCCCCTTTCCTTATAAGCCGAAAAGGGTTGGAACGAAAAAACATAAATCCGGTATAAATGAGTGGCTTTATTTGATCATCAAATCAAAACCAGTTTTCTCTTGTCGAAGCGATCCGCCCGATCGGTCGACGTCTAACTAAACACGAAAAAATAGAAGAAAAGGGAAAGGAAGAGGAAAATACGATCAACCACCTGTGCTCGAATTTCGCTCGTAAGATGGGCGAACATATTGCGACGTGAACGCGCAGGTGTATGCAAAACAAGCGGGCGAATTTGCTATTTAAATGAGGTATGTATATCTCCGATACGTTATAATATAAAGCGTAAAACGCTTTTCTCCTTTATTCGTCTCAATTGCTTCGCAACCCGATTCGTATGAATTTTAATGTTCGACAATAACGGCCGATGTAAATTTCATGGGAAACAAAGATTATGTTGTTTGGCTGGAAGAGGAGATGAGAGAGAGAGAGTGCGCGCTGCAGTCGCGTCGGATTTGTAAACAATATTGAATTACGTCTTACGTAGGAAGTAGGCTGAAAAAACAACCTACCGTACTGGTATTATCGATTGTTGTCATTGATCTGTTCGAATAATTACTGAATCTCGCATATCGCTCAATTTTGCGCTAGATATAGATTACGAGGCCCTACAGAGCCCTGTTTACATTTTATTCCGGAAGCCAGAAAGATACCGCAAACGATTTATTTAAAGGGGACCGTTGAATCGAGCAGGTGGAATGACGATGCGTGGTTGGTCAGCAAAAAACTAGCGATCGCTCATTGGTCAGAGAACAGGAAATTTTAGAGATGATGCGACACTTGAGCGAAGACGGTTGTTCGCATGGCCGAGGTCAACCGGGAAGCGCGGAGAAAACGGGAATAAGGAATGGTGTCTTTCAAAGTGACTTAGTTAAAACTGGAAGGGGTAGTCCGAGAGGCTTAAAATTCGAAAGCAGTAGGAGGGTGTAGGGTGCCTATAATCTGAAGGAAAGCATCGTTCGTCGAGCGGCTAATTGTGGCCAATGGTCCCTTGAGGACCACAAAAAGGGAAACCCTCGAACGACCCAGCATGCTTCGCCTTGAGAGGGACAACCCAGGAGCGACCCTGCTCTAAGCCTTTAGTAAGGCAATCGCCACCACGGTTTCAGTTCGCCACTTAAGCGAAAACCTTTCTTCATAAAAAAACTCCGATTTTTGCCAAAAACGTTTATTACATATTTCAGTCTTACTTTGAAGCCTCACTTGGCTCAAAAATCGTCTGTTCCAAAGACTCTCCGAACATTTTTCACATATAAACATGGCATTTTGGGCGCTGAACTCGTAACCACGTACAACTTAAATGCATTCTATCCGTTGATGGCTCAAGGCGACGCCTTTTCAGCCCGTGACCCGATTTCGACGTGACCCGGACTCTTACTCTTCAGATAAATTCGATGTAGACGACGAATCGAGTTTATCACTTTACAGGCGACTATCACCGCCGCCGCTCACCCGAAATAAATCCGGAAGCGTCGCGAAGGAGTGGAACAGAAATTAAATTTGATCGAATGTTTCGTTTCACGAGCGTGAAATCACGTTTTATTCGCCGATAATGGCGCGTTAGGCTTTTTTTCTACGATTACGCTCGTGTCCCACGAACAAAATCGCAGAGAGGGCGTGATTCGATTAAAATCGAGCTTGATTCGATAAGTTTCATCAGATCGTCTAAGTTCTTCACTACTTATCCTCTTTTACCAGTATAACCTGAAGGGCGTGATAATCCACAAATTAATTTCTCACCAAAATATCTTCCGCATCTAAGCGAAACGCTCAAAGATGATAAGAAAATAATAAGTATTCCGTACTTTTCCAGAAATTTAATAAACGTTCAAGGAATTGGTGAGATTTAATGTTGTAGGATGTGCCTTTAAACAATTGTTTAAGCAGTTCTAAATGTTGATACGTAATATTTCATGTGGACAGTGCAAAATATAAACAATGGACATTTCCAGTAATTTTCAAAAAAAAAATGTATTTGGAAAGAGAAACATTTTGGAAACCATTTAAAAAAAAATTGTCATCAACTAAACGTGTAAAAACATTAGTAACTTCGAGCAGCAGATGATTAATCATATCGATATAACTAGAAAAATGTCTATTCCCAGTTATTTTCACCATGAATATTTTCCCAACTAAATACTGATGAATAATGTATAAAGCAAATCAATAATTATAGAATTCAAAGAAGCCTAAGGGCTTAAAAACAAAAAAAACACCTATGTGATTGTCGATTCTATAATGAAATAGTGATGAAGTATGGTACTCATGATATTCACTACTACCTCTTATTTTTATAAGTATAAATTTTAAATGATTTCTTACATGATAGTGAACATATGACCAATTCAAAAATGCTCGCTTTATTTGAGCAAAAGGTTTGGGTCAAAAGGGCAGTAAAAATCAGAAAAAGGCAATTTTATAGGCAAAAAAGGCAATTTGCCTAAATTTCGGACTTTATTGATGACATGATAAGTGATACAATTTTATCACAAGGTACGGCATTCGGTAAAAATTTATTTATTAACCCCTCTTAAATAAATCTGCTAATTGTTACATTGTTTGTTTTGTATAATTGTTTCACAGCAATTAAAAATGGTGCGTTTGCAGCATTTTCAGACAAATCGCCAATAAATTCGCTATATAGCGACCGCATCCATCAGTTGCTTCATCGACGACTATGTATAAGAACTTATTTTCTATACAAGTCTTAATTTTTGAAATAGTTTCGTTGTAAAATTGATCCAGTTTCGTTTTTCTTAATTACTTTCGTCAGGAGCATTTTTTTACATTATTTTTCGATGAGCGTTTTAAAACTAGGAATATTTAATTCATATAAGGAAATATTCGATTCAACCATAAACCGACATAAATCTAATTTAAATTCTTCTTCTTCGCTTTTTCATGAATTGACTGAAATCGATTGCCTTATGCTTAACTGGCAACAG
Organism: Cryptocephalus primarius; assembly: GCA_963576515.1. Taxonomy (NCBI): domain Eukaryota; kingdom Metazoa; phylum Arthropoda; class Insecta; order Coleoptera; family Chrysomelidae; genus Cryptocephalus; species Cryptocephalus primarius. Next base: position 11,817,795 of record OY754939.1, read on the forward strand.
AAACTGTCATTTAAAGTTTTTCTCGCACAATTTCTTTGATGAAAGGGAGTTTTACAATGTTGATCGTTAAAATACTTTTCGTTGCTGGAAATATAAAAAAAAATCATCGTAAATTATTATAAATAAATTTTTATAAAGTTACTCTCAGTTAAATACGTATTATATAAAACATAAAGAAATACTTACTGGTTTTTCACAGGGTTTACAGAAAACACCATCACCATCAAGGGAACGGTCAGGGTAAAGACGTATCCATGAAGAAATTTTAGAAGGCATTTCAAATGTTTTTTTAACCATTTTAAATGACAACATCATAAATGATAAATAATGCTCATTATATGAAATATTTTAAACCCTACCACTTTCGCAACCAAGGAAATGTAAAAATATACCATAACACCATAAATATCTACCTGGCACTACCCGCAGGATAAAGATAACGAGGGTAGCTTTACCTCTATCTTCGAAGAACAGCTTATCTACTACATTTTACCTTAACAATAAAATATGGGCAGTTTTAAAGTTTAAATTTACACAATCAGGCTTGAAATTTAATAAAAAGGCACATATTGGCAGTTTTTTCAGTAAAGGCAAAAAAGGCCGAAAATTGATGGAAAGAGCAAAAAGGCAAAAAAGGGCAATTTCCTAAAGTCCGGGCTCTTTTTATTACAAACATACTTTTATACGCCAATATTATATTTGATATAAATAATACGCCTATACTTAAAGAAAGTTGTGCTTATTTTCCATTATCGTTAATAATTAAGTACGTATGTAACATCAGTATTAAATAAAATTACTTCGCAAATGAGGTTTCATATGAGGTACATGCAGGAGAGACGGTGGACATCAGTTAGATTAATGTTTACATGCTTCGTATTGGGGTGTAATATATCTATCAAATTTCGCTCTACCTAAGGTTAGATTATGTCCTCTCTCTAACTACTGCCAGTCTGGGTCAGTTATCGATTGGAATACGCTTGGATATTAAAATAGTGTCGGAATTGATCATTGAATCCTCCCTCCATACATCTTCGTCGATCTAAGCTAGTTATATAACGATAAGTTAAATTTGTTAGGAAATCGAAGTGGTTGTTATGTATCATCAGAGCATGTTTACTTTACAGGATTGTATCCTCATTGTCTGCATACCTACTAAATCATCGGTATCCATTAAACGTATTCAAATTTAAATTATCCTCGAGCCTAATTCAGTACACGCGTTGAAAGCCAGCTAATCACCGCGATTCCCACTCTGTTTGTTGTCGTTAAGGATTCACGTGTAATCGCGTTTTCCTACACGTTTCGAGCCGTATTTTCCGATCGTACATTCATCACTACCATAAGTCCCGTACAGTTCGGGTCTTTTAGCGAAAAAACAGGCACTCCCGCCCGAAAAGGTTATGAATACACGAATTTGTACCGAGTTTATTTGCCACGATGCGCCGTTTCCCCGCTTCGCGGTTATAAATTTTTATTTTCCACTTAAACGTACGGAATTCGGGGTGGATTTTCCGGTGCCTTTCCGTATTTCCGGGAGCAGTTTATCAAACGGACTCACGAGACGTGAAAAAGTTCCACACGTGAAGACGACGACGGGACGCTCTCCCCTTTGACAGGTCCATTAACGCTGCGGTTAAAGGAACACTCCGCAGGTCCTCACCGGGAGTTAATTTGTTATTGCCAACGTTGGGGTTTGGTGGTGTTGATTTGTGGTGTGCGGAAAATTGACAGTCGAAACGGGCTAAACTGGGCAGAAAATATGGAACGTGATGGCTGGCCGATTATAAACGAAATGGATTGTTATCTTCGAATTGATGTTGAGAAAACGATATTATAAATGATAATTAACAAATAGAAATAAATATAATAACACAAGAATTCTTAAGGATCCCTCAAATTAAACAACTGCAGTAATGCCGCCGACGTTTCGTCCAATGTTGTGGACATCCTCAGAGCTTCTAAAATGGTGTTATTATTACAATGGGGTCTGCTACCAGTATACATTGTTAATTAAAGTACTTACAACATCGGTTCTCGTAATGAAGCTGAATCAACATTTTTGAACATAAATTAATAGTATATGAAACATGCTCACGCATAAAATGATGATCGTTTAACTAGAAAGGTTTAAAATGTTAAACATTGTTGTACAATTTGCAGCATCCATTTTGTCAGAGAAGAATTAACAAAAAGGATCAAAACATTGTTCGATGGACATAAAGGGTATAAAGGATATAAATACATAGGGGTACCCAGGGAAGCGAAACGGGATGACAGCTGCCCTTCGTGCTTTCCATAACATTTAGCTGGTTAATTGCGTGTGGTAAGCCTTAAGTACTGCTGTATTTATAAAATTGTAGGGGAAGTGACATTTATAAATAAATAGATAAATCCTAACTCGCGTCAGCATTATCGACGAGGCTTCTGAATCGAATGATTGCTTATTCGAACAAATTGAAGAGTGCGTTCTGCTTGTTTTACGTTTTGCTTCCACCGATACGTGGTTTGTAGGTGTTTCTTATTGTCTGACCATTCACTAAGTATAAGGATATACATACTTAACCCATGTAAGTAATGAGTGCGTCTGTCAAAATGCTAGCAAACCAAAAACAAATGTACTAAAGCCACGTAAAAATCATTGAAGATTAAAGATAACGCAAAATGAAAGTTCAGATGGATGTGAAGTCCTAACCAAAGAAAATTTAGTTTACTATCTTAAAACTGCAAGGGTCTTCAAATTTTAGCTGATGAATCAGCTTACATACCATATCACATTGAAAAAAAGAAAATCTAACTGCCCAGTTAGGTCTCATCACAGGGTTAATTTGCCTAATAGCTTGATTTATTATTTATTCATTTCTCATTATTTGTTATACTTACTTCGTTATAAGAGGGCCGGCAGAAGTGAAACTCAAAGATGCCGACAGTCGAGTAGCTCGAAAGTATTCACCAAAAGTTCCAAAGAATTTCGTTTCTGCCATTAGAGGACGTTCTCTTTCGTGTGGCATCGGAATTTCGAAAATCCGGAAGTGACCAGTTTTTCGAAAAAATCGCAATGGATTGCCCTTTCTTTTCGTGTCCCAACCAGTTCGCTTTGGAATTTTGCAATGAAACTCTCAAAGTGTGTCCCTTAGTAGTTTCTAAGCCTAAAATAGGGAAATTTCGTTCCTACTCTCCCCTATATCTCGAAAAGTAGACGTCGTAGTAAAGAAACAATTTCTTTGTGATATTAGAGACGGGTCCCTTTTCGTTTAGCACTGAAATTTAGAAAATCCGAAATGGTTCCATTTTTGACAGGGATCGCAAATGGTTAACCTTCTTTTTTTGGTGTCCCAACATGTGAACTTTGAAATTTTGAAATGAAACCCGCGAGGCGGGTTCTTTAACTACCTTTTGCCACTTGCTTTTGCCTTTTGTGTACGTCTTTTGCATGTACCAAAAGCTAAATTTTAAAATAAAAAGTTTATTAAACCACTTAGTTGTATTATGTATTTTTACTAAGAAAATATTGAAAATCAACCTTTTTGTTGTTCTTATGTAGCTATAAATTAAAATTATTAATCAATTATTAATAAACAGTAACTAATTATTTATTTCAAACGGGTAAGATTACTTGAAAAAGTGCGCAAGTAAGTACATACCTTGGTGCATATTTCGTGACTTGTATGGTGCGAATTTCCTGCACCTTTTGACACACATTTAGTGTACATTTTCCGGACTTTCGTGTTTAGTAAGGTTTAAATTTTATGTCACATGCGCTTTTCATCAAATATATACAATTTTTAAATAACAATTAATTTATTGCAATTATAGAATCACCGTTACCAAACAAAATTTCAAAATAAGATTTTTATTCCACAAAAAGTGTCATAATTTTCATCAAAACATTGTCATTTAAAATTTATATCACAAGACGATTCAAAAATTGTTACTTAAAATTAGTTCACATATAAGTATCAGGTCTTATAGGAATGTACGTACATTGTTTATTGAGTTAAGAATTACCAAAATACCTTCATTGATAAAAAACGTCAATAAAAACTATATATTTGGCACACGCAGTATTCTTCTGCATAATCGTGGTATCGCTGCATATTGAGGCATACTTTCAAATTTTTCATTTATTTTTTTCAATTTTTATTCATAATAAATTTCGACAATTCAAGAGAATCGAAGGAAAATAGATAGTTTTAGTCAAATTTGCACATGCACGTTTAATTACAACCATCTTAAATGCTACAATGTTGTAATATCTCTTAACTAGCTTATTACATAATCGCCATAGAATGAAAATTTCCGTGTGACAAATATCGGACCAATTACCTGTATTTTTAGGACATCACAATTCTGCAGCCAATCAAGGAATAAATAAATTAATTTGAAGGCTGATACCGAGAGATAGATAAATCTGAGTCATTACTAATGGGCGGTCGTTATCGATTATCTAATGAGTAATTTTTTCGTAATCGACGATTCTGTTGTTTTCACTTGATTGGACACGTGCCTCATTTTTTAATTTAAATTTTGTATTTATATGTTTATTTTGTATTTGAAATTTGTATTTTATATACGTATTTTTTAAATTGTGAGTCATGGTGCGAAAGAAAATATATTAAAGAAGTGGTGTATTAAAATAAATTCATTTTACTCTGATCTTGACAGATCAGAGTTCGTGACAAGTGTTCGTGTCATAATTTTTAAAATGTGGTGCCTTGGTTAAACAGATAACTTGAAATAAATCAAGAGGTAGGTTCAGATGAAGACATAGCAGTGGATGAAGATATGAAGTATGGCGTAGTAGAAGAATTCGGTGAGGAAAAATTGGAAGAAGTAGACGACATAGAACCTGCATCGCAATGGCTTAGACACCGTAAGCAAAAAAGAGGAAAAGAGATGACTAATTTTTTTCATTGTGTGGAAAAGATTAATTTGTCTGTGATCATTTAAATTTTTACGGTACGTTCCAAATATCTCAGACCACCATTTGAAACCATCTCCTAATCGGCAATAAAGCACTTCACCTTTCTCCGTTCAACAGATAATTTATGACCTTTTATTAGGGTGTTATTACCAAGTTTCTGTAATTTTTTCTCAAATAAAATGCGACATACTACACCCTCAAGACATAATTTCATTAAAATATCAACATTCACAAAACTCTTGCGGTTTTCTAGCTCGCCAGCTATAATAAACTCCAGGTAGATTTCGTGAATTAGACGACACTCTCCTCAAGTAAAGGTATTATTGTATAATTACAGGCGTGTGTTTATGCTGATACTAATTACCACTTAGGGAATCAATTAGTAAAGATAAAACTCGTTCGTTTCTCGTGATGAGATAATATACCCAGTAATAAACCCGTTGACATACTGGTTTTGAGATACAGCCGGTGTCGGTAAATGCTTGTTAGAGTCGGATTTTAACGTGAAATACGTATTAATTAGAAGTGAGCGGTGAATGTGCCTAAATTTTAGCTTTAACACTGACTCGACGCGAAATTGACTGCGTACATATTGCGGTACTTGCGTTTAAAATCTTCCCTTTAAACTTCTCGCTCGCTTGTAATTACCTAATACTCGTACACGTCACGTGAGCAAATAATAATAATTTACGCTTTCATGACGACCAAGTACGCGGTATTTGTACGCAAATGTGTCTTAGGCGTAATGACCCAGTCGCGACACGTGTTTACGACCATTATGAAACGCTACTGAAAACTACTGAAACCGACAGTTATTCAAATCCCATTCCGTAATTGCAAATTGGATCCGATAAATGTATGTTGTCGACGTAACTGTATATCCTACGGTTCACCGTCCAGGATGACAAGTTAATTCTTTCGGAATTGCACGGGAGCTGGAGCAGATTTATCTCTATCGGCTTCTTGTTACCGACAGAGGAGACCTTTTCGATTGTGCTAATGACTCACCGGTGCGTAATCCGGCTAATTACGAGGTTATTAATTGGTAAACACAAGTGGAAGGGATTGTATAACGGTTTCACCTACGTAAGTAGGCAAACTGTGTGGTATACTTAAATATTGCTTAATGTGAGTGGTAATGCGATGAATAGTTTCAGTTGATATTTGGGAGTTGTACCAGAGAAGTCTCTCGCTTTGAAGGTATTTAAAAAAAAGAAAGGGTCTGCATCGGACCAGACGGTTGAAGTGAAAATTCGTTGGGTATAAGCCACACACAAACAGGACATATGTACCTACTGAATACGGCGTCGATAATCGTTTCGTATTTGGTCGTACTTTGAGTCTTGTCATTGGACATTACCAAATCTAATTTTTCTTTCAGAAAATCTATCAATGGTACTGCCTTCTGATCGGAAAAATCAATGTTGAAATCTCCGCTCATTACCATTGGGATTTCATGAAAATTTTCATCGAGCAGTGCTGAACCGTCCCTTGTATAAATTAACAAATTTTGATGTATAAACTTTATAATCTCATTTACACTTTTACCAGGAGAGATGTATAGAGCTACAATTAGGAATTCTGTCCCAGTTTCTGAAATGCATTTACTTATACAAAATTCACCAATAGCAGACTGTGCTGCAACAAGAGATTCTGATCCCCTTGAATGCACATCCATATGAGAAGTCACTGTATTTATATGGTCACTTTCATTGTGATAAATTGCTACTCCTCCCGCAGCAACATTTTGTCGTTTATATTTTACTATGCAATGAAAATTCGGAATATGGATTTTTCGCCCTATACTTTCTGTTGTACTCTGCTTTTTTCCTTTTCCTCGCTATCATCTCTTTATCAATGGCCATTTCTACCGTTTCTTCCTCACAATCATTGTTCTCAAACTCTGAGTTTGTATCATGTGTCAATATCGGAAAAATCAATGTTAAAATCTCCGCTCATTACCATTCAGATTTCATCAAAATTTTCATCGAGCAGTGCTAAAGCGTCCCTTGCATAAATTAGCAAATTTTGATATATAAACTTTATAATCCACAAGATAATATGTCCACAAGAGGCGCGATGGCTGGGTGGATAGAGCTCTTGCTTCTCACACGGGAGTCCCTGCTTCGACTCCTGGTGCGGGAGGTCCTTTTTAAAATTAATAAAAATTTCTTCCATAGCCAACACGTAGAAAAGCGCGCTAAAACACACCACGTGTTCAGGAGAAATGAGAAAAAAACGTTTAACTTTATTTACGCGGATTTTCGAATCACACCTCACCAAAATATCCAACGTCCCCTAAAAAGTTTCACTTCAAAAAATTCTTTATCCACACCTTTTAACAATTGAAGCTGAACTTAGTATAAGTATAGACCTTAGTATAAGTATAGAACTTAGTATAGTAAGAGATGGCTCCACTGACAAGATTACTTTGAAATCATCAGACGTAAGATGCAATATAGAAAGTTTAAACCCCTGGCAACAACATAACCTTAAAATATTATCTTTGTACTGGTAGTTTACATTTTTTTGTTCGAAAGTGTCGAGTTTTGTACCAAATAAGCGCAGGAAGCAGAAAGCGGTCACTGTAGACAAAAAATTTTTTAAATATTTAATATATTGTAGCGAATGCCCCGTATAAGCCGTTGTTATGGAAAAACAATAGTAGTTGTCTATGTGATTATAGATGTTATGTTGACATTAGGTAGTAAAACCTCTTTGTGCATGTAAAAACCATTACATTGGGGGCTCGTCCGGGATTTGGTGAACCGAGGTAGCGGATAAAGGTTTGGTGGACGTGGGATGGCGTACGGAAGTGATGGCGATGGCACGCGGCGAAGAGGCGAGGAGTGCAGTCTGTGCGGCGTTATGGAGTTGTTGAGCGGCTGGCGCGGGTCGAAACGCTACAGAATCCGAAGCTAAGTACCATTACACAAATACACACCACTATAACACCAAGGTTTGGGATAACCTAAACAGGTCTAGATTTAGGAAAACACTCGAATGGATTGACTGCGTGCGGCTGGCGCGCGTGGCCCGTTTGAGTGCTACACTCACATTCGTGACTCTTATTGGGAGACGGGCGCTGTTCATCTTTAGTACAAGAATTGGTGATGGTTGACCACTGGGTTGTGCGTCTGGAGCCATGAAGCAGTTGCTGGGGATTTCAGTAACTGCAGGAGCAGCGGAGGATTTCAAGAGACAGGTCCCTCTTCTACCTGGAGCATTGGATGGGATTGGTCATCCCTGGTGTCTTTGATGGTCAGAAGTAGGATTGGCCTGCTTGGAGGATTTCAAGAGACAGGTCCCTCTTCTACCTGGAGCATTGGATGGGATTGGTCATCCCTGGTGTCTTTCATGGTCAGAAAGAGGATTGGCCTGCTTGGTTTCGATTTGCTGCTGATTAATTTTTGTACAAGATTTGCAGTCTAACCCGCTCAATGGAGTTAATCGCACACATACACATGCACACAATTACACATATACTTGCAATTTATTGCAAATGGATTTGGCAAGGATACTGGCGTGTTTTGTTGATTTTTAGATCAACTATGGCGAGATTCCCGGAGGTGAACATCGCCTGGAGAGGACAGTTGGCTCTCGATGTATAAGTTCTGGCGGAATTTCTGAAAAAGGGGAGGAGCGGTGCGCATGGTAGCAGTAGCCGAAGCAGTAGTCGAAGCATTAGCCGTAGTAGTAGCAACAGTAGCAGCAGTAGTAGTAGCTGAAGCAGTAGCCGAAGCGGTAGCCGTAGCAGTAGCAGTAGCCGTAACCGTAGCCGTAAACGTAGCAGGAGCAGTAGCCGTAGCAGTAGCAAAAGCCGTAGCCGTAGTAGTAGCAGTAGAAGTAGCAGTAGCAGTGGCAGTAGCCATAGTAGTAGTAATAGCAGTAACCGAAGCAGTAGCCGAAGAATTAGCCGTAGCAGTAGTAGCAGTAGCAGTAGCCGTAGCTGTAGCAGTAGCAGTAGCCGTAGTAGGAGCAGTAGTAGTAGCAGTAGCTAGTAACAGTAGCAGTAGCCGTAGCAGTAGCAGTTCGCTGATATGGTAGTCATTCGCTGATATGGTGTGCATGGTAGCAGTAGCAGTAGCCGAAACATTAGCCGTAGCAGTAGCAGCAGTAGCCGTAGTTGTAGCAGTAACCGTAGCAGTAGCCGTAGCCCTAGCCTAGCCGTAGCAGGAGCAGTAGCCGTAGCAGTAGCAGTAGTAAAAGCCGTAACCGTACTAGTAGCAGTAGAAGTTGCAGTAGCAGTGGCAGTAGCCATAGCAGTAGCAGTAGCCGAAGCAGTAGCCGAAGCATTAGCCGTAGCAGTAGTAGCAGTAGCCGTAGCAGTAGCAGTAGCTGTAACCGTAGCAGTAGCCGTAGCCGTAGCAGTTCGCTGATATAGTAGTCATTCGCTGATATGGAGTGCTGTGGAAGTAGATCGTCCGAGGGTCGAGGGCGACCCTGAAGACGGGGAGGGATAGTGTAGCGAATGCCCCGTATAAGCCGTTGTTATGGAAAAACAATAGTAGTTGTCTATGTGATTATAGATGTTATGTTGACATTAGGTAGTAAAACCTCTTTGTGCATGTAAAAACCATTACAATATATTTTCAATTTAATTACTATATATTATTAAATTACCAATAAACGTGCTTAGCCTCGTACGAAATCGGTTCTTAGATAAACAGAAATGTAAATTTTATGATCTTTGCGAAGGTGATTAAAGTTTGATGCACTTGCCATTTCCAAGAGCGATAAAATGGCTATTACCTAATGCCCAGTTGCGTAGCTTGCCCCGATGAGTATTTTACTCGATTCCCTTCAATAAAATTATTATCCCAACATTAACTTCGTCGTAATTTTCGTGGCGGTTATAGCGAGTCCATAACGTAACTCTTTACGCCGTAAATTTCAATTTTAAAACAAACGCGTTCTATTTGCATAATGTCTAAATGAGTTTTCTACATGTAAATACTATTCGACACGTTTCAAGCGATGAACGAATCTTTTTAATAGTAATTTGCATCTTTCGATTTATCCCGGCTTCCCCGGCGTGAGAAAAAGGATTTTTATAAAAATCTCCGTCAGCTTCAGACAATCGAATCCGGAATTTCGGTGTTATTTCGAAAAAGCATTAAGCAGTTTATGTCAGAGTTTTACGAGCGATAAACCTCATTCCCGACCACTTAAATTAACGAAGATTTGACGTTTACAGGGAGATTAATGCGCGAACTTATTTTCGAGCTTAATATTAAAAGTTTTAAGTCACTTTTTTAACAAGTACCTGAGGCAGTAATGTATAGGTAATATGTTTTTTTTTTTGATATCTCGAACGAACAGGGAACGTGTGGGAACCGCGAAACTAAGTGAAAGGAATTAATATTCTTTAACGCGTCTCGAGTGGTTGAAGTAGGGGACTTACGCCGCAAAAGAAAATCATAAATCTCTTCTTAGCGAACTGGCCGGTGCGAGTCACTTACACTTCATTGGTGAGGCATCATTACAACTTCTAAAGTAGACAGATAAATTTGTGACCTTTGGGTGGTCTTTCACTTATACTGTGACAAATGCGGTTCAAGTGAACGCATTAAAATTTGGAGTGGAAGATTTTGGTGTCAAATTTTTTAGTTGATTTGTTGATGTTGAATTTTGTTTATGCAAAGTGTCGCGCTAAGGGTGGGAAATCTCTTGAAAGCATAAGGTACGTGGGAAACGATCGTTATAAGTCCATATAGCAGGTATAGTATATTTCGTAAAGCATGTTTTCCTTTATAATAAAAACAAGGCTGAAAATGTTCATAACATAATTAACCCAGTTTATAGAGCAAAAAAAGCTGTTTTGGTAGATAAAATTTAACAGCAGACGAACCAAAAAATGGATCAAAGGTGATAAAAACCCAAAATCTAGACAAATCTCAGCATTTGCGTTTTTTTAAAAACCATATAAATTTTAAAAATCGGGACGTTTTTCCGTTTTTTCACCATAGCGTGAAAATTATTGACGGAAATGCAATATGTCGTGCAGACGTTTTGTAGAAAATTAAAAGACCTTCAAAATGAGCGTTTATAAAAGGTGATCGCGGCATTTTTTACCGACAAAACTGGGCAAAACTGTTAAATTGGACCCTTTTTCAAAATTTCACAGATTTCTACTGTTAATGCTGAAGCGCTAATTTTGCGTGAAATGTTATGTTATTATGTCTACTTTAAGCATGCAAAAGTTGGATGCTGTCAGAGGAACAGTTTTTGCGTAATTACATTATTAACAATATACATCGAAATTTTGCAAAATTTGGTGTATTTTCTGAGATGGGCCGATTTTAATTTTTCAAACAGGTTTTGAAAGAGGACATCAAAACCTACAACTTGTCTATCTTCGATTTTCATATACGTTTGGAGAAAAGTGCGAAAAATGGCCTCGAACATTATGCGAAACTTCGCGCGAATACTTTCGCCCACACTGAGCTCGAAATGCGAAATCGTGCGTTTCGCGCAATGTTCGAGGCCATTTTTCACACTTTCCTCCAAAAGTATATGAAAATCGAAGATAGCCAAGTTGCAGGTTTTGACGTCCTCTTTCAAAAACCGTTTGGAAAATTAAAATAGGCCCATCTCAAATAATACACCGAATTTTGCAATATTTCGGTGTATATTCTTAATAACGTATTTGTGCAAAAACTACACATCAGACAGCATCCAACTTTTGCATGCTTAAAGAAGACATAATAACCTAACATTTCACGCAGAATTAGCGCTTCAGCTTTAAACTGGGCAATGCTGTGAATTTTTGAAAAAGTGTCAATTTTAACGGGTTTTCCAAGTTTTCTCGGTGAAAAATGCACCGATCTCCTTTTAGAACCGCTCATTTTCAAGGTCTTTTAATTCTCTACAAATCGTCCATATTGCATTTCCGTTAGTAATTTTGACGCTATGGTGAAAAAACGGAAAAACGACCTATTTTTTAAAATTTTTATTGCTTAAAAAAAAACTCTAAAGCTCAGATTTGTCTAGATTTTGAGTTTTTATCTTCTCTGGTCCATTTTAACCAAAGATCTTTGGTCCGTGTGCTGTTGAATTTCATCTACCAGAAAAATCTCTATAGATTGGGCTAAATGGAAAACCATCTATAATTGTATTCAAAATTGAAATCTATTATAACACAAAATTGCGCTTCCTGTTTTAAAAATATTGTGATTATCTTGAGTTTGGTAAAAAAAACCGTGTCTGTTCACTGATAGGTTGTTGAATAAAAGAAACAAGATACCTTTGTATTGTAGCGATTAGTACGTGAAATAAATTTAAGAATTGATATAAATTTTGTAGATAACCTAGTTTAAGTTAAGGGAATTTCAATAACTAAGGTAAGGTAAAACATACTAATAAACAGCTTAGAAAAAAAAATGATTAACAATATATACTTCATACACAAGACACTTCAACACTATATAACAATATATACTTCATACACATGTTCCACAAAAATATTGCTGACAGTAATTACATCTTATCTTTAGGTCCAAATTTTGCTGTGCCCATCCCCAATAATAGAAAAATACTTGACAACTTTTATTTCATCATTAGTTCACTGTGTTAATGGATTCAAATTAACGTACCAGAAAACCATCAGCTTCACCAGCAATATAGTGATTATGACCATAAAATCAAAGATTTTTCTAATGACAACAACCCATATCCCATTTTAAAAAAGATCCAGTACCAGCAGCACAAATCAGAAATAATAAAATCGTAAAATAATCACTCGACATGTAATACATTGACCTAGATTCATAAAAAATCCAGCACATATCACAATGGTGTAATCATATAGACTTGTAAATATTCATGAAACTAATCATTCTTTAAGACCAGTGGTATCTAATGTCAATTGTCCTTGTACAGCTTATCCAGTTTATATTCAAGATACTAGCGCCTCTAGGTTAGAACAATCATACCATTGAAGATTAATTTGATTTAGTCACAATACTATAAATAATGTTTCTAAAGATATACCGTGTTTATTACCCCGCCTCTTGGGGTGCATTAGGGCCCTCCATCATTAACAGCTTATCTGGCGTGCGCCTAAGAAAACCGACCGCACTTACGATATTACAATTTGAATAATACCTTGAAACTTTCTTTTCTCGTCAAGTTCTTGTACGAGGGGGTTCACTAATTCACTTGAAGAGGAAGGGTCATAAACAGGAAGATTTGAGTTGATTTGAAATTAAATTTCACTCAAAAAGTATATACACTAAATTTACACTTCAAGCAACACTTACATAATTAATCTTGTCATAATAACCCATCCAAGTAACGTTAATGAAACCTGTAATAATTATTAGGTATGCCGTTTTACGTTTACAATAGCAGACCCGCCTCTGTTTAATTGAACCGTATCTTCCTTTCCTTCTTCCTTTGGCATTGTGGGGAATGCGTGTAGATAATCGCGGCCGGTCCGCCGGTAATTAAATTTATTTTTCGGAACGGTCGCTATATAGCTTAATTGGCAAGTGCCTCTCGCGAATGATATCAGATCGTTCTTAATCCCGCAAATTAAGCCGCTAAAGCGTGGCCGATGAAGGGATCGCGAGGCACGAACGGGATTTTTCACAAAATTTTATCGGACACGCGGGAAAACTTCACGAGTAGGCGCAGGAGCTTCCGGTGAGAGGCGATAGTGTTCTGTTTTAACGGTTTCTTATCCATTACTGGTAATATTTAATGCTGGACGAAGTGTGTATTTGCGTAAAGCAATCGTGCTACTTTGCTATAGAAATGTTTCCTTTGAAAAGATTTATGGTGTACATTGTTGAAGGCGATCTCTTTATTAACGATTGTTTGAAATCAAGATTTTATCATTATTATCACTTATGTTTATCAATAAATTTGATTTAATTTTTTTATAACGATTAATAAAACCTCAACTGAACTCTACTATAGTCTGTCTAAAAATGAGGCGAAGTAATAAAAACTCATTATAAATGCAAAACCGATACAAGGTGGCACCCACTAAATGTGTCGAGTTCTCTAATGTTTTGCACGCTACCTCCCCTAATCTCTTTATATTACGAGTGTTTCTCCCTGAACATCTGCTATTTTGTGCGTCTCGACACATGCGAAGAACCACTCACTGGCGTACGGTCGGGAAAAATGACGAAATGTGCAATAATCGATAACTAAAAAAATTACGTGTGCGTGCGCGTGTGTGTGTGTGCGTGCGTGCGTGTGTGTGTGTTTGTGTGTGGGCGCGCGCTTGAACGAGATAGAGAGGGAAAGAAAGACAACACGTCAGTACATGTATGGTCGTACATTAATTTATGAAATTTTGCGGCCCTGAGAAGGGCCAGTTTATGAAAAGTTTTTCCCAGCCGTCACCTTCTCCTTGGTAACCTCAGTCGTCGTCGTCATCGTCGAATTCTTCCCAAACATCGGAATCTGAAGAAGAATCATCATTTGGGTTGATAATAATTGGTTCTATCAACGACTCCGAAATGTTATCTAACTGAAACATTTGGTCTTCTATTTTCAGAACGTGATTTATGCATTTCCGCCAATTTTCCTTGGAAACTTTACATATTGCTTCTTTAAGCAAATTTTTGACATCTGCTAATTTGAACGTTGTATTTGTCCTCGCCACGTCACCTTTTTAAGAAGGTAACTTCTTCTTCAAACAATGATGTCATCTCTTTCCATCAATACAGATTTTCTATTGTGCTTCTTCCATCGAAATCCCAAATCCTTTAAAATCGTCCATAATGTACATCGGCTCATTTTTGGAAAGTCCTCGTCTTCTCTGACAGACAATAGAATTTTATCTAGTGTTGGAAGTTCGTTGCGGAAAAAGAAAGCGTGAACTTTTCGACGTAGTCCCCTTTTTAGAAATTCGTCTAAGGAAATTTTTGGACGTCCTGGAGACTTTTTCTCCGGTTGAACAGGGCCACTCTTTCTTTCTTTTAATAACCTGTACACTGATGTCTTACCAACTCTCAGCATCGCAGCGGTTAATTCCACGGTTTTATCCACACTCGCATCTAAATTTTGTTTCTTGATGGAATCGAAACAATTCAAAATTAGAACTTTCTCATTAACTGAGAACGGCGCTAATTTTGGGCGTTTCGATGGTCCTGGTAAATTCTCCATACTCCAATACGTATCTCCGTACTTTAAAAATACCACTATGAACACACAGGAAAGTCACTGTCAAAGTCTGTCTAATCACACACACGTACACGTCTATAAGCAATGCTGACTGACTACTGTCTTAGGCTTAAATGGAATAAATGGGCCGATCTTATACACATAACCACCTGATATGTTAACGCAAGCATTAAGCGCAATCAGTTCCTTTAACTTACCTAGAATTACTGAGAAAATAATAGCCGTTTGGTCCCTTCTTGGAATAGTTAATCACATAATCCGAACTTTAGTATTTATCTGCACCTCGATTAGACAGCACCCACTTTTGTACTTCGGTAGGAAATGTTCATATCTCTTCGATTCTTCCATATCCCGAGGATTTATTAGACAAACAGTATGAAAAAAAACATTACCGTAAAATATTATAAAAAATACCGATTTCCAATATTGTAGTATGTTATATTAATGACGAGTTAACAACAATTCAGATAAAAAGGGCAGCGTTCCTGAGATGATAACAATCGCGGTCGTAATACCTACCTTTTAATAAATCAATTATACCGGTTTTAAGGAAACTCAACATTACATAGACAATTTTAATTCATTTATTAATATTCGTTGATTTCTTTAAGAACGCCTCTGGTTAGCTGCGAAATAATCGGTTTATTACTTCGCCTCATTCTTTGACAGGGTATAAGTGTTTTTGGAGAGCGTGTCATACACCGTTTCAACACAGTTCAGTATTGTATTACGTGCGATACAATTTAATAAGGAAAACAGTCTTGCAACAAAGAAACTTGTTCTTGTCTGATCGGAATGCTTCTTATTGCTTAACCAGGTGAGAAGCAAGTATTTTACTGGTACTCACAGTTTTTGGGATTTACCTTTGTTCTAAGTTCATTAAACTATTAAAATTTGAAAAATACTGGCTTGTATCGAAACTGTAGGAAAAAATTGTTCTTGTGTGAAAGGAATGTTTCTTGTTTTTTAACAAAACAAGAAGGAAATGTTTAACTTGGTACCTACAAGTGTTGGGGCTCGTTTTTCCTTCTACGTTTATTAATAAAGAATAAAATTGAAAAAAGGCAAGTTCAATTCTCCTAATGGATGATACAATGAAAATCACATTTTTAAGTTTTTTTTGTTAAAAATACCTCGAGTTTTTTTTTATTTTGAATCTAAACTACTATTCTATTAATTATTTCTAAAATACCAAAGCAATTAGGTGTACTATTGATTTGATACGATGTTGGTTGCTCTTTTGTAGTTTTAATTTTAATTTGTTGCATTATTTTGGACTAAGCGTTATCAGAGACGTTGAACAGATTTTTGTTTTAATACTAGCCGTGACCTGTCGCAGCTTCGTTCGCTCACTTATTTAAATAAATAAATATATATAATATTTCAAGCAATTACTACGGAAATTACTCCAAAATTGTAACTCTTCCAATGTTGTAACATATATTTCAACATTAGAAAGAGAGACTGCTAGCAAAGAGAAGACATTTCTGTAGCTCTTGCACATGGGTAGTGAGAAAGATTACGTACAAGCAATTCAGTCTCTCATTATTTGTTCTAATGAAGTGAAACTTGGTAGAAATGAATATTATGTCTTGTAAATATGTGAGGGTAAATTTTATTTGGCCGTGCGAGCAATTTGACCCTTTAATAGTTTCTCTACGGTTAATGTATTTAAAAGAATTATATACTTTTTATTTTTTTTTTCTTCAATATTTTTCTTTCGTAATCTTCAAATAGAACATTAATACACAAAATTAAAAGTTCCACGATTTAAAAAGAACCAGGTGTCCAGTGTCATAAAATTTAGTAAGCTGAGCTAGCGAACTGACTTTTATACCACAGGGTTTAGAGTCATCTCACGGACATATCTTATGAGTTCTAAGGCGAAATTGGAAAATTCACATTTTTTGGGTCAAAAAGACGTTCACCAACCCTCTGCGGTTTTTGCAGAAATGGGTCAATGTTGGGTATTTTAAATTCTTGATGCCAAATAAAAGAGGGCACTTCCCTAATGCCATAAATAGAAACTATTTGGTCCTACAATTACTATTTTCCGAGTTATGACCATTTGAAAATGGAATATTCATTTTTAGGAAATTCCCGATTTCTCGAAAATGTTTGGGCCTAGCGAGCTGAAATTTATACTACAGGGCTTATAACCGTCTAACCGAGGTATCCTGCGAGTTTCTTCACGAAATTCAAAAGTTCACTTTTTGGCCGACAAAGGCCAAAAGACACGAATTTTCCAAAAACGGTAAATTTCGAATTTTCAGAATTCCCGTGTCAAACGAAAGGACGCGTTCTGCTGGTGCCAGAAACGAAATATTTTCATTCTATGGCTAATACTTTCAAAGATCTGAACGTAAGAAACATCGGGAATTTCTTTTTTGAAAAAACCTTGATTTCTCGAAAATCTTTGGGTCTAGCGAGATGAATTTTATACCACGGGGTTTAGAATATATCACGGATGGGTCTTGTGAGTTTCAGGGCGAAATTAGAAAAAAAATCACATTTTTGAGCAGAAAAATAAATGAAAGGTAATTTCCGTTGTTTCCAAAAACGTGTCGATTCCGGATCTTTAAAATTCCGGTGCCAAACTTAGAGGGAAAATATTACCATCTCTAATTCTATTCCAAGACCAGGTTTCAAACAACCACAATACAATGTTTGTAGCTTAAAAATGGAACGAATTGGTTAGTTTTAAATTTTTATGGTTTCATCTTTTTTAATTGGAAATATCAGTGACAGATCAAACAGTAATGTATACAGCCATGATTTGTATTGAATTGTATGCCTGGGATCTATGAACCGTAGAATAGGCTAGAAAGCTGCTTTAGTCACATTCCCCCTTTAATTCCAGTTATTCCACAACCGAATACTTCATGAATTTAGTTAGTAGAGTCTAAAATACCGTATGAACCTCGTAATGTATTGCTCTTTACTCACAGCTCCTTCTCCCAATTATAAGTAAACCCCATCACTCGCATTATTTAATGTCGGATTTTCCGCTCGAACGTTCTACTTACTTCGGGTGCAAAGGAATTACTTACTTCGTAGTCGTAAAGAAGGCCTCGCGACACTTCGTGCGGCCGAGAAATTAATTCTAGAAATGAGAAACTTGGTGGAATTTGTGTTTTAACCCGTTTAGAAATAAGATTGAATCGTTCCGTGTTATCGCCCGTTTGCAGTATTATTTAAATGGAGCGAATGAAAAATAATGCCCTTACATTAATTACTGCTGGCGGTTTTTAAGGATGGGCCGGTTAGGTCGGGCCTGCCTAAAAATTACGTGTTTTATGTATCCCGATGAGATAAATGTAAATAATTTTATTTAAGGACGTTGTTAATTATGCATATTTATTCATTATTTATAAGTGTGCGAATCTCAAACGTGTCATTAAAAGATGGGGAGACCACATGCACGGAAGGATTTAAGTTGAATATGTTAGTGAGTGCCTACTGATAACCCACATACGAAGGAGAAAAGCTAGGTTCATAGGTATTTTTCTAAGATAGTGAAGGTACTTTATTGTTGACAACGAAATATGCGTATTTTTAATAATTGCTTAATGTGTGACAAAATTAGGTGAACAAAGGGATAAAGTGTTGCAATATAATTACCGGTTTATAAATTTCGTTGGATTTTACTTACGTCGCTATTAATCAGTCCCTATCACAGTGCAATCTAACGCAACAATCTGGCGAAAATAAAAACGCAGGGTAACTTAAAAAGTGCTTGTATATTTAAATGTTACCTAGTTATTGCAACATGTGTAAAATTCCTATTAACTGTAGTGCATAGTTAAATGAGGAATTTTCCTTAAAACCAGGGAAAGCCCCTTAATTTTTTTTATATCTTCGTAAAGAAATTTCTCACTAGTTTGAAGGGAAAATAAAAATATTTCATTAAGGAGTTTTGTAAGAAAAATATTTTTCGTGCCCGAACAAAACCAAGTAAATCGTTTCATCTAAAGCAGGAACAGCTTCGCTCCATAAATTATTATCATTTCAAGTACCCACTTTGTTTTTGTAGTAATAAAATGAAAAGCCATATATTTTGAGAGTCCTATCCTTCTCGTTCGATAAGAGTGCTTTCCCCATTGTTTTCAATAGATTGCCCCAAATTTTTTTTTCATAAGAAGGTCACCAGTAATATATCTGTTCCAAAAATCTAAACAAGTGAGAGTTAACCTTTTTCCCTCCCATTCTTCTTCTTCATGGTCTTCCACAAACTGGGTTAAGGGGACGTCTCGCATCCGTGACCGTGACAGTCGACGATAAATCTTTCTAAATTGCATAACATTACGATTTTGTTATAATCTATTTGTTTTCCACTTAACGGTGAAAACCTTCTTTCCCGTTGTCTTTCTCTTTTTTTTTTTGGGAGAAAATGTCGAGAATTAATTGTTTATTTTCGCGGTTAACCGCGTGTTTATTTTACTCGTGCGAGTCGAGCAGTTGGATACTCTTTTTTCTTGTTTGTTTCCGTACATGAGTACGGTTTATTTATTTTCGTTCGTAAAGTGATGACTGTGATGAGGCTGATTTTATTGTCGCCAGTCGTTTATCGGGAAACGCTTTTTTGTGGGAGAGGATAAAAATCGAATTGAATTCGTGGATTCGCTTGGGGGACGAAACGGCGAAAAGCGAGCTAAACTTGTTGAAATCTCACGGGAATTCCAAAACATTTAGACATTTGATTTACTGACTGTACGGTTGGTCACGAAAGTATGTATAGTTCGTATGACAGGTGAATCTGATGGGATGAATCCATATAAAAATTCTAAATGAAAGTGTCAATGATTACAGCTTTACAGGGCATCATAACTTCCTTTTGTGAAATGCGTGATATTCAGGCTGTGGAGGTCGTAGTAGGCCGAGAATGGTCTCATTCGACAGGCATATTTTTAAAGTTTTGTTCTCCACCAGGTCAATTGCCATGATGCGTTGGAACAGTAAACAGCGTGCGTCTGCCCACGAGGCGTACTTTGCAGCATGCCTTTCGAACTCGGTCCGATGTAGCCCCGGTAGGACCTGTCCCAGATCGATTGTTACATGGTTGGCTTCGTTCAGGCAAACCGGGAGTGTGACAGAACGAAGCACTGGTGTCTCGGCCCATTAGAACACCAGATAACATTGATGCTGTGAGAGCCTCAATATTGCGATCTCCACGGCATTCTGGGCGCAAACACGCGTCTGCCCTTAGATTTTCCGATCGTTCAGTAAGGCGAATTCTTCACGATGATCTTCATTAACATCCTGAAAATCATCATAAACGTTCCTGAGGATGCGACTGTTTTTACTGTGATGAGGCCCATTTCCACTCGAGTCGATACGTCAACAAACAAAACGTGCTTTATTGGGCTGACACCAACCCCCGTGAATTGCATCAAAGGCCCCAAATTCACCTAAAGTTACAGTGTGGCGCGCAGTCTCCTCAGCTGTGAATATTGGTCCCTGGTTTTCTGAAGAAAATGAGGTAACACTGACAGCGAATCCTGACCGGTATGTGAACATATTGGAAGAATTTTTCCCTCCACTTGAAGAATTGGATTTGGGGGACGTTTGGTTTCGACAAGCCAGTGTAACGGCTCCCACTCCCTGGGCATTGATGGCTGTTTTGGAGTGCCCAGCTCGCTCCCCTGATTTGGCCCTTTTGCGATTTTTTGGGGTCTTTTTGAAATCCCGCGTTTATATTAACCGTCCAAGAACCTAGAAGTTCTCTAGATCAAAATTCAGGCCCAAATTGCCAACATATCCACTGCCATGCTGGAAAAGATTATGACAAACGGTTAAGTCGGCTTATTCAGTGTATGGGAGCATCACCTACCGAACATGATATTTCAAGCTGTGTGAAACAAAACTTTACGTATGTACCTATTATATTATAAAAAAAATTCAGAAAATCAATGCGTTTTGAAAAAGGAAGTTATGATGTCGCACCCTGTATTAATGACACAAATTTGCCTATACAGAAGTGCCTAAGGCAGCAATTACTACTAAAGTGAAACCAACAAAATGTTAGTACTGCTACCTGAGGGAAGCAAAGTAGAAAATTATTTACATATTGTGCTTTGTTTAATTGCTAGAAGGTGTAAACGTAAGATTGATGAGGTTATAAGTTCTTAAAGCTTGTAGTACTTAAGGTAGAAGTTCCACATCGCTCGTACTCTTGTAGCTTGAAGAGATCTAAATATACCGGGCGTAAGTCTGTATAACTCAGAAATTTAATCTGCCTAAATTTTAAAGAAGTTTCAGCTCGGGAGTACTAATGACTAACTTCGTTAGTGAGCGTAGAAGTATACTGGTTTATTCGGAAAATTCAACCATTAATTGTTCAGATATTTTAAATTTCCCTAATTACAACTTACTACGTTAACATTTCTTGAGCGTTTCTTAAATGATGTCTAAGGAAGTTTAGATAGGGTGATAAAACTGATCGAAAATTTTTATGCTTTTATTAAAATTTTCTATTGTTTTACACTATTTGAATTAAATTTCCACGTAAGACGTATATAGTCTCTTAACATTACAAAATTAAATGTATACGTAAGAGCGAGAAAGGCTAAACCCTCCTTTCCCCTTAATCACATTATTTTGTATCTTTTGTAACCAACCTTCCTTCCTCGTCGAGGGTCAGAGGAAAGATCATTACAACAGAAGGACCGTTTTCTTAATCAAAATTGGCGCTAATTCCGTTCGGGCTAAGGGGCGGAATGCTTAGGCGCCAGATTTTCTACGGCTTACTCCATTGAAGCTACGAATTGTGTAAACTCAAGAGAGTCCGTGAAAATAAAATTATTCGGAAAAATTATTGTGATTTACGTATCTGCATGACGAATAGCAATGAACTTAAGCACGTGTTACCGAATCAAGCAAATACGGCACTCAGCCAAAACATGAAACGGGAAGAAAACATATGCCCTTTATTTATAAAGCAGTAAATAAACTATCTAATAGTAGTTAAACAGGATCATATCAAAGCAAGTCATAAAAAAGTCAGTTAAATCAATGGAGCGAGTGCAAGCATTAAAGGAAATGTAACTAAAGCTAATGCGTTTTATAAAACATATGTACATGTCTTTAGCATAGGAATTTGTGTGTATTTATTAGTATCGTGTGAGTGACAAACGGATGGGATCACATGAGTATGGTGCGGTCGGAAAATGCGCGATCTGAATCTGCTAGGATTAGGCAGTTGTGGGGTTTTCCCGATTTTCGGGTATTAATTAAGCCTCCACAAGTGCGGTGCGGTCGGAAAATGCTCGGTCTTATACCGCGAAAGTCGGGAAATTTGCTGATTTTCTGGCGACGCTTGAAATCGGTTGACTAAGCTTCGTCGAGAACGGTGCGACCGGATCTTGAACCTCGAAGCTCGGGAAATTTGTGGATTTTCCGGCGACACTTCAAATCAATTAATTATATTTATGCGAGTACAGTGAGGTCAGAAAATGCGCCATCTGAAACTGCGAAGGTCGGAAAATTCCCGCATTTTCCGACTATGCACGAATCGCATTGAAATCTCGCCTATCTGTTTTCCCCTTGCAGAATGTGTTCTAATTAAATTTGTATCACATGGAAAACTTTATCACTAATTTTAAGAAAAGTAGGTATTCTCCTTAAAAAGTTTTGCTTGATTAATAGCCTAAAATGAAACCATCTTGTATTAAACTTTTTCAAAAATATGAATTTTGCTCGAGTAAAATACCTTTATTGTTCACAGTAGTAATAGACACTTCATACAACACATCGTCAAATAACGATCGATTTTTAGATAATTCTAATTTGTTTTTTATAATATATGAGATTATAAGCAAATTTTTTTTATTTCGGAATTTGATTTTTGTTATAAAGTTGAAAAATTCGCAACAACCAAAAAATTCAAACCCGTATTCTAAATTGCCTATATTTCTAAGGTACGCAAATGTGCATTCAATATCCTTTTTGCATATTTTCATACATTAAGCAGTCTATAAATGTTTATTTCTATTCGCAATTAACGTCGTTATTGCAACTATTCGGTTGAATTAAACCGGTTGGTTGTAATCAACTTTGATTAAGCACTTAAGAGTCCGCTGTCTTACTAATTTTAACGGCACGTAACAGTACCGACTGACCCCTTTTTTAAATTCATTCCCTATCAATCTGTGAGAGGTTACATCATCTAGTAAATCAAATTTTAACAAGAAACCGTCCAGCTTTAAACAACCTCGTTCTTACTAATTTTGATTAATACGTCTATAATTACACGTTACAAAAACCCTTCACCTCTTGTTTCTACATAGTAACTCAACGTACTGATTAAAATTGTAACGTTTAATGACGAGCGATCTCCGCTACAACTATGAATTAATCTTTCAAATTTTGTTTTTTCCAGCTTGTCGTTAGTTAATGAATTTGTTAACATTTCGACGGATTTTGTTAATAACCGTTTGAAAATCTCCGAGACGTAAATAAATAATGTTAAATTACAGTTTTTATTAAGTGGCTGTTAATTTTTCGGCTCGCTGAGGATAACTTATTTTGTTATATACTACAGATGAGGGGAATTAATTCTGTTTTTATTAAATTTAATGTAATCGGTAACGGTATGAAGTATACGGTAACTCAGTTGTTTATTTATTCAATGGAGCGACAAATACCTATCAAAAGTTAAGAGATTTTCGTGTGCAGTAGGACTTTTTAGCTGATTATAATACTTCCTTCTAACTTCCAGCCTATTAACATAAGTATATTCAAAATATTTTATTACACGAATACGTTATAAATGTCAAGGAGGCTCATCTGAATGCGGAAATTAAACCCATATTAGGAATGAATAAATTTTATCAAGTTAATAGTACCGCGTAATGCGAAATTTATGTTCACTTTTGCGATAAATAATTTGAATTATGCTAATACAGTAGTAAAAATATTCGCTGTTGTAATTTAATTAATGTTAATAAGGATAATTCAATTAAGACAGTAGATTATTTAACACTGCAATGAAAAATAACGATACGTGTAGATTAGAGTGTGGTTTTGATAGCATTTCCACATTTTTCATGAAGTTTTAGTTTGATTGCGGGGAAAAACTTCACTTTAATCAATGGAGTTCGAAAAGAGCATTGGGAAATTCTGTTTGAAACTCAGGAATCGATTGAAACAAAGTAAAAAAAAATGTAATGGAAACGTGGAACTTTTGAACACGTAATTTTTTGTAGGTTTTCTTTTTGAAATGTCGGAAATTTGGAAAGTGTAGCTGGTCAATAAAAAATAGACATTTTGCGTCGTTTTTAATATTGAAACTACTTGTAAACATGAGACTATGGGAAAACTCCAGTTTCTAAACAAATGTTGATGATGAAGAAACTGAAAGAATTTCAGAAATTTCATTTAAAATCCAAGTAACTCCCTTTGAACAAAGGTTAAAAGCTATCCCTAAATAGTTAATAGCACAGCACCTCATTATGAATTCAAAAATGCCCATGAAACACTATAAGGTGGTTCAAGAAAGTAAAGGGAATCGTAAACGTTTCTTCGTTAGAAATGCGTGTTTATGTGATTGCTCTCAAGATCTTCTCCCTGTTGACGAAGAAATACAATAGGAAATACAATGGAACCCGAAGAATGAGGCAAAGCGAAAACGAAAAACTTTTCAGACAGTACCGCGCGATTGGATATAAGCGAGATTTTCTTAATGCTTAACATATGCTTAACATCCTTAACTGGATGATTTATGAAAATACAACACAATAAAATATCACAACACCTGCAGTTTTAAATAACTGAAATATATCGTCATTATGTTTCGTCATTTAGTGCAATGATACGGGTTCTATTACATGCCCATTAATAATATGGTCTAAATCCCATAATTTTTCTTCTTCCTTCATGGCATGCTGTACACATTTCTTCTAATTTTCCGCAGTTATTTCCTCTACAGCTTCATGCAAAAATCTCCTTTCATCTTCTAATTTGAATGTAGTATTTGTTTTCACTACTTTACCCTTTACTTGTGCCCATGTTAACTTTCTAGGTTATAGCTAAAATATATAACAATTATACTGACAGAAATATCACAACACAACTGACTTGGTGGCGCTGCCAGGTGCCGGAGCAATTGTAAAATGCGGCTATACCTATGTAAACTATATTACTTAAGTAGAAGACGACGTTCGGCAATAATCGTTTCATAACAATGTATTTATTCACTTAAAACCCATCGACAAGGATTACGGTAGATTGAAGCATCAGGCTGGATATTTTTCCTTGTAAGAAATGAGCTGTAAAATACCTACATAATTACTTACATAAAGGTTCATCGGGTACCTGTGAAATAAATTACAGTTGTTAAACGAATACGTTATAAGGATGACGATATTAATTGACGTCGTAAATTTTTGAAAAAAGTAGTACCTAGGTATTCAAATTATAAGTATTTACAATGTTTCCACAATGTTACATAGTTGCTTCCTGAGGAATTCTGCGCCTATGGTTACTTGCCAGTGAGGGTATGCGGGCGAAGATTCGTGCTATCAACAATTTTGTAATGGACAATAACTGTCTTCATCGATGATTATTTTTTGATCACCCTTTTATCTCTAAAACGATCTGAAACTAATTTACACTATTTGTTACAGCCGGCTACTATCAACCAGCGGGTCCCCTGATCAGCGTCCCCACGGGCCACGGCCAACCGCCACCCCCTACGTCCCTTTCTACGAAATCTGTACCTTTATCGGAAACGTCGCCATCTTCTACGACCCCATCGGTGACCGGTCACGACCCGCCCACCCAAGTACCACCCTCGAACTCGAACGGTGGCGATTCGTCCGATAGCGACGTGAGTACTCTCCATACAAACTCGATTTAATATGTAGAAGAACGTTACGATGCTACTCTCGTGTTGTGAAATGAAAATTTCTCGTACAAATGTTTCTAGAATACTAGTGTATTGGTGTATTCATAATACAAGAAAAATTATCCACTATGCAAACAGTGGCGTATCAACGAATATTTGGTGCAATGTAAAATGACTGTAGGAGCTTCTAGAATGTATGTACGAATGATTTCGGCATTATGTCTTTACTCTTAAAACATCAAATAATTTTATTTACGAAATGAACTGTACTGCGTGCGTACCCGAAGGAGTTTACATTGGTGAAGCGATGCAGTATATTAACAAGCAGTAAAGGGTGGGCGCCTCGCACAAGCAATTATATCCAATCGAACAAAAACATTTCAAAATTCGTTTTTGGAGTGAAACACAATAAATCGTCACTATTACGTAAAGGTGCTATTTCAACGTCCTCAAATTATTTTCAGGTGATAATAACGTCTGTGACCACCGCCAAAGACCACCACCACACCGCCCCGGCCGCCCCTCCCGCCCACCACCAGCCCACCTACCGCTACTCCCAGTACCCTCCCACTCCCCCGGGTTACTCCTACACCCACTACCCGCCTTATCCGTACTCGACGCCGCCCCCTACTCCCTCGTACGCCCACCACGAGCTATGCTATTCCTACAAGTACCCGCCCCCGACCTCCTACAGGCGGTACCTGACCGGAGGGTACTACCCGACGACTGCCGCCGTCCAGGAGCTGTACCCGCCCCCGACGGGCGGCGGACAGGGGCAGCAGACGCAACAGGTGAGGAGTAATTCTTAAGTAATTTTGCAGTGTTCATGTTATTTCTGTAGTTGTAAGGTCCTATTGGTCCAGTTGAAAAAAAGCGATAAAATTTAATAGCCAACATGCAGACATACAAAGACCCAGATACCGATCCATAGGCGTGCCATATTTAAAGAAGTATAAAAGATTGTTACTCACTTTGTCAATGAAATTTTATGACGGTGTTTAGATCGTGGAAACATTATTTTGGAGTTGACTTTTTGACAGAAAAGTTAGTAATGTAACAAAATAACTGAAGTAAGTAATTAAATAAATTAATTATCAAAAAATTTTATTGTCCAGCGAAGATCATGAGGAGGTGTGAGTAAACTTTGCTTGGATAGGAAATATGACTGGTATAGTTATTAGGAGGGATGGCCGTTAGTTGTTAGCAAGATACATCCAAGTTAACTTCAAATGCAACCGAAAATTTCTTGTACTTCAATCCACATTTCAAAACTATACTACGGAGAGATTCTAATACCCGACACTTGTATTCTTTGGAATTTTTTAATTTTGAGCTAATGATTGGTATTTTCTTTATAGATAGCGTAAATTTTTCGCCGAATGACCTACGATCTTACCTTGTTCAATAACACGACAAATCGTTGTTCGTGGTAATTTAGTTGATTCAACTATTCTTCGTCCAATGGAATTCAAAGAATGTTGCGGTGACTCTCCTTTTAAACAAACATAAAAATATTTAAACGTGAATGTTTGAACGTGTAAGTCATTCTGGGAAAATTCCCAAATTTATGCCTCATTTGTTTGTGTAGCATTATTTGTATTGTGTATAATGTCTATATTATCGCCATTATTAATTTCTCCACGTCATAAGGTCTCCAAAAAGTCATTTTAAAATATTAATTGCAGTTGCATACACACACCACTGAACTCTAGTGACGACTAAAAATAAACACGTGCTCGGCGCTCAAATTTAGTGGCTGTAGTGGACCTGTCTAATTCTCGATACTAATAGGCATTTCATATATAGGTATGTATTCCTCCGCACCAAATATACGGGGGAAGGTTAAACGGTACGTTACATGAATACTCTACTTTTGTATAAGGTAAAAACGTATTTTTTGAATGCGCTCGGTATAAATTCGGTTAATTTTTTGTGTGCATCAGTAGGGGAAAGGAAGCAACATGTTTTTCGTCTGGCGAATGTTTGAGAGAATTGCTCGGACATGTCGAATTTGACCAGAATTTTTCGAAATAGGCTGACATTATCCTTTGTCGTTTTAAATGGGATCTTTCCTTAATTCCTCGTAATAAATTATTATTCCGCACCGGTTAATTCAAGCCCTAACCCTAATCCTCGGCAGACAAATAAATTGTGAACAAAGCCGGAAAAGAAGTTACGTGGATTAAATTTTTAAAAACTTCTCCATTGGGAAGCAAATGCGGATTGCTCAGGTTTTCTTCATTATTTATCCTATTTTGGGAGAACTCGCTCCAACCAATCAAAAATTGGTCTTACATGTATCAGTCTTTTATTCTACGTAACAGTTCAATGGACATGTTTCGGACATTCTTGCGTCCATCATCAGCCACGCTGATTGTAAATATGCGAATGAAATAAAATAATTGCCCCCTGTATCAACATACAGAATATGGTGAATGTCTTGGTGTAAACCAGAAGGGCATTTATTGGAACGTACAAGATGTATTAAGGTAACAAATAAGAATATCATCAGAATTTACACTGTTTTAAATGTTTTATTACAGTTCGATTAAAAAGTAACTGAGAAGCAAGAAGTTTGTTACAAGCAAGCTATACTTGAATTTACAACTAAGATCTTTTTCACTTTGTAATACCTGACATAAACAGCCTGTGCCTGTGAATGCGCGTGGCTAAAATGGATCTATAAACCAACGGTTTTTGTGGAAAAATTGTTTTGTCGCTGCTTATTTTCCATTGGTTTTTAAATAGAAAGTACGTGTACATCATTTCGAAAGCTACGTTTTATAATGTAGAATGTAGAAGTTTTTCAACGAGAAACTCAAATCCGACTGAACTGTTAAGTAAATTATGAGCCGCGGCAATGAAACATAAAGTTTAAAAAGTTCAGCTCGACATTTTCCTTTCCAAAAAGGGCCCAAATCCTTTTGGGCTTTTAGCTTTTTATCAATTCATTTCCTCCTCGAAGTAATGCATTAATTTCATTCATAAATTATTCATGAATGAGCGGAGCAACCTCAATCTGGAATCGCTCGCAGCCTTACACTTTATGAAATATGGATTCCTAAGCAAACTAAAATGTTCCTGATTACGTCGCATTCTCATAAACATGGCTTTCCGAACGCTTGTCATTTACAACAACATTGTTAGTTATTAGTCAGGAGACAGCTACTTATTACCAGCCCGAGGAGAGGTGATTGTTTGGAGCGTTAGAGGGTTTTCCATTTTCTTATTAAGGAACGGAGGAGAGACGGAGCGGGAGAGAAGAGGTTCTAAAATTGGAAAACTAGTGAATAAGAAACAATTCCGGCTCCGCATTGAGTTGCTAATTTCCTTTCGATTTAAGTGGATTAGAATCATTTGGAAGTTCGCCGATCCGGCGATTCGACCGGCCGGGGGATATCTATATAAATTTAAAAGTTTTTTCCCTAATTAAAGATAAAAGATGCACGAGGTTAGTTAACCGAAGCAGACGAGGTTAATTGATTCTTTTGTACTTTCGATAACGAGATTTAGTTCAAGACGGGCGAAAAGTTTCTGTAGATTCCACTACCGCAGTGGAATAAAGGATCTTCGTAGTGGGTTGTTACGAATTTTTCTTTATGTATTAATGGCTTAGCTAGCTTCAGCTAAGCTAAGCCTTTTACCCTGAAATAAGTTCCTGGTTGAAGGAAATAGTAACGTAATAATTTTCTGTTTCACGTGATATAATTATTAATCATTTACTTAGCGATATACATTATCCAAGTCAGTAGAGTTTGTGCGTTTCACATAACGTCGGGCTCTATTAGCGTTTATCTTATTTTGACAGGAACGTATGGGCATTAGGCAATAGCGCTGTTGAAAGTGCTTAATGCGCATGCGTTCCTGTCGTACCGCTTATAACGCCCGACGTTATGTGAACTGCAAAAATTCTCTAATAAATCATACGAAAATGACTACGCCATTTTTCGCAGAACACCATTACAAGTTGAAAATAAAACTGACAAATACTTGGGATTTGACCATGTCACTGGGGATCACCACCTCAGTTTTAAACTATTCAGTTTTAAATTTAAGTTAAGTTTCAAAAATTTGAGATTCTCATGACTTCTCTTGACTATAATTTGCCTGGACTTCTCTTGACTATAACGCCCGAGCTCTTGTGACTTACCAAGGTTACAAACTAATTTTTTGAATTACGAACTAATTAATAATGTCTGACTTAACGCGTCTGGCCAAACGCGAAGTCTCTTTCTTTTTCTCCTCCATATTTCTCCTATTCACACTTCTACCAAATCCGAAAAATAAAATCTTTTACCAATTAATATAGTTATTTTCTTGTTCAACCAATCACTGCAGAGTTTATATTAAGCTTCTCTGCTCATGAATCATTTTTATTTACTGGCGACATTTATTGGCAAAGACTCCCTCAGAGAAACCTGAAGTCATGAAAATCGCATTAGTTTATTTTTCAGGCAATTTCAGATTTACCCTTCATCCCTTTGATTTCGAATTATCAGGAATGACGGATTTTATACCAAACTATCCGTGATCCAAATTATGTTTAGATTGGTCGAGTTGGTGGAAAGTTATTGCAGATTTAGTAAATTAGCGGCATAAACAAAGCGTGACAGACCGACCCCAATGAAACATTAAATTAAATACGTGAGGCTATTTAATTTCGCACGAATCTGAAATTCGTAACGTGGGTTTACGATTTCACTTAATCATTTCGTAATTTTGAATCACTTTTTTCGACTTTTGAATGATCTCAAACTTTTCAAGCACCCTCAGATTTTTGGGATTTGGTGGTGGTCTTAGTGAAGAAGAGATGCTTTTTGACGAGTGCAACGAGAACTACAATGTAGCCACGACTTGTTCGGCCTCAAAAAATTCGATATAAAACGGTTTAAGAGGTACGCAAGGTGGCTACTGCAGCTGAAGTCTTAACCTGTTTAGCATTTAACTACAAAATTAATTTTGACGGTACAAATTGACTATAAACTATTCCGATATATATGAAATGACTACTTCAATTTAATAGACGTAAGGTAATGGACTTTTACACCGATTTTATGACTTTCCAGGTAAATCTAAATAAGTTTTATCGCTATGCTCTTCTAATAAAACTGAGACAAACGTGAGGATGGTTTCTGAAGTGATAAGATTGAATTGACAAAAATGTTAGGAATAAATTATTCTTTCTTTTATTAAGAGGTAGCTGAAATATAAAAGCGGTTTTTAAATTGATCTGGACTTGTAATGTAGCTGGTAGTTATTAATGCATTACTCCGTTTATATTATTGAAACAAATTTAGAGAGAAACTTTGAAACTTGTCAGTATTATAATGATACCGTAGTATATAACTTTGAGGGGTTTTACAAAAATTTGAGTTTCAAGAAGTTTGTTTGAGTTTTTAAAATTCTGTGTTATATATAGGTTTTTTTTGTGGCATTTGAAGCTGGCTTTCATAACATTGAAGCGAAATCAGAAAATAGCCTCAAATTTTGTTAGTACTTAAATAAAACCATACTAAACAATTTTGAAAAATTTCGATAATTTTTTATGAATATGTAAAGTTTAGCTTCGCCTTGTACCACTTCAAATCCAAAAACTTTAATAATTACATCTTTGTAATAAATTCAAATTACAAACTTAAACTTCGTCGCTATTTTATAAAACCTTAAAAAGGAACTTTTGAAGGTTCCATAATTCATTTTTTTTGTATTTTTAAAGTTCTGATTGGCAGATTTTTGTAACGTTTCAAACCCCGTTTCGTATTATAGAAACAAATTCCATTCTGTTATTTCATATTTATTTTAGACTGTTGCTGGTGACCTTAGGGGAATTTCACAATCTACAGGGTCTCTATAATAATCAAAAAGATTTCAGAGTCATTTGCAGATAAAATGAGTGTTATTTATGAGTACGTCAATCGAATTATTAATAATATTAATCGATTACCTAAATGGTATTTGAGACACGGGCAAAATCCCTTAGATTTATATAGTGAAGGTGAGTTTATAAGGAGGTATCACTTTTCTAAAAATACAACTGTACGTATTGTTTTGCCTCTTATTAACGATGCTCTTCATAAACCCAGTAATAAAGGTTTGCCAGTGGTTCCACTGATCCAATTATTAATCAGTTTACGATAATATGGTACTAGGATTTTGCAGGCAAGTTGCATTTTTATATATGTGCTTATATCTAGAAGAAGAATGATTACTTATGCTTTATTCAAGTTTTTGAACTTTATTTATCTGTTCTACTATTTCATATTTATTTTAAACTGTTACTGGTGATCTTAGGGGAATTTCACGATCTACAGTGTTTCTAATAATAAAAAAGATTTCAGAATCCTTATCAGAAAATATGAGGAATGTCGTAAAATCCCCAGAAGACCCTTTTCATTATCAAGTTTTTATGATTGAATTTAATCAAATTGCCACTTTCCTGGTGTAACATCTTGTATAGACGGCACCCACATTCCAATAAAAAATCCTGGAGGGGCTGTAGGTGAAATATACAGAAATAAAAGGAGGATTTTTTCCATTAATTTGTTGATACTTATCTCAATAATGATTGAGAAAATTGTTTAAAAAGTGTTATTTACAGGTGGCATGTGGCCCAAGAAAGTAAATATTAGATATTGTCGCTAGGTATCCAGGATCCACTCATGATAACACAGTATTTCAGAGAAGTGGGGTTCATGTCAAATATGAAAATAATGAAGTGCCAGGTCAGCCTATAATTCTTTGTTTAACATCAAATTTGCAATATGAATCTGTTATAAACTATGACTATGCATATAAAAGATATCTGCTAACGCCAGTTGTACATCCAAATACACATGCAGAAAGAAATTAAAATAGAGCTCATACAAGCACCAGAAATATCTTCGAAATATGTTTGTGAATCTGGAAAGGACGATTTAGGTGCTTAAAAAAGAGGGTTGGGGCTTCAAATTTACTTTTTCTTAGTTTAATTACAAGTTTTAATTTGTTGTAGTTTATAGCCTCACTTTGACACGATCGTAGAACCATAGAAATAGAAATAATACTCCATAGACCGGTTGCTTATTCGCGATTTACTCTGTTGTCAGAACTTTTACCTTCTTAAGTGCTCCTTGGCGGAGGTAAGAAAGTTTTTGTAACTATCGAACAGCTTATCTGAGGTTCCACCATGGTCTCCTTGAGTATTCCTTAAGTGATGGACTATAAATTTGCCCCTATGACAATCCACGGTACTGTGCGCGAATAAATGGTAAGTCATTAATATAGAACAAGCGGAGAAAAAATACAAATGAGGAAATAAAAGAATGATGTGGTAGATTAAAAATCAGCTAGATTATCAAAGCACTAGGTCGGTTGGGACACGTGGAAAAATAGTGGCTGGGGCAGATAATCGCTTGGGAAAATGTGATGTAAATTAAGAAAACGTCATGGATATGAAAAAAACGGAAGAAAGGTTATGGAAAAATTAGCGCCTCTAAGGTCGACGGCACTATATTACACGAGTAACCGTACACAAACCCTTCAATTAAACTTAGCGCTTAAAGTTTGCTTATCATTTTCGTCATGCTTCCTCCTACCACCTCCTCCTCCTCCTCGTACAAGGGACCCATTTCACGGTCCCATCCCCCGTACCTAACGCTCTCAAGTATTTATACACGAAGAGTGTTCGTTCTGACGGTCCTCTCCGGAGACACCTCGATTTTCATCCTTTGTTTTTGTCGTAGGTGGTAGCGGCGGCGCCCCCCGTGTCCGCCCCCGGAAGCGTGGCGCCGTTCCCGCCGTCGGCGGGTGGACCGCCGCCCCCGACGCTCATCGAGACGTATCCGGCCCCGCCGCCCCCGCCCCAGGCGACCCTAATCGAAACCTACCCGCCGCCGTCGACACATTATTACCCGCCGCAGGCGGCGTACGGCCCGGCGCCGCCCCCGCCGCCCTCCTGTTACACGCATCCCCAGCAGAGGGCGATACCGTTCATAAGTAAGTAGAGTTTTTGGGGAATTTGGAAATTCGGCCAAGTCCGATTTGGAGTTTGGAAAGCGGTAGAGGAGGGGGATGCGGAAAAATGTTAAAAATAGGCTTCACAAATGGCAAAAATAAGCAAAAATCGATGAGAAATGACACTTTCAAATATTAGTGAATAAAAGAACCTTGGTTAAACATACTAAACCACTAAAACCAAAACTTTTACTCAAACTATCTACAAATTTTATATTTAATAGTTTCCCCTTAACCCCCCCCCCTCCGATATTTTATTTATTTTTTTTTAGCAGATTTGATTAAACCTAATTACAAAGAGTTTATATTGAGACTCTAATTTCTTTACTTACTAAAAATGGCTCTAATTTGAAAATTATTTTTCTTACTTGTTCTATCAGGCTGTCGCCAAAATTTCCTATATACGAAGTTGATGTTATTACATTCTTCAGCTTTCTTAGCATTTCATTATATTTCTGGAGGCTCTTATCTATCACGTGCTTCTAGGGGATCCACAATTTCAATTACGTGTTTCAATAAGTATATTATCAATTAATTCACAAATAATATTTGTTGCATTTACCCAGACTGCCGGCCACAATTTGGACTACGGTAGTAAATTACGTTGGAAATAGTCTTTAATGAAGGCATTAACGTTGACAAATAATGAATTCTAATGTATTTTTAAGTATTGGTGTAGCTTTCGCCATTTTGCAATATATGGTGAATTCGCCAGCTCGAAAATAGCCTCTGCTATGGAACGTTGAAATGGATTGACATATTAAATCAAGTGGAATAAATCATATTGCTCAGTATCACGCGAAATTATTTGATGTCTGCAAATACTTTCTATTATCCGTTCGTTTGCGACTGACAGCTCGCCATCCTCTTTATAAATACATATCCTGTTGGCCGAAAGAATGTCTCGATAATAAACCAGTTTAAATGGGAATTACATGTTGTGGCGTTTACTTTTCTTGGGTCACCAAGTAGTAATTCAAACAATAGATTCATAAAATTATCATAAAGCATCGATGGAAAAAGGCCGGTCAGTGACGGTGCGTTCGACTTCAGGTAAACTAACACGATATAATTATTATTTTAAATTTCAATAACAGTGATAAAGTTTGGAATAATAATATAGTTAATCGATTATTTCATGAAATTGTTTAATTACTTTATGTTCATAGAACTTCTATTTTGGCCATGGGCTAAGTAATATTCCAATCCGTACTCTTTGCTGTATATTAAGATGTAATGATTTCTTTGGAGGGCTCGAACAGAGTAACACTACAACAAAGAACTGTAACACGATGCCCTTTTGGCGTATATTGCTTCAATCAGTATTTGTATACGTACAATAACATTCTCTCATTTCTCTTGGAGCCATGAACAAAGTAACTATAAAAAAGAATGTGGTTGGAACTTTACTACATTAGATGCATACAATTTTGAAACACTTTCCTCTAAACACCTCCTTAAGAGCACCGTACTTGAGAATTTCCTAAGAATCTATAAACTTATACAAGGTGTCCCGTAAAAACCGTGTCAAACTCGGGAGAATATAGATCAAAGGATACCTAGCTGCTATTGAGAAAATCCTCCATTACGAGTCACCCTTTTCTAGATTATTTTTTTTATAAAAACATCGAATTTTGACCCTCTCGGTAGTTTTTCTGTGCTCTTGGTACAATTTTAGATTGTTTTAATTCATTTCGTAAAAATATCGTTAAATGATTATTAATAGTCCAAATATTTTAGATGGGAGCTGTGACAAATGTTGCATTAGAAGTTTTGAGAGTAGTTTTGGTTCTTGAAGTTTAGCCCATCGTAGTGGAAACAAAATGTACCTAGCTAGTCCTGCACATTATATCAATGGATTACCTATTTTATAGTGATTTCAAAAGGGTATAACGCAAGTAAATTTTCTTCTTGAAAAAAAAAGGTTAGCTACTTTTATCAAAACGGGTATCGTTTACCTCGAAACAACTATCCCTATGGCTACTAGTACTACTGAAGACATTGAATTATACGAAATGATTCATATTTAAGGTTCTCGCCTGTACGGCCTAAGCTGAAACATTACCAAAAATGAATTTTTAGAAAAAAAGGTGTCTACGACTACGACCAAGACATGAA
The DNA here is from genome assembly GCA_963576515.1 of Cryptocephalus primarius. Lineage (NCBI taxonomy): Eukaryota > Metazoa > Arthropoda > Insecta > Coleoptera > Chrysomelidae > Cryptocephalus > Cryptocephalus primarius. The sequence goes on from OY754939.1 coordinate 11,853,812, forward strand.
CCTGGAACTCCAATTATAGTATTTTTCCAATTACAATCTCCATTAGTCGAGAATCCCAAGTTAAAATCTTGGTAGTATTCGTAAACACCTTTCCCTAAAAATTCCTTTTCTTGCGTAGGAATCTTGTGTATTTTCTTTGTGTTCCTCGTTGAAAGTTTATGTTGGCAACACCGCCAGGGCTCCATGGGTTGTTGTTCCGAGATCGAAGGAAGATGGACAGCTGAATAAACGCGACGCTAAGTAAAAATTGTCTTTTTATGACCATTTCCACACCTGTAATGTTACTTTTTTTGGTTACTACTATATTAAATGATACTACAATCATTTACAATCATTATAGATGTAGATGCATCGTCTAAGAAAACACTTGTTCACTGCCCTCAAATGTATCTTTGATATTTCCGCTGCAGCAACTCCCTCAGGTCAGCTTCATCACTTATTGGTTTTGAATACACTTTGTCCCTTAAGCAACTTCATTAATAAAAACCCAGAGAATTTAGGTCTAGTGAGCTAGAGAGGGACAAAAATTTGATGTTTTGGTAGGTATGGTAATGGTAATGGCTAAAATGGTACGACTTTTAAACGGGCGATTTTTTCATAGCTGGTAGACACGAGCGAGTTGTAGCCCTACCATGGACACATCTCCAATTTTTGACAATGGTTTATTTGGTTCAAAATAACTTAGAAGAAACCGAAAAATCAAAATTTTATTAACACACCCCTTTACAACCCGAGCTTTAGTAATCACGCTAATCACCGTTATTTCTTTCCAGATGCCACATATCAGAACTGCCCGTGTCCAATGCAATCGTGTCCAAAAAACGTACATACTGGACCTCTTACTGGTGATAGTAAGAGGTCTAACATTACGTCGATCTCCAAGGACTCCATGCCGCTGCCGCCGGTGGCGCTCGCGCTCCCCCTCGAGCCGGTGAGCGCGACGGGGCCCCCGAGCCCGGCGAGGGGCTCCGCCGGCATGCCGCCGCCGCCCTCCCCCGCCGGGGCGACCTACCACCAGCCGCCGCCGTCGGCGCCCCCGCCTCCCACGACGACCGCGAAGCAGGAGCCCCCGGGGACCACCCGGGAGGAGTGCAAGAAGCGGAAGGCACGGGTCGGCAAGGCGATGGTCAGGAGCAGCATGCAGCAGAACACGATGCTGCTGATGTGCAACCCGACGCAGAACATCGTCGACACGGTCAAGAGGGAGATAGAGAGCCCCAAGGAGAAGGACGCCGTCGAGGTCGAGGAAGAGGATCAGGAGAAGAAGGAGATCCTGGAAGAGGTGAAGCCGACCCCGAAGGAAATCCCGCCGACGGTGCTCTTCACCCAAACCGAGGAGGCGACGAAGGAACCGCTCGATCCCGCAGAGGAACCGACGGAAGGAACCCCATCACTTCCCCACAACGGAGCGGAAGAGAAACCCCCACCACCCGAAACACCAACCGAGGAATCGCTGCCGCCGGTGATCAGCACGGTAGCCGAAAACGTCAAGATGAAGAACATGAAACGAAAGCTATCCGTCACGAACGAGAAGGCTCCGGACGCGGAGACCGTCACCCCGAAAAAGAAACAAAAACTCAGCTCCTACAAATGCCTGATCAAAAAGAAGACGACCACAATCAAAATCAACAACGGCAGACGGAAACTGATCGAGGAAGCCCTCGCGCGAAACCGAAGATCAACAAACAAATCAAAGAAGTCGACAGTGAAGAGAAAACTAAGCGTCATCACGGAAACGACCAGTAAAAGACCAAAACTGATAAAACCTCTCAGCGACAGCAACTGCCACAACTCCAAGCATGCATCAAAATCAAAAGCGGAGGTCGCGAAGGCGCCGAAGAAACCGACCAAGAAGCAACAACAAACAGTCAATTCTAAATCGTCCAAGACCGCCCCGTCTGCCCTCGACACCCTCATATCGAAGAACAACATGGAGAGGACCATCGACAGTGTCGTCCGCGAGAATAGGACTTCGAAAGAAAGTGCGTTGAAGGCGGTGAGTAAGTGTGGAAAGTCGGATAAAGATGCGACGACGGTTGCGGCGGCGGTGGCGGTGGTTGTGAATAAAAAAAGTACAAATAACAAAAACGGACAAAAAGTGAGCAAGAGTGAATGCAAGAAGGCTGCGTCCGGCAGGCGAAAATCAAAGACGGCGGACGTCGTAACCGAGGCTGTGACCCAAGTTCCAAGGAAAATCGCGCATTTGCCCAAGTGGTCCAATGGATGGAGGTGGGAGGGAGAGCCTTACGAGGCGAAAGTTTTTATAAACGTAAGTAGGAGGAGGGTTTGGCAATGCGATTCACATATTACGTTTAGAATGACAGCGACAGGATTTTGTATTACACGATGTGGAATAAAATGGGTCTGTCAAGCTAGCCCAGCAGTGTCATACCCCCGCAACCGGACTTGGTACATATTTTGTTGCTAATTAATTGCTGTCCAATGGCACGGGCCAAATTTCTCATATCCACTCCGAACGGAAAATTTTATTGCTAGTTACTTACTGTCAAATTCAGGCTCGGGCAGAATTTATCAAGATCACACCATAATCCCCTAAGGCTCGAATTTCAAAAATCCATTAAATGGTTAGTGTTGACATGATACACGCGATATATCTTATTGCTCATTTGCTGTCAAATTGTTCATGAAAAATTCCCTCTTTTGTCATCCATTAATAATCGTCCCTTCAGGCTACAATTCATAAAATCCACAAAATAGCTCCTGTCGATTTGGTCCAGGTGATCTATTGTATTATTAATTTATTACCGCCCCTTACTGCTCCAAATTTATTGCTCCACCCCTACCCTAAAAACACATGCCGCACATAGTCATCTTGTGCCAAAATATATATCGATATCTGCAGAGCAGCTTATTTTGTCGCTATTTAATTGCTGTCGAATAGTTCAGGACAAATTTCTCAAAACCACCATCTCATCATGCCCTGAGGCTGAAATTTACAGAATCCATCAAATAACTCGTATCAGTATAATCTGGGCGGAATTTGTTGTTGCAGATTAAATGCTGTTCAATGGTTTATTCCCGAATTTAGAAAACTACTCCTATAATTCATTAGCAAACATCCCCTAAAGCTGTAATCGATACAAGATATTCGATAGATTTTGGAAATTTCAGCTTGAGGGGTGGTTCGCTAGAGGATGAAAAGAATGGATTTAAAAAATTTGGCCTGTACCATTCGACAGCAAATAATTAGCGATAAAATGGATTTAGTTGAGCTTCTTCGCGCCATTTTTGATTGATGCTACTGGAGGTATAAAACGTAAAACTTCTGAATTATAAAATTTTACTGGTTGGCTTGAATCAGCCGATAGCCTTGACAACTCGTTTTTTCCGCCTGGTGCACTTGTATCAATATTTATTGAAGTTTTTAGAGGAGAAAATTGGGTTGCATCTGCTACAGCAGTAATCTCATCTCAATTTTTCCACTTTCATAGTTCATAAGTTTTATGTTTCATGCCTCAAACGTAAATAAACTTCTCAGCCAAATATCCCCTGGCCTTTGGTTAACCTGTCCGCTACTCCTGTAATCTTGTTACCAAATATCGAATTCCGTAAGCGCATTTTTACCAATTTAGAATGCGATTTGGACCTCATTTTGATAAATAGATTTTATCATTCGAGTTATTGGGACATTTGGTTGTCCAAAATTCTTATGGCAAACGAAGGAGGGTGGTTTTCTTGTGCCGGAAATGTCTTTTTTTTTCTCTGCAAAGGCTTTAGTTTTCATGACAATTATTTTTGGAAAAGGGTTATACTGTTTTCAAAAAAATTCATTTTTTAAAAAACTGTCAGGTCTATGTAACTTAAATTTAACCTCTCAAAATCATCTCAAAGAGACGTGCTGTTTTGAACATTTTTTTAATATTATATAAAGTCTGTATTCATTGGAGCGTATCCAAATGTTAATGCTTCTATAAATAACAATTACTTGTATAAAAAATTCGTTTTCTTCACAATCACTTCGTCCCAGATTTCCTCGTTTACCTTCTTTTATATGCGAATCGTTCTGTTCTGTTTCAGAGTGACGAAATGACAGTAGTCCGTAAATGTTATCCAGCCATGTTACACGAAACGGGAGATAAAATCGTTATCAGAGACTGCGTCCTTCTCAAAGCTGGACCAAGGAAGAATGATCTTCCGTATGTGGCCAAGATTGCTGCGCTTTGGGAAAACCCTGAAGATGGTAAATTTCATACCGTGAAAGCCAGATCAGGCTTTCGAATAACCAAGACTGCCTCTTCAAGAAAAATTATTTAAAGACTATTCGAGTCACAGTAATATTGAATTAAGTTATCACATTAAACATGTAGCTTTACCTAAATTGAACATTCATTTCAAGTAAACAATATTCGTGCATTGATTGTAAAATAAACATTTCTGACTTCCAGGCGAAATGATGATGTCCTTATTGTGGTATTATCGTCCTGAGCATACGGAGCAAGGGAGACTACCTACAGACCAACCAGACGAGGTATTCGCTTCAAGACACAAGGACTCGAATAGTGTCGCCTGCATCGATGACAAATGCTATGTCCTCACCTTTAATGAATACTGCAGGTAAACACCACTTTTAAGTAGTTTGTGTTTTAGTAGAAGGATTAATAGGATGCTAATGACACCTCTGACTTTTTAAAGGTACCGCAAACGATATAAAAGAATTGAGGAAGGAATTGAAGAAATGTTACCATGCATTCCGAATCCGGAGCCATATCCTCGATCTCAGAGACAGCCACCGACGTCACAAATCTCTCCAGAAATGGTATTTTTCTGCCGGCGGGTCTACGACTTTAGGCAGAAGAGGATCATGAAGAATCCCACTTAAGAATCAATTAAACTTCTCCCATTTACTATAATTATTATTACGTTATTGTTGAGTTTTCATTTATATTTATTATATTTTACCCTGATTCCATAAAAATCATTGTTTTCAAGAAAACGGAAAAAAAACAAAGACTAGAACAACATTTTATATCAAGTGTAGGTTAAATTGTAAAACCGATGCCCCGAGTATATTTCGATGATTCTGATTGGAGATGTTCATCTAGTGCCAAAATATTTTGTAAAACTTTATTATGACAAATTTTAGGAGGCATTTAAAATGATCTACAAAACTGAATAATAAATTTTACAAATCAGTTTTTTGACTAAAATTATCTCTCTGTGAGAGTTCTATCATTTGTTATGTTTTAAAATGTTTGACAAAGTACAATCATACAGAATATACTTAAATGATGCAGGAGTATGCGAATTTCTACATCATAGTATATTTAAAATCAATTTTTTAAGCAAAGTAACAAATTCTAAAATGAATCATTGATAAACGTTCAATGAACAGAGGAGAATTAAAATCCTAATATATTTCTTACGAATAAGAAGAATTATTCAAGAATAAAGTAATTTTTGATCATGATTCTGGCATAATCATATTTTTTACATCTCCAATTAATAAATTGCATTTTATAAGTATAAGGGCAACGGTCCAATTCGGAATATTCCAAGTTTTTCCACAAAGTAATCGTCTAAATTTGATACATATACATATTGTTGCAAAGAAAAGTAAAGGGAACATTTGTATAATATTTAAAAAAAAATAGTTATCGATAAAGTTGTATAGAATATAGAGATTATATATTTAACACAAAAGAAATATTTATAAATAGTGATAGTCAGCGCTGGTGTAAATGGTGTGTGCTTTTATAGATCGTAGTTGTGTCTTTGTCAGTGTTGTCTCTTTCCTGATCTTTTATTAATATATGTAAGTGTGGAAGCAGGCAGGATCACTCTGCGGTTCTTACAATTTTATACAAGTACTTACAAGCTTTCCTTTCTAAGATGAGATAATTTTGTTACTCTTACATGCAAATTAAACGACATAACATAAGATACGTTTAATTTGTTCAACACTCGTTTGATCATTAGGTGGAAATGAAATATTTTCTGTGTTGGAAACGATAGCTTGCTCGTCTTCCAGTTCTTTATGTTACACATATTCACAGTAGCAATCGCGAAAAAAGGTGTCTTCCTCCTTTATCCTTCCAGAATTATTTGATTCTTCACAGGCTTTACGTAGTTTTCATCTACTATTTATTTCTCATTTTCAATGATTTGTAACACCTTTGGTGGTTTTGCCAAGAATAATTAAAACTTTTTTATACATGTGTGGATATATGAGGCCATTACACAAACTTCGATAAATTTATTTACAGTGATGTATTCACATTATTCCAACTAAGTGATTAAAAACACTTTAAAAAGTACAAAAAGGAGTATACATTTAAATGAAAATAGTTCAAATTTACAACAATAAAGAGGTATGCACAATTCATAAAACTTTTAATTGGTTGTAAAATTGTAAAAACCGTTCCAGTGTTAAGTAGGAAGGTGAGAATAGTATATTAGTGATTGTTAACAGTTTTTTAGAAACATACTAGTCAAAATTGTTTTAAAAACTAACCAAAACATAAAACTGTTCAGTGTGGTATTTACAGCATAGAAAAACACTTTTTACATTCTGAACTTGACACTATGATATAGTTTTTGGCCAGTGCGACTATCTGTCGAGTGTAATCATTTACTCTTATAGAGTGAGCATTTGATTTTATTGTATTTTAAACAATTTTTAAATTTGACTTAGGATGGTTTAATTTATTAGTCTTTCTGGGCTGTAACCACTACAAGAAAAGTAAACTTCTATGTACTATTCTCAAATAATGACCTACAGAGCATTTTATTGTAGCAAGATATTAAATATATTAATATATTATTTTTACAAACATTGTATTACCTATTTTTGTATTGTTTAGTTATATGTTGTAAATTATTAAGTAATTATTATGAATCTATTGTAATTTATGAGTAATATATTCTTTTAGCTCCTAGAGCCCTAAAATTTAAATTATGGCCAAAGTTAACATTATTTTTTATTTATTATGTTTGATCGACATGTAATTTTGTAACTATTAGTTCTTTTCGTTCTGCTCGTTACACCTAATGTATTATGCGATCAGTATGTGTTTAGTTCCGTCAGGATGTTAAGCCTTTTAGGTGCCTTTTACTGTCTCAACCCCTGTGCTTACTTTACTTCTGTCATCCTCATATACCTATTATTGTTTTTCATGTCACCATTTGTCAATAAATGTGTGAAATACCAACTACTGTGATTTTTCCTTCTAGGTTTTAAGGATTCCCAACTTTTTTGGAGTACGTGAAATTGCACCTTAGCCAAGTATAAGTTTCAAAAAAGCTACTCGGATAGTGGAATATTTTGGATGAAATTTAATGGAAGTTTCCTTGAAAAAAAGCTGTCTTTTGTTATAAATGATGGAAAATTATGATTGCTGACTGATATTTGTCAACTGATGGTAATACGATAGAACCTTAAAAAAATTGTCCTAGTAAAATATTGCATACAAATTAATTTTCTACATTTCGAATGTTACTGATTTAATTACTACATTGCATTGAAAATCTAATTGATGTTCCCTCTGTGTAACATGGATTCCATTTTGATTCCCTGACAACAAATGAAGCCAGCTAATGTCAGATTCACTAAAGTTCGTGATTTACGTTTCTCCTTTCTGGCAGTTTCTGAAATCAAATCACGAACCAAGAAATGTTGATCCGATTCAGACAAATAAAATACATTTTAAAATACTTGATATGTTATATTTGACTTTCTACTCTAGAGCATTTACTTTTAATCACAAAAAATATACTTTTAACAATTGATAGATGTCAATTAAATAAGAATATGTACAATTAAAATTATATGCAGAATATAGATCGACTACAATACATTACACTTATTTCGGCTGGTGCTGTAGTTTTGGTTATATTATCTCCCAAACTGCAACCGAAAAACAATAAGAAAAAGAAAGAATACTACTAGTGTAGAAGTCGTAAAAGTAAATTTAATAAAAGTTCTGTTGTTTAACAAATAATTAAATTACACACTTTTACACACAACTGTTTTTTTATATTAAAAAATTATCCATAACGTACAGGAGTGCACATACATGGAATTAAATCTAATAAATTCTTCTAATTCCCTTTTATTTTTTTGGAGGCGTGGATTGTGAAAAGTATCAATTTTTGAATTGAATGCATTGCATTTGTTTTTTTTTATTTAAGCAATAACCATGAATACTCTAAATAGATTCTTCAATCAGGTTTTTGTCTAAAGCGTAAGCTAGAAGTACACAAGATTCTGGAGTATATATCTTTGCCCTTATCACACCCTTTTACTGGCTGGTTTTTGTACAACTACTTTACATTACTTCCACCAGCTAGACACACATTGTTACTGAATGAAATAATAACAAATACAAAATTCTTGAGTACTTTTTACGCTCCTTTGTAGCATTGCTGATGTAACTATGTACTTAAAAAATTACAATTACAACTTTATCTTCCGTTTTATATCGGAACAATAACCCTATTCAATAAATAAGTTTATCTCACAGTACAGCACATTTGCTATTAAGATAGTTGGAATTGCATAAGAGTTGAAGCAAAAGCTTTCAAAGATCTTAATTTGCAAAATTTCAAAACTACTCCTTTAAAATTATCACATGACTAGAATAAACATGAAGGTAGTGAGAACATACAAACACAATGTAACAAAAGAGTGACATTTTTCCGATAGAAAATTGTAATTTGAAATATTCAGGTGTTGACTAAGGGACAATTAAATTTGTCAGTAGTTTATACTGCATTCATTCTTAGATTGTCAAGAAAAGAATGAGTACGTAAAGGTGTAATGATAAATGTGTGTCTAACTGATTGCATTGAATAAAAAACACAACAAATGCGTACCAAAAAAGGGTTACCCTAGAAATCATCAACACCAAATTAAATTAGGTTAAAAGTTACTTAATATACAATAGTGGAAAATATAATAAAAAAATTGAATCAAACATTTCAATGACTTTTGGTATTTCTATTTCTAATTCATTTATGGAGACCAACAGTATTAATATAACTAGTTTATTGAAAAACCTGGTATTTTCCAAAGTTAAACGATAAAACGCATATATAAATAAAATTAATTTAATATTAAAAAGGATCGATAATTATCAATAATATAGTTTACATTGAAATGTAAATAGTGGAAATAACTCACTTTAAAAGTACACAAAGATCAGCTAAGTAAACAAAATATGTATATATGTACAGGTACACAAGCCATAACTAGCAATTTCTGTTCTCTAAAAGAAACCTATCCACCAGATTTTTCAATATGTACTCGCCGCCATTTTCTTCAATTCATGTGCTCACAAAAACCTCCGACATTAAATTGGCATGGTAAAAAGTAACGTAATAAAAACAAGGTGGGCATTAAATTACAAAATGCCTCTACAAACAATGAAAGTTCTGTACAACGCACGTATATTATTAATAATTCTATGATACAGCTGTCCTCTCACACAGTAAGTTGCTCGTGGCCAAAGATAACGTTTCCGAGACGTCTTCCGAGGGCTTGCATATCAAATTTCCCAAAAACAAAACCAACAGACTCACCCCGTCCGCTCCTCACGAGATACACCTATCCGTCCCCTCCATCGTCCGGGCATCCGACGGGACTTCGCGTCGGAAACCTTACCGGTGGCCGAAGTAAGCTTGCTTTTTTTTTTTTAGTACTAACATATTCTGGTGGTGAGACAGGCCAAAAACCGACAGGAGGAAATTAAACTAACTAAGCTATGCCTGAGGCGACCGCCTGAGCTGACGTCGAGTCGCTCGGGTCTGCTACGCCGCTCGCCGCCGCCACAGCTGAAGCCTGGTTGTCCGCCGATGGACTGCTCGAGGAGTCCTGCTGTTGCTGCTGCTGTTGAGCGCCCCGTGGGATAAGGATGTTGTTGAGCGACGGTTGGATGCTCAATTCTACAAAAAGCCACCGATGAGTGGAATTATTAGATAATGTTAATAATGCTAATTGCCCAACAGAAGATATTAACAATTGTATAGTTATCCTAATTATTTAAATAATTTTGCTACCTCACTTGTTTTTAAACTTCAAAATTTCATTCACCATAAACTAACTATGTAGTACTTTCAGCTTTACATCATTTTTTAGTTTTTTTTTTTGTACATTTTAGCTTTACAACTTTACTTCCTATAAAAAAATCAACATTTTATGTTGATAATGAACATTTTAAACCCAGAAAAAGCTTAATCAGTACCTGTGAGCCAAAATTTTATAAAGATCATGGTCAAATCGACTATTTTGCAGAGGTTATTTGCTATAATCAGAAATGAGATAACGTTATGGTATGACATATAGAATAAATAAAATGAAGACAATGAAGGCACACGCGATTAAGAGTAAGGCGGCAGCATATACAAGCCATTCTCACATTGATCGAACCAAACAACACCGTCATAAATTCTTCACGTGATGAAGCGTTTCCTTGTCTCAACTCCATTAGAGTCTCTTAATTGACGGAACCTCCAAAAATCAGATCTGATATTTCAAAGAAAATTAAGAAGTTTCCGAAAAATGTATGTTGTAATTAACTGTAATCTCATATTAAGTTCAATAATTTCAATATCAATATCAAGCTTAATTTAATTGCAAAAACTGATATTCAAAATACTGAAGAAAATGCTGTTGAGGAGAATCAGTTTGCACTTCCATCTGGGTACTTCCTCCTCCTTTACTAAATCATATAAATTAAGATTTGTTTAGTTTCAAGGAGTTGGCTGAGTACAAGAAACTCGCTCAACTCACTACAGCTTGGCCTTCTTAGGCAGATTTGCAGATTCTTGCAGAATGCAAGGTTAGTTCCTCAATGATTATTACCAAAAATGCCTTTCCATGACAACAGCAGCAAAGCTAACAACGAACAGGACAGGCACTAGAACGAAATCATATACAGCATCACGAAATAGAATAATATTTCAGGTAAATATTGTGTAAGAAATAAAATTCTACTTGAACAAAACTATAAACCACCAATAAATAATATAAGGAAACAATAAAAACACTTTTCTCACAAAGTACCGACCAACATGTCAAAATTCTTCCAGCAACTAAGAAAAATGCAAAAGTGATACTTAATAGTGATGCAAATTACAACAAAATTCATACTGGCATCTACATACAAGTTGACATAAGATTCAACTGAAAAAATCGAAAGAGAATCTACAAAAACAATAAAAAAAATACAAAGAAAATTTACAACAAAAGAAAGGTACTCACTAACACCTCACTATAGCAAATCAATACATTTTTGGCATGTCAAAACCTAGCAAGATTTATTTTAAATATCAAATTTCCTCTGGTAACACTGACAATTATATTAAAAACACCTTTCAAAGTTAAAATACACAAATATCTACTCAAATGGTATTTTGGTGAGATTCAAATTTAACTGGGCTAGTAAAGATAAAGGCGGTGAAAAGTTCTCATTTCTTAAAATCAACAGTCAATAATTGATTTCTCAGAAATGTGGTTCTTGTGACAATTTTAATGAAAATGAACAACAGTCCCCCTTCACACCAAGATAATACTGTTTTTTGATATCATGGAAAAACGTAATGATACCAATAACGTAGTACAAATGGAAGACTTTGCTCTGATAACCACCCCAAAAGAAGAGAGAACATAATATTGACATAAAATCCAAATATTTATAGTACAAGTTATATATGAATACAGAAAACAACATGTGAAATAAAAATACGAAGAGTGAACTGGAAACAGGAGACGAAGAAGAGAAAACAAAAATACGAAACACATTTCTGCTCACACAGGTATAGTTCTCCTATAATAAGATACACAAATCATGAAAAACACAAAAATTATCCAATGGAATCCTAGTTAAAACACATCCCATGCAGAATAATTCTCATCACCCCTAAAATGTGGACCAGAAATTTTACAATACAAGCCATAGAGTTAACACACATATATCGGTAATCACATACATAACCCTCCAAACAACCCATTACTCACTCAACAAAACTCATTTCCTTCCAACATTTAACTCCCTCCCAAAGAAACGCTTAGAAGTTCCAAATGCACAAAATCCAACATGGAGATCATCCTTTACGAACTCAAATGGCGAATGACGAACCGCTCCTCTAAATACTTGTCGAAGTTGCTCAGGCATCACTTTGTCGTAACCTCTCATCCTGAATAAAGTGGAATGGAAATTATTTGAAATTATATATGTATTAGTGGCAATTTACGTTCAACGTAAATTGAGTATTTAAATCAGTCTTTCGTCTCCCTTCGCAGAGGGGGAATGGAGAAGATTGTGCACAAGCAGCCTATCCTTTAATAAGTAGACAGCCCTGTCAAATACCCTGAGTATTTAAAAGGTCTGACTTCGCCGCGAGGTGGCGCATGTCATTCATTGGTTAAACTCGCACATATACAGTGGCAACTGAATAGATGCATTCTCAATTTTTGAGCCTTTTCAGTCCAAAACTCTACAAAGATCGCATTCCTTGATATAAAGAATACATATGCCCTTTTTTGTTAGGATCCGTTAAGGCACAGTAGAGCCCATGTAGAACATGCACAGACAGCTATTTTTATACAAACTGATTGATTGCTGCAGCTCGGGGGTTGTTGTAATCTCATCCCTTTGTTCCACCTACTCAATAACTGAGAATTACATTATCGCATTTTCCAGTACTCTAGGTTTGCACTGGAAGACCATAATATCTTCTTTATTTATCATTCCATTGAAATGAAACATACACTCAATCAACAAAACTCAAGCCTATCTCAATAGATGGCTAAAAACCGCGTCCAAATTAGTTCAGCCATTGTGGAGATTAGCACAAACAAACAGACGTAAAATCTGCTTACCATTTTGTTTCATGTATAGATAAATGGTATTAATTTCTGACATGATACCAATGCTTGCAAAATGTGCGTATCAAAGCAAAAAACATGCATATTTAAGCGCACATTTTCGAAGCTTTACTTACAAGCGTCGATTGTTTCATAACTTCAAATTTCAGGAATTTTTTAAAACGAATGACCCTTAATGAGATATCTCCAACTCAATGGACTACCTTTCGTTACCTTCTACTTTCCATGGGATTACGAAATGCACGTACCGTGGTCTGTGAAATTAAACAAGGGTGGCAGCTCGTTCCCGTTGGGTAAGCGTGTATTTGGCTCCCTCAGTTCATTGAAGAAGGGGTGTGCGCAGGCCTGCAAAGGGCTAATCCTAGAAGAAGGCGTATACTCCAAGAGTCTGGCCACCAGTTCGATTGCTTCCGGAGGCGTCCGTGCCCGGAATACCTGCAAAAAAATCCAGTCACATATAAAAGGGTTACAATAATGACAAAACAGAAACATCACTGCAATTACATCACATATGTTTAGTTTTAATACATATTGTTAAGAAATAGATCGCTTTGAAAGCTAACATACATGATTGTTAATTCAAAAGCGAGCATTACCGTGGCGACTGTGCAATCGAAGTTAGGAAATTAGTAAAAATGAGGGCAGCCTTTAACTCCCAACTTACGCGTATTTTTTGTTGATTAGTGCCTTCGAATGGCATTGACGTTTTCGTCAGCATGAACTGAAAGCAGACATATGCGTCATTTCGAGCATAAGTCATATTAGTCTGGTTACACGGAACATACAAAGTTTAATGACATTAAGAGCGAAATACAAATCCCTCAGATTTACTAATTTTCATTTTTAACACAACATAAAGGAAATGTGTTAAAAGGTCCTAAAAGGTTATCGGTATTTAAATCACAGAATGGTCAAATCCTACTGAGGCACGTTGTTCTTGGTGGATTTAACTAAGAATAATTTTGGATCTGAATTTGAAAATGTAGCATAAAAACGATTCTGATTACTTTTTGGCGACAGAAAATCAAGGTGCTTCCAAGGTAAGGTCCGGCTTTTACAATTTTACACAACCACAATGGGTACCTACAAATTAAGTTTCGAACATTTGTTATAGAAAACTCTAGGGACTTGGACAATAACCATCTTGTTACAACCAAATTCTACCATAACCAATGTAAAAAGGAATGTATTACCTGTTGCCATGGATGGGACTTGATTTGAGGAAACTTGAACTCCGTATAATTGGGATTCATCTCCTTAATCTGTTCCTTAGTAGGCGTACCGAGTACTTTGATAATCTCGACGAGCTGATCAACACCAGAATCACCAGGAAATATCGGCTGGCCTAACAGCAATTCCGCCAGGACGCAACCCGCGCTCCAAACGTCTATTTTCGTGGTGTAATCGATGGCGCCGAATATAAGTTCCGGCGCTCTGTAGTAGCGACTGCATATATATGATACATTCGGTTCGCCTTTTACCAAGTGCTTAGCACTGCCGAAATCACACAACTTTAACACACCTGTCTCTGGGTCTAACAATAAGTTCTGAGGTTTTATGTCTCGATGACATATACCTAATGAGTGAATGTATGCTAGTGATCGGAACAATTGGTACATGTATAACTGGAATAAAGAAAAAGTATATGTAATATGTCATGAGGTGTCACCTCTCTCAGAAAACTTAGTTACTGAAGACATTTTAAAACGAAAATATTTTAAAAAATCAAGCTTAACAGAGCACCAGAAACTTAGGCAGCTTTATTGGGTTGAATAAAGATAATGAAAGCCGTTAAAGCAGCACATCGCCAGGCTATTTTGAAACTAAAACCACGTAAGTTTCTTATAAGTACACATAGCTTTAACCGACAAAGTAACTAAGAAATCCAATCCACTTCAATGTCACCTCCTTACCTTTATAAAGCTGATAGGTATAGTCTGTTTTGACTTGCTATAGTGCCTTGCTACCTTATACACGGTTTCCGGGATATACTCCAACACCAAATTCAGGTACACTTCATCCTTCTGAAAAATAAATGTTGAGTTAATTGCATCTCTTCGAGCAGCTCAGAAAGAATGTTTATGAATTGAAACAGTGCCATAATAAGTGAAATGAAACATCTTTTAACCATTTCTCTCTTCTAATTCACAAAAGGGGAAATACAGCAATTATGGGAAACAGTGAGTAAATGGATTTGTTAGAGTGAGAACAACTTAGGGCTTCAGGTCTATAGGGAATTTTTAGAAAATACAAGTTGGTTAAATTAAGTTAAAATAAAATAGCCTCTATAAGCTTAATTTTACCAAATATAACTTTTAATGATGGAAATATTTTTATTTTATTTTCTATTCACGCAAATCTTTACAGTTAAATCTAGAACGCCTAGGGTTTATGGGCAACTATAAACATTTTATATTCCCCGAAAATTAAACATTCCCAAAGTGTTTTATTTCACGAATTAAACAAGCTACTACAACGTAGATTGTTATTATTACTTAGTTTTACAAGCAATCTTGTAATTAATAGGGGATACAGAACAGAAGGTCATACAAGTACTTTGTATTTAATTATCCGCCGTTTAAACACGGCTGTTTTATCGACAAATGGAATACAATAAAGTTTTTATTTTTAAATGTAATTTTTATAATCTATTCTGGCATTCTAAATTTATTACAGTAAACATTTAGAAAACAACGAGACACAATTCATTCAAAACATTTAATTCGTTCCTTCAACAAGCTAAAAATTGCTCTAGCGGGGAGAACTGTTTTAATGCTACTTGTAAAAAAGCAGGTTCGTACCTGCTTGTTTAAACTTGTAGCCATGAAAATGGACATATCGCAAGGGACTTCTGCCTGCTACACATGAAAACTCAAAATAACATATTTTCAATTTAAGCTCAAGTATGTTGGACAGTGTCTTTTTTTCTCAAATAGAACAAGGAAAAGTAAAAAAATAAATTCTGGAGTAATAAAAGTTTAAGCGTCAAAGCGTGAGATTCCAAAAGAGAAAAAGAAAAGTTATCCGTTAGATTTTGGTACTTTTCCCAATTTGTATCGATATATTACTGTCTTTGGTGTAATCCAATTGAAAAACGTACATACCTTATCTCCACTGGAGTAAAAGAAATATTTAAGTTTAACTATATTACAATGTTCTAACTTCCTCATTATTTGAAGTTCTCGATTCTGAAAAAAGAAAAAATTATAATTAATAATCGAATGTGTGAAATACAAAAATATCAAAATTTCAAACCGTCTTTTTTTACATACAATCAAATGGCAATAAGTTCAATCCATATAAAGTGTCAAATTTGTCAAATTTGTTTTTAATCCAATGTTTGACGGTAAAAATAGGTTATTATCTCAGAATTCTTTGGGATAACACCGATTTTGATAAAAATTTGTGATGAAGCTTATTTTACCCTTCTCTTCAAAAGTTATGCGTTTACAGATTCTTTGCTTTTGGGGGGTGAGAACTACCCTTTTTGCCAAAAAAGAGAGAACCATGCATTTAAATTAGTTAAATTGAAACCATGTTTAAATATACTGCATATGGGATATATAAGATTTATGATTTATGGCAATATTTGAACTCTTAAAACCCACCCCTTATTGAAATTCGAAATACACCATGCATTTTTTATTTGAAAGATCAACATTTTCGATCGAAAATCGAAAAAACGTCATACAGCTTCTTTTTTTAATTAGAAATCATCCATTTATTGAATTCAGCGGTTGTTTTGAGTTTACTACTATTCACCCCCCGAGGAGGGGTGGCATCTACCCCCACGGTAAAAGCACAGAACGGCACTGCAAAACTTTTGTTCCTTGAGTTTTGTTCTATCTAATGCTAACATTTTAAGAATTCTAAGTGAAAACCCGTCAAGAAATGGATTAATTGTTACATATGTACTGTTACATATCTATCGAACATGTTCTATTACAGGAGCTCTATTTTTTGTACACTTTCGAATGGTGTAATAGACTAAACCCTATGAACAGTAAATCAGAAGGTATGCACTTGGAAAACCAGAAGTGCTAAAAAGTACAAAAAGTATGGAATAATTCTGAATCGTTTTTCTTTCTTACTTAATTTCAAAATTACTCCGCCTTTTGTTTGGAATTTCTCGAAATAGATCGTGATCTCTTATCCCATGGGGCGAAAAGCAATTACCGATAAATAATCAACGAAGGGACTATAAATAATCGAAAATCGATGAGCGAAAGGTATATAAATAGAAAAGTCGACAACTACTTTTAGAAAGTGAGTAATAAACAAATTCACTGCAACGTCATTCATGACGTTAAAATGACGTCAAGAAAGTTGTACAGTTTCCAACTGTGACTAAGAATAAACAAACGATTAGTGCTTTGGTAAGAACGAGCACTCTTGTGACATTTTTACCATTCGTCGTTAATTAATTAGAGAATAAGTGATCGATAATGATGGTATTGACCAGTAAGGAATCTACATCACTCATTTAATAAAAATATACTCTTAAATATTTGATAAGTTAATCACGTATATAATTGTATATCGCCACTTTACAGTAGAATTTTACGATAAATTGCTACAACTGATGAATGCCATTAATATGCAACAGCTACGTACTTTCCAAAATAGAAATATTTAATTTAAGTAAATGATTAATAATTTAAATATAAATTTTCATTTTGGTTGGAAAAACGGTGATGAATCCATTTATATTAGTGACGGTGACTTAATACAAACAATGGCACAACTCAGAGCGCACGCATTTTATTTATAATTCAAAACTTACCAGTAATATCTTATTCTGCTATGATATAAGCTAATTATTTCCACTTTCGAATATTTTTTAAAGACAACAACACATTAAAGAGTCGTTAAGAGAAATGAAACCGAAATCAAATGCGTTACGACATACGCAATTACTTTAGGTATATTGCCTTTTGTTTTAAACAGCCCGAATGGGAACCATTAAAACAATGATATTGTTAAAAGCGGAATTTCCCACAGCAAACCTGTTACAGGAGGAAATTAATTAGTACTAATATGCATCTTGGGAAATGTGGGATTAAACGCGAGATAAAAAAATACACTGATGACAAAAATTAAAATGAAATTACCACAGGTTTTTTTTACAGGAAATTGCAACGTGAAGTTTTGATCACACTTCATAATAGAATCTCATAAGGTTACAGTTAATAATTAAAAGGGGATTTTGCATTCGTAATCAACTGAAAACGATGACAGAGACAAGTATGATTGGGAACCCTTACTTAACTTAAGCTGTAATATTACGATGGGTCTGATGTTACTTATGTTCTATTTCTATAAGTTACAGCTCCATCAAAAAAGAAATGACTTCTCAGGCCAATGGGACCAGGCCCCGTTCAAAGCAGCTAAATTCTTCTATGGTACTCACTTACCGAAACATCCGTAATGATAGTTTGGATAAGTCATTTTATTTCTCACTAGATGAAGCATATATAAGTAATACAAAAAATGTGTACTTAACTTAAATCCCTCATGTTACTTATACTCTACTCTACTCACCTTAAACCTCTTATCCTGCAGTACTTTCTTAATCGCTACTAGTTCATTCGTCTCGCACAGCTTCGCCTGATAGACAACACCGAAGCTGCCATTCCCGATAACTTTGGTGTCAGTGTAGGAAACCTCCTGTGGCCTGTCTGGACCCTGGCCGGGTGTCGCTACTACCGTGGTCACTTTGCTCCCGTCCTTACCTATGTAGCCACCAGCAAAAAAAGAAGAGACACATTAATTACATTTATAGTTTAAGACGTCGAAATTTAAGTCACTAAGAGGTAAGAAGAGTAGGGATCGGTTGGGAATGGAAAGATGTGCGTTTCCCTGCGTTCCACGGTTGTCCTGAAGGTGAGAAGGTACAGTTTCGAAACACTTGCAGCATTAGAATCCCTCGTTTGAAACAATGTGAGTTTACTTGTGCATTTTTTCGCGTCTGAAGAGCAGAAGTGGTGGCAGGTAGGGTTGGTTATGGGAAACCGTAATCAGAATGGTGAGAGCATTTTAGGCCTCAAGAATGTTACTACGGTAGAAGTAACGAATAACATATTTACATAGTGACTAGTGACAATCGTATTCTAAAACATTTAAACCCTTGAATGCATACAGGTCATTTCATAAGAACTATTGATCTCAAAACATTTGGAAACATTAGGCTGGAAACTGGTATTTTTCTAGAAAAAAAGAGAGAAACCCCAAGTCTTTCCAAGTAATTTTTTTATTGTTTATTTATTTTTTTTTTTGTTTAGAACCATTAGAAATATTTAAGGCGTTAAAAGATCGCAACTGCAACCGTGTCAATGATCTAACTTACCTCAATAAGAACACAATTTTGAATTCATATTAACCTTAACTTTAAACGTTACCTTAAGCAACAGGTATTTAGAGGTTATGTTATGTTATGATTTGATTTTAGAAATCGAAAAGGAATTACCATCAACAATAAAATAGTTGGAAACACCATTTTTCTCTCTTTTCTCCTAAACATGGTAACCAACTTTGAGAACTTGGACAACCTTCTCCAGTGGCATTTTTATTTTTCAATCATATTTACTTCAAAAGAATGTTAATGAATCAACAATAAAATAGTTGGAAACACTATTTTTCTCTCTTTTCTCCTGAACATGGTAACCAACTTTGAGAACTTGGACAACCTTCTCCAGTGGCATTTTTATTTTTCAATCATATTTACTTCAAAAGAATGTTAACAGTAACTGAATGTGTAAAATGTGTACTAGAGTTAACCTCAAAAGAAATACTATGAATAAGTCTACTATACACGAACTTGGGTATAACATTTTGGCAAGAACATTTGGTAAATGTCTGTTTAGATAAGATAGTAGTTCGAAAGTGTAGCTTGTTTGAGACATTTTCAGGAGTGTGAATCTGGACGATTTTGACAAAAGTATATCTCTATCCAGTCTGAATTGTCACACGTTACAAAAATGCCGCCCATAGTATTTATTTGCGACACTTCCTACAACGGATTCTCGTATAACTTACGGGTCCTAATTCCAGTGGACCACGTGGAGTATAAAAAATAGGAATAGCAAATCTATGTCGAACACCTGAATGGGTTCACTATGGTCGTTAAAATTTTACGACCGTGTGATTATTCGAACATCTTTCAGTGGCGCTGCAGTGGTGAATATTACGGCCAAATCCAATAACTTTTGGTCTTTTAAAATGGCTTTTGGTAGATCTTTCGAAGTTAATAATGGCAATAATGACGTAGGCAGTGCAAATGATGTTGCAGAAGAACATAGAAAAATATTTTTGTTTAAAAGGAGGGTCACCACAAAATTTATTGTCTGCTGTTGTGAAAAGAACACGTGAATTGACTAAAATGTCAAGAAAAACGATTCATTGGGTTAATAAACAAGGTAATGTAATCGATCATTCAGTTAAACAAAAACACGTAGACTGTAATAAGATTGATGTTTTCAAAGAACAATTTACGATATCTATAATGAAAATAGAGTTCCGACATTACAAACTGTTCTTACAAAATTACAATATTTCGATTAATATAAGTATAACGATTTTAAATATAAATAATTCGAGTCGCGAATGATAATCATAGATTGTTAAAGTAAGGCAAATTTATTTAAGAAACATTTTTTTAATGAAACTGGCTCTAGTAACACCGTCTTACGTGCCGTA
The DNA here is from genome assembly GCA_963576515.1 of Cryptocephalus primarius. Lineage (NCBI taxonomy): Eukaryota > Metazoa > Arthropoda > Insecta > Coleoptera > Chrysomelidae > Cryptocephalus > Cryptocephalus primarius. The sequence continues at coordinate 11,874,351 of OY754939.1, forward strand.
GATGAAGCACCTTCCATCTTCGATGTGAATCAAAAGGAATCTAATATTCCGTGTTATCGACATTTAGTTAATTATGGAACCCTCCTGGCGCCATCTAGTGCATTCACAAAGCTTCGAGAAATCGAATAATGTGAATAAATACAAGACGAATCTCCTATTCAGTGATCAGCAGCTAAGTGAACCCCCGAAAGAGAAGCGCGACAAGGTATCACATAAATAAAAGTAGTGTAATTAGAATAATTTTTTAGACATTACTTCAGTGTAGAAGAACTTCGCAGAAGTTCCCTACACTCCCTACGCAGAACTCCCCTAGGATTTGACACACATGATGTCAAATGTGGTTGGCTAGATGGTTCTCAAAATTGCGCCTTAAAGGCACCTTGCTCAAAGGGAAAAAGGGTTATCATTTTGCATGCTAGAAATCAACATCACCAAATTCAGCAACACAAAAATAATGGTCAAAAATCGTAATGCTAAACCCCAATAATTGACTGAAAATTAAGTAGAGGAATATTGACACAGCATTTCAAGATTGCTGGCATATTGGCGTGTTTTTAATTATATAGAATAAATCCAGGGAACAGTGAAAGAGTCGTTTGTAAAAAAACAACTTCGCCCCCACTGCCTAAATGTTTGTTTGGAAAATATTCGTACTATTTGTATAAACGATTCTTTCGAACTTATTTGAGAAAACAGCATTTAGACAATAAGATTTTTTAAACTTATTATATCTATAATATAAAAATGAGTCGCTGAATGTGTTGCTAAGCGCAAAACTCGAGAACGGTTGGACCGATTTCGCTAATTCTTTTTTTAAAATATTCCTAGAAGTACGAGGATGGTTCTTACGGAGAGAAAAATTCAAAAAAAAAAATTTAAATTTCCTGAAAAAGTCTAAAAACAACACTTTTCTATACTCCCATACAAAAGATTTGTGATAATACTTAAAAGTCAATTTGAACTTTAATATCATACGATAAAGTTTGTGTTAGTGGAGAGGTTCCGGGAAGGCAAAACAATTGAGTGACGTTAGTATCGTATAAATATTAATGTCAATATTTGTCAATATTTATTTTTTTGTTGTCTATGGTAAAATGTAAATTGTCTGTGGTAAAATGTCAATTGAAATGTAAATATCTCTTTGCTGTACATCTATAATATTACTAAACCTAAAAGTGTGTGTTTGTGACTTACTAAATATGCCTCCTATAAGGCGGCGGACAAATTTAGGCAGGAGAACCCGAAATGCAACAAATCAAATGCATTATCAATCTAATCGTACTGCCCAGGAACGTGAAGATCGCAATGAACGTGAAAGAATTCGCTTAAGACAGACCCGTGAAGCGCGACATTCGACTAATAATGGTGCAAGTTTGAATCGAGCTTCCTTCTGTTACGATATGTTAATTGATTACAGTGCCTACAACTGTGTTGCTATTGGACCTATGAACTCAGTTTGCCAATATTGTAAGGCATTGAAATACAAAAATGAAGCCAATGGATTGTGTTGCGCAAATGGAAAGGTGAAATTGATACCATTGCTTCCACCTCCAGAGCCATTGTACTCATTAGTTTTAGGAATAGGAACAGATTCAATACACTTTTTAAAGAATATTCAACAATATAACGACTGCTTTCAAATGACTTGATTTGGAGCATCAAAAGTAGTTCGGGAAAATTTTATGCCAACTTTTAAGGTTTGTAATAGTATTTGTAGTTGTATGTTAATTAATCATAATAAGAAATCTGAAATTGTGATTTTCATTGTGATTTTTTAGTGACTATTAAAAGAATTTTGTGAGTTTTATAATTTTTAATTTTTGACATAATGTAATTGTTGACTTATTAACTTAAAAAAATAAAAAATTAAAGAATCGACTGTTAGGCGATACGAAGTTCGCCGGGTCAGCTAGTATTTAATAAATTATTTTGTTATAAACACTACGACGTAATTTTTTAACCTATTTCAAAATAAGGTTTTAAATGTATTTTTAAATACAGAACGCCTATGGACCGGTTCGGCAGCAGCTTTAATGGGCGCTTAAGTGGCTATTAAGGATCTGTTTAACTGTACCAGGTGTGTTTAGAACGAGAATATTTGCACGATAAAACAACGCTCATTTGCTATAAGAAAATTATGACCCACTCTGAAACTGTAATTTTTGCCCCCGTTACCTAATAAAGCGAGCTTTACTGTGATCTGAGCTTTCTATAACTGCCGCTTGATACAGCTAGAAGTCTCTATCGTAGGTTTCCTTGTCACTTCTATACTAGAGGACCGTTAATCATTTTTAGCGCATAAAGGGCGAGGCAATAACAGTTACGTTTTTATTTCTCCCTGCCAAGAGAGGCGTGGTTAAAAGTCTATAGAGGAAAATGGTTCAATCCACAGCCAATCAATAGAGCAATTGGGCGGGGCAAAAATATCTGTGTCGATCCACTTTTTCCTTGGCGTTTCCTTCTAAAACAATACCAACATATTTCAGTTATTACTAACATTAATATTTTATTTATAGTATTTTCTGTAATTAATAAATAGTATTCAGTTATAACAGTTTTGTTACTCCTCAGTGAAAACGATATTTTTTAGTTATGACGTTCTTGCAGCAAATTAGCGATATGTATATAACTATAACTTATACGACAACAATGTTTTTGATAGGTATCATTAAGGAGCAATCAGCATGGAGTGATTAAAAAACGAATAATTAATCAAACGTCGGAAATAAAGGTGATAGGTAAGGTTGCTTATAACGAAAATAAAAGTTCAAATACGAAACTGGAAGGACGAAATCCGTGACACTGATGGATTTCGTATGTTTAGAAAAAAGTTTTACTTCACAACTTTTTTTTTTTAAACATCAACTTTAGATTAAACAATTCACAAGGGTTGTAGAGAAAGCAAATATCGAGCGCAGAAGACGAAGGCGCCAATCTTTCCCCAAATCTTTTTTTCTACGTTTACCATTCGGAAATTTTTATATTATGTACTCGGTATTTGAATTGCTACAAGACGTAAATTATTCAATGTATGAACAAGTGCATGGATAAAAAGTTTAAACTTTGCTATTTAAAATGGTGTTGGTATTATTCATTATTTTTAATAAATAAAACAGTAATGTTATTTAAAATTTGATTTTTAAAAAAAGGAGAAGTTGCCAAGACCGAGCTTTTTTTCCTTCAAATTTACATTTACATTAATTAATCCTTTACATTAATTTAACACCAATTTTCGATTATTTATTACAACAATTCATGTTTGTGATAAATAAGACACCCAAAAATCAATTTTCGATTAAACAAAAACACTAATTCATTTGTTCATTCACTGTTGCTGGGCCATCTGCCTTTGGAAATTCAAATTTCTTTATAATCCCAATTATGAAAACAGTTGTTACTAAATTCTGTCAACAAAGCTGATTTTACCATTTTTTTCTAAAACTTCTGGACCGATTTTGAAAAATTAAAGTTTGTCTTGAAGACGACTTAATTTGATACAACTTTACCCTTGGATGTAGCTGTGGACTTGTTCTATAAAAGTATAGGATTATTATAAACTCCTAAAAAGAAACATTTAAACAATGAGCATTTTAAATTTCCATACAAAAATGGTAGAAATTCTTCTTTAAATATGGCACGCCTACGGATCGGTATCTCGGTCTTTGTGTGTCGATAGGCTGGCTATTAAATTTTATTGCTTTTTTTTTCGACTGGACCAATTCAGACGGGAAGGACATTACCTAAGCGGCTCGAAGCTTTTACTGCCTTAAATGAATTTTCTACATCCGACATTCCCATCACTTTTCACGAAATAATAAGGTTCGACACAACTTTAACCTAGTTTGCCGTCTGGTCGCACGTTACTTACCCCTTAAAGTATTCAAAGGGCGAAAACATCAACCTCGAAATTACTCGACTAAAAGCTTTGATGGTTTCATATCGCGAAACTTCGCGACGAACTTCCAAAGTGTTTGCGTCTGTGTACACACCAACCTTCATGATCATCAAATTCATACGAGTTGTCAGGTCGTAATGAATCGCCTGTACGGCACTCTAACGAATAATAAATGCAAGAAGCGTCGTTCCGTAATTAAGATCCCCGCCTTAAATAGGCAGGAAAAGAGAGAAATCCCAGCGTGGATTATTTTACTCGTCGGGCACAACTCGACAACATATGAACATAATATAAAGTTGCCTTGCACTTGAAAAAGATTGTCTCGGGAGTTTCGAAACCTCGGTATGCATTACCGCGATAGTCGAGCGTTTTGTTGAATTTTAAACCTAAAATAATTAACGCGGTAAATCGATATCAATGGTTCCAGACTACAATATAAAATTATACACCGAAAAGTGCTGCTTTTCACGAAACAAAAATAATATTACGTTAACGTAGACCTTCCAAATTTCAACGTTTACTGGGACACGCTACGTTTTTGTCATACCATATTTTCTGCCTTTTAACTGTAGTTCTTGAATAATTAAATTTCCCGGTAGTGAAACGATAAGAGCGACTGTTTAAACTCGTAATGGCCGTTAATTATGACCAGCTTTCAAAATCATAACGATAGAATTTTCTCCTCATTTAAATAAGTGCGTAAAATCGGGTCTAATTTTGTATGTAAAATTTTAATTACCGGCAAATCACATAACCGCATTTTTTTAAAGTTGGAATAATTCCATTGTGGAATTACGTAACACCGCGGGGGGAACTGAGGCAGCGAGAAATTATTCAGATTTGTGTGCCATTCACGAAGCTGACGGGTCGAATTTGTGGCGGTTATTCCTATTTTAGCACGAAATTTGCACAAGAGAAATGCAAATTTTACGATTAAGAAAGGTCACGGATGATAAGCAATCGATAGTCTTAATTTAGATAGAGATTGTAATTCACTATTAGAAATTCCGGAAAATGAAGTTTTTTAACTGGAAAGTGGTACGTTCCTCGTCTGTTGAAAGAGTACTTTCTTAACGGTCGACTTGCCAATGAGGCGACGAGAATTAGTTCCGTAGGTAAAATGTCACGCGATTTACCGAGAATTTAGGTAACATATCTTACATAGTACTATCATACTCCACATGAAAAATGGTGAACTCCACAATGGAAATTGTTCTAAACTTCGAAATTCGAATAGTACTTCATACGTTGGCTTAGTCGGGAAAAATTACCTGTTGCGAGCGGGATTTTTCTTTTTCCATTAATAACATGTCATTTTTCATGTAAACATTTTCCTTCTGTTGATTGAACAAAAATTGATGTAAATACTTTTTCCCGCCTTTAAAAGATCTACAAAACAAATTCTCGCCCGCTAAAAAATATTTTTTGAAATATCTCATTATTGAGGTTATTTTAAATACCCAATAATAAAGTGAGTTTTTGTTATATCACGTGATCGCATTACATTCAATCGTTCTATGCAGCTGACAGATAATTTGTGAGCAACCTGTAATCTGTAATTACAGGTCAGGTCAAAAAAGATTAGTGGCCATTGTCAGTGTAGAGTGGTAGTACAAGATAGCGGCAAATCCCCACACTATCGGCTAATGCCCGAACAGGTAACTCGCTCGAAGCAGGTAAATTCTTTTATTGGACTTACTTATCCAAACACCATTAAAGGCATTTGCATTAGTCATTTCATTTTTCGCTAAATGAGGTATAGCTAACCTTTACCGTCGGCAAACCTTTTTCCAAATGGAATTTTGATGAAAGTTATATATGACTAAAAAGTACATGAAATAACTAGTTCGAAATCACCAATTGTAAATTTAGGAGATGATCCGTTCAAAAGTTATAGCCTTTTGAAAATGCGATTTTCCACAAGAGGTTAACTGCATAAATATTAAAAACTCACCAAAAAATCACAACTGATCAATAAAAAAAACCGTAGAAAACGATGCGCGCATTCAATTTTCGCTTTTCCTTTTACTTTTTGAGAAAAAAAACCCCTATTTTTCATTTAACCTCACGTTTTCGCGAACCGCTATTGCGTAGACTTGTAACCAATATGGCAAATATGAGGGGGGACCAATTTCTTTTTATGGTACATCTATGGAATGTCTTCTATACGTGTCGCACCAATTTTTACACGATATTTCACAATAACCCATAAATTAACAAATTTTTATGGACATGTCCATTTTCATCGGATTTTCCATTCATTTCACATGGAACATCAAAATAATCTCAGGGTTGCCACACCACGATGACACTTAAATGGTAATGGTTAATAGACCGAGGATACTGTACCTCCGCTAAGTACACCCGCATTTAAAATTCCAATATGGCGAAGGAGGGAAAACCGCGGTGTTGTTTTTTCACTTATTTCTCCGCACTCTTTTCACGAAATTTGAATATCGGCGTATGGTTGAATAATCAAATTTTATTGTTATCGTTTAACCCATGAGAACAATATACGAAAACATTTAAAAATTTCACTTTGAAAACCGGCAAATTTGGCAAAACTTCTCACATTTTTTCTAACAAAACTACTGGTTTCCGAAAGTTAAAATTATTTTTCCCAGCACCCTAATATTGTCCTCTTTTACTAAAAAATTCCCATTTTTGAGATCAACCTGGAAGAAGGAAAATATTTACTCTATCGCCTTGAAGATTATCCGTACCGACGCAATTTTTTTGATGGTAAATTTCATAATGAAATTTAGAAGGTTTACAAACGGACCAAACAATTTCATTTTCATTTTAAACCTTTGAAAGAATCTACAATAAAGATTCCATGAGCTTTTCTAAAACTTCAAATTACCTAAAATGGCTCAAAACCGAATCTAGAACGTTTATGAAGGTTTAAAATTATTTCACTCTCAGGACCGCAGAAAATCTAGATTATTTTAAATAATCTCAGATAGGTTCTATAAGCTTTGCTATTATGAGTTCAAGCAACAGAACGTCTAAAGTATTCTCAAGAAAAACTTTACAGATTCCTTAAAATTTTAGAAAGCCAGAATGAGTTCAAAATTGAAATCTAGAAGTTTTATGGAAATTTGAAACGTTTCATTTTTAAGTCTAACTGTTAGAAAACCACTATCTGGATACTTTAAAAGTAGCCACATGTTTTCAGTAGATAAAGTGAGTTAAAACTATTACGTTATTATTTTTCACTAATTTATGTATAAACTTTTTAATTGTTATGCATTAGGTAAGATCTGCAGTAGACACTTAAATTGATAAAATTGTTTTGATACGAACTAACTCATCACATCGCCCGTTTAAGTTCTACCTAATAATAATAAACAATACAAGCGCACCAAGTCCGTACCTGTGCAAATTTCATATTTCTCATCTGTAACAAAATGTATTCCTTTGCCACCTTTTTTGCTTTAAGATAAATCACTTACCCGAGCCAACTATTTTTGGTGTGGAGTACTATAACATAACCATAGTGTTAATTTCATGACAAATCGTCATTTTCACGTTGTTTTTCGTATTCACCACCAGTACTTGATCCAAAAAATCTGTAGACTTTTTAATACCCCGTTTTCGAATTTTGCCGGTCTCCTGCTTAAAAAATCTAATAATTTAAGTTAATAATAGCCCACCTATGACTTCAAAAAGATAATGATCTGGTGAGTTCCGATGGACAATTTTCACGTCTCGTGCCAAAAAAGTTAATTGTAGTGTTTTTCCTAACCTTTTTTTTGTAAGGCGTAGCTAAAAACGTGTATTAATAAAATTTAATGAAACAAAGTACACAAATCCTACATGTAGTAAACAATATCAAACAAAAATTAGTAAAGCAGTAACTCTTACCACGAATTCGTCTAAATTTGAACATGATTAATTCACACCTACCGCACATATTGAAGTTTCCTTTTTGCTACGGTAAGTTAAGTTAAGAAAACGTACCGATATAGGAGAGCCGTAGATTCTTCAGAAATGTCAAACGTACACTTCTCTCTCTCGTTACCAGTTACTAAAAATAACGAATTCGCTCCCTTTCGGATCGGACGCCTTGATTACAGTTCCTCGGGATATTTTGGTTTTCAGATTGAACAAGTAAGGCGTCGAACCCCTCTTAGACTTTTCGTATTCATTTGTGCTGCAAACGAATGTTCCGGCTTCGAAATGAAATGAAAACATCGACTTTATCCCAACGTCGAAAAGAAAAGAGCGAAGTTTCATTAGAGGAAATCGTGAAGAGTTTTCGTCAGGATTTCAACATTGGAGACATATAACCGGCAAAGCTTTAAAAATATCCTAATTCACCTGTACTTGGATTAATGTACCTCTCTTCATCGTCGTCGAACACTTCTATCCTTCGGTTCCTTTGACCATCCACCAGTGCCCTATAAGCCATTAAATTTTGATCAAAGCGTGAGAGTATTTAAACATTTTCGCGAATATACCGAATTTTACCCACAAATAACTTCAGTTTCAAAATAATTGTCATTTTTTTGACACGAGCCAAATGTCGTAAAATAGACAGACATAAGCCAAAAATTCGAAAGTAATTTCTCACTAAAACGCATTTTAAAATTAAGGTGCATATTTCAGTTCACTGAATTAAGACTAAAAGTGGGTTTCCACCGAAATTGGTCTGTCAATGAAACGTTGCGAGTTCAATACTTGAAATAGTTCCATGGTTGTTTAATCAAGTTTTATTGGGCCTAATCGGTTTTCAGCCTGTGAAAAGGAACATTGGGTGCCTTTAAAACCTTCAAAAAATGGCCTCGAACACTGCGCAAAACGCGCAATTTCTCATTGCGAGCTGAGTGGTGGGTGCTTCAAGCAGCATAAAACAGTATACTTGCGCCATTTTTCGTACTTTTATCCAAACGTACATGAAAATCAAAAATAGCCAAGTTGTAGATTTGACGTCCATTTTCAAAAAACCGTGTGAAAAATTAAATTCATCCGTCAGCATCCAACTTTTGCATGCCTAAAGTAGACATAATAGCCTAACATTTTAAGCAAAATTAGCACTTCAGTGTTAAACTGGGCAAAGCTGTGAACTTTTGAAAAAGTGACCATTTTAACGGCTTTTCCAAGTTTTCTGGGTGAAAAATGCTCCGATCACCTTTTGGAAATGCTCATTTTGAAGGTCTTTTAATTTTGTACAAATCGTCTGTACAAAGTATTGCATTTATGTTAATAATTTTCACCCTATGGCGAAACGACGGAAAAACGACCTATTTTTTTAAATTTTATTATTAAAAAAAACGCAAAAGATGAGATTTTTTCTAAATTTTGAGTTTTTATCATCTTTGATCCATTTTAAACAAAGTTTTTTGGACCGTCTGTCGTTAAATTTTCTAGGCTATAAGTATTTAGTGGAATGAGGCAAAATACATGAACCCATGAAATAAATTTAATTATTTAAAAACTATAGGGTAAATATCATGGGGAGGAGGATCCACCACATCTCATTAAGGGAAAAGTGGTGAACATTTAAAAAAAACACCACGTAATTAATGAACGCCCCTTAATTAGTATAATAATAAGTATAATAAATATTGACGTGTATTGATGGTATAGTTGCTGACGAGTTTACAATCAATAAATAATCACAAATATCGCGACATTCATTGGCTGTCTAATGCTTGCTTAAAACTGTATTTTGTTAATATTTCTATATCGATCGAAATGAGCTAACTTGTTTCATAATCAAAAATAGGGTCCAAATATTTACATATAAGAATATCGAAATTATTTTTAAAAGCGACAGACAAAAATTAACGCCACTGAATTTTCAGTAAAATTATTTTCTGAAATATACTACTACAACGATCTAGTTGTTAGGTACAAATTCAGGAACTCATTAACAACAACCACGCCATTAATTATTACTGATAAAGAAGTGAGTACAATCACAAATATGCTGCAATTATGAATACTACCGAAAGATGTCATCAAAAAGGTATTTATTTAAAAGACTATAAAATAAAATTTCATATCGTCTGGTACCATTTTGATTAATTATAGCGCACTATTAAGGTTACTTAGAGGATTATATTGGAATTGAGATAAATCGAAGAAATCTGGAAACTTCCAGATGTATCTTGTGCCCTCTGGTAGATTATCGAATGTTCGAGAAAAAGAACATTATACAAATAAGTATGGTGTAATAGGATATGAAGAGGTATGGTTGAATGAGCAGTTGGTTAGGAGCAGACTAGCACCACGCACATAAATTAGTCCAATATAAATTATGTCTAAGAATTAGACATTTTTATTATTAGATCATTATTGATACTATATATTTATTAATTATTTTTATTATTCTTGTATTCTTTGTGGGGCTGCAGCGATAGGGTGAAACGAACCAAATATTTAAATTTAACATCAGTGATAATACGCTTCTTAAAGAAAAACACCCTGTACTTCCCCAATTAGAGAACCACGAAAAGTCATGTCACTCTCAGGAGTCACTTTTAAAGTTCTCACCTTTCACGTGCCGAAATGGGTTTACAAAAGAACAACTTCCGAGATATAAACCGCGATATGGAAAAACTTTCGCGGAACTAACGTCAATCAAATCTCGCCTTAGCCTAAGCGAGTCCGATAAAATACCATAATACACATTTCCAGACAAAAATGCCTCCATATGACCTGAATCACGAATCCATTAGCAACGCAATGCGGATAACGTCGCACGAAATTTATTAGAGCCACGGTAGTGAAAAATAAATGAATCGCACGGCGAAATATGAGAGAACAAAAAAATAAAACCTCGCGAGAGTTCAACGGAGAATGCAGAGCGTGTCTGTCGCGTTTAAAAAACAACAGGCGTTAATAATTGAGCCATTAAAGGGGTATGTCTTTACTGTTAACAGATAATGGATCATCAGCATGAAATCGGTATGAATCACACGTTTTGTAAAATTATTATGTAAATTTCGTAACGTGCGACGCCAAAATGAATCGCATCTCGTATTCGATGCACATACATACGTTGAAATTATTTTAATATCAGTAACGTTTTCACGTGGTTACCACGCCCTTATAAACGGCCGTATGAATGAATAAAATTTGGCACAAATTCCTCTAACGCAACAAATATCTCAATTTAGACACGCCGTGTTACAAATTACATCACGTCTTCCAAGGTATAATTAATATCATTATGCACGACGTAACGATCAAGAACCTAAATTAATTTGTTATATAAGGAAATTAATTACGAAAACTAGAGCAAAGATGAGTTACACAACGTTTCAAAATCGTCATCATTTAAATCAAGTGATTTACTAAAATTATTCTGACTGAAGAACAACTTTCAGCTGGAAAGATTGGAAAGATATTAATCTTAAAGTTTACATGATTACAAACAAAAATAACGTCAAAGTTAAACAATGACGGCTAACAAATGACGGTAATAACGTTATTTTTGTGCAGTCTCTGTTTATTAATATAAAATTTTAAAATTAACAAATGCCCTTTCACGTTTAAAGTAATTTGGTGTGTTTTTTTGTTTTTGAAAGCAGTTGGTCATTTGAATTAATACTTACAGACAATATTTCGAACACATTATATTCAAAACTATTTGAAATTTTTTGGAAATTTTCAGTTATACCTTCGACGCTCCACGCTTTTCCGAAAAGCTATTTCATCTTTAACAATTTTGTTTTTTGAAAATGACAGGTGACAGGCTCATTGAATATTGCGCTGAAAATGAGACTTTTTTAGTGAAAGAGGACAGTATTATTAGGCCAGGGAATATAGCAAAAATAAAGTACATTTTTGTTACTAAGTTATGTAGTAAACCACTAGTGCAACTTATCTCTGTATAAAAAAATAAAAAAAATATTAAACTATAGTATAATCCAATTTGATCCAAAACAACTTTTAATATGTTCAGATAACTTTTGTCAAAAATATACGAATGGAGAATCGAAGTTTATGATGTATATTTTAAAATCTGCTTAGAAAATTAAAATATATTAATTACATATAATACAATTCATTTTGCAAGATATTAGCCGAAAATATTTAAATTACAATTATCTAAAAACTATTTATGTGAACAATTTCATCTTGCGCCTGTTTAAAGTCAATGTAATAAACTATCATTTCCGAAAGTATCTTTCCTTAATATTGACAATTATCAAAGCTACGAATTTTATCAAAAACGGTCATTTTTGACGTTTTTCCAGGTTTTCTTAGTTAAAAATGGTCTTATCACGGTTTATTTTAAAGGTTTTTCCATTCTCTACAAATGTCCTATTGACAGTAACGCGATTCATTCAATACTTTTTATGCTATAAGCAAAAAATTACCCAAAAACCAAGATAAGGGAATTTTTCCCTTATCTTGAAAGGGATAAGGGAAAATAAGGGAAATCTACAAATGTCCTATTGACAGTAACGCGAATCATTCAATACTTTTTATAATACTTCAATATGAAAAATATCAGCAGAAAGTTGTACTCTGGTATTTCTTTACCCAGCCAAAAGACGCTGGGAACTATCAAATTATGTCAAAATAAATTAAAGGCGACTCCATAATAAAACATGCACTTACAGAATAGAAACAGGTTATTGGGAAAGTATTTTCCATGTTTTATACATTAAATGTAGTATTGACAAATTACCACTCAAAAATAGGACTTTTGTAGATAAAACAATAACTGCCGATATTTAGGTTACTTACAAAGTTGACTTTTAGAGCATTTTTTTTAAATCAGAATCAAACGACGCAACGTAACTCGTTGCTTGTACACTACTGACAGAACTGGCCTATGCCTACAGTTTCTGGCAGAACTATTCAATTAAAGTTCTTTAATTAAAGTAGAAATATTAATCATTCTCATAAACGGTGTATCCGTGAAAGAGCGTAGACTACGTAGAAAATACTGCGTCAGCTTTGATGACAATTATTACGTTATAGTGACAATTATTTTAATCGTAAATCGAGAAGAGAGCGTCACTTTAAGGTTAAGCGTCGTAATGGTAACATAATGATACCTAATCAGAGAAGTATTAGATCCTCCAATACATTTTTAAAATTAATAAGACATTAACATTTGGACGATATTATTAAATACAATAACCTCAAATGACATAACTAAGGTCGTTCAATAATTATTAACGTTACAAGCTTAACCATTGTGTTATATACCTACAATATTTTATGTATTTACCCCATCCTATTGCATTTCAATTTACCCTACTTAAGGTAGCTTCTCGTTAATCACAAAAGAGAAATACGCGTAAAATTCCATGTTCACAAACTATAATAATAATAATAATAATATACCAATTTTTCATCTTCAGAAAGAAATGCCAATTAGTAATGCATATCCCACGATTATAGCGAAAGTAATCTCTCCCGCTCTCTGAAACTAAATTGGTTTTTGCGAAGACAATAATAAAAGAGAGAGCGAAAGTAAAAGCGTCAGCATCATCTTGAAGAAAAACCTTTGATAACATATTGGACGCGGAGTCAAATTCGACATAACTGAGTATGAAACATATGGGCGCACTTTCATTGAAGGATGTCCGTATATACAATAAAAGATAAAGAATAATTACTTACAAGAAGGTGGGCTCATAAACCTTTTCTCTTTATGCTTAGTCAATTTGGACATCTCCCAAAAGGCTTTGAATATCATTCCATAGTAGATCTTCCCTTACATATTCAATAATAAACCATGTCTATACTGCTGAGAAACATATAAACTGAATAACACGTAATTTGAATACTATCATGACACTGACAATAACGTTTCACTAAACCGTTTAGGAAATGTTTCCAAACCAGTGTTGATTCACTGGGTATTATGAATATGGCATTAATACCGTACGCAGCAAACATGTTATTACTCACACATTTCTTTCCTTTGTTTTTACCATCAAAGTTGTTGTCACCAAACAAACGGGCGACTAGACCATGATGGAACAAACCTTAATGCGAATTAAAATTTCCAGTTTGTGGAAGGAAAGTTTAAAAAAATTACCAGTACTCCATCTCGACCAAATTCTACATTCATACCATTATAAGACAATAAACAAGCTTGTGGACACTTGCATTTTTCAACCTGGCATGCCCGTGCAACGTGATACGAATTCCTACTGCGGTAAGTATTAAATAATTAAACAAATAACCTTTAAAAAGCGAACCGCTTGCAAATTACGGACGCGAATTGAAAAAAATAATAAACAATCATGTCATATGACCACAGGAAAATCGTATCAAATGATTGAACAAACAGTTTCGATTTTTACGCGGAAAAAATGGTACTTAGCGAGCGGGTTGTAATTGGAACACAAAAACATTCACCTGGTCGAAAAAGGAAGCGGATTACAAGAAATGTTATACCCAAAATTTAATTATTAGAGTAAATTGAAACTCTGAAGAAAGTTGTAAGTTACGGAATCACTCGTCTTGGACAATTAAAGTATGACCGAAAATATAATGTAAAGTAGCACAGACAGACATGCAAACATGCCTTTCTGCCACTCACTTCTATTAAGGGATTACATGGGTTTTAAATGGTAAAAAATCACATTTTTTTTGGAATTCCTTTACAAAATAAATAAATGTCTTCTATTCCAACTCTTGGCATATAAAACTTATATCATTTGAAGATATTGTAAAAAACGTTTCATGGGAAAAAAATGGAAATTGAACCATCGACAGATGGTTTTTATCACGGAAACTCGTGATATCCTCATCTGAAATCAAAAAAGTTTTTTCTGTTAGTAGATATTAATGGTTTATCCTTGAACGAAGAGTTTGAAAAAAAATCAAAATTCAATTTTTGGTAGAAAAAAGTGATTTTCGGTGAAAACTGTTATATACTATTTGTGATTTTCTACTTATAAAATGTCATGAGAATTACTTTATGGGCCTGAGATAGATGATTCCATGTAGGATGGAGAAAAAACGATTGTTTTTCTTTGTTTAAATCGTACTTTTACTTCAAACGTGTTTTCCTCAAAACCAGATATTTTTAAAGAATTATTTTTTTATAGAAAAAAAAAACAGTGATTTCCGAAAACCAGCTCTCGATCGCTTAATTTTCATGGTCTTCAAATGCCAAAAATTTGATTAAAACACATTTATTTTGTGTTTTTGCTATTCAAAATCCACATAACTCCTTAACTAAAAACATATATCGTCATGTTGTCGTACTGAAGGTAAAATTCTTACTAAAATAACGTACTTTTATCCGAACCACTACCCACGAAAGACCTCTTGAGCCTCCTCCAAGCATGCACCAATCTGGTATACGCCGATTTCCTTCTCTTCGTCTCCAACTCTACGGCGGCCCCTCCGACAGTTGCCCTTTTCGCTTTGTCCAAAATATCCTCCTTGCTTTCGTGTATGCTCTTTTTGCTAGTCAAATCGAACAGGGATAAAGACCTCTTGTACCGCGGCCTGGCGTTGGCCGGTTTATGGGGGAACGAGGTCTGTACAAAAATACGATTTAGGTTAATCGTGGAGAAGATGAGACAATTCATGAAATCTGTCTTTAAAGAGAACACGAGAATTCAGTTAATAGGGGTATTTAAAAATATAAGCACACGTTGATATTTCGGTAAGTACTAGTTCTTCGGTAGAAAACGGTTTTGAGAACAAAAAAGGTATCATCGAAAGCAAATTAATTTAAGCACGAGGCTTTGAAACGCGCAGCTTTCTTAGTATTTAAGGCAACTGAAATGTTTTATTGGCGTAATATGATTTGGCAACGTGTATTCAGAAATTCAAAACAGACGTTACATTTTCAAGAGTTTTGAAAACAAAAAAGGGTTTCACTTAAAAGTAAATTTTGTTACAGGTGTTCAAATTAATTCAACAGCAAGTAGGCTTTAGAAACGCGTCCCTTTCTATAACTGCTGATTGATGAGTATTAAAAATGTGCCACGTTATGGGACTAAAGGTTATACCCTCCCTTTTTACCGTACTATCTTTCCCCTTATTAACAAATTTGTGATCAGATAGGTGACAGATTTAATAATAATAATAACAACCAAATTATCCCTAAACAATCTAGATGTTTCAAGTAGTACCAACTTTATAGAGTAAATAACAGCAAAGCCTGTCAAATTCAAAATTTCATAATTTGCTTACAAATTATAATCCAACAGTTTTATAATCCTATAGTTTCCCTATCATCCAACAAGGGAACTATGTTATAAATAAATCCGATGAATTTGGAATATGCTTGATCTCTTCACAAAATGCTCGCTTGCCAGATTTCATTTTTTTACAAAATGGAAAAGGCTAAAATTAGATGAATTCAAAGAAACAAGATTATGGTTTATTTTTTTCCAAGTTTAAAAATAATACCTACGTCATTTCAAATTTTGAATCAACTTGATGTCGAGCAAAACAAAAAAAAATTAACACAGGCGAAAACAAATAAATGACTAAGTAAACGCCGTTTACCATTCAAGTGCATGAATTTTCATTTTATTTAAACGTTAAAACTGCAGTTATAATTATTGATTTCAGTTAACATAGGTGTGGTGGGTTCAGATTTCTTTCAAATGCTTGGATTGTTACCCTTTTGATCTCATATTTGTATTTTTTTCAGAATTGCTAATTAAAGAAATGTTGATTTACCCAAAAATTGTAATGTTATGTTCACTTGGAAGTCATCAAAGTAGCAGCGTTATGCAATAAATTGATGATTAGTTTAAAATATGCCTGCTTTCCCATTTCGTTTTTTGAAAAATGAAAAAGGTTAAGAGATGATAAACGAATGTAAATAAATAAAAATATTACTTATCATTTGTTATCCGAGTATAAAAATATATATCACAAATTCTAAACGAGCTTGATGTCAAGTTAAAATGAAAAAAATTAACAGGCGATGACAACAAATAAATTATCTTGTCTAGGCTTGTCATTTGCTACCCAAGCGCATGAACTCTGCTGTGATTTAAAAGTTTCAAGTACAATTATCTATCACTGTTTAACTATTTTTCATAACATATTTTTCAGGTCTGGTAAGTTCAGACTTCTTTTAAAACCTTGTTGTTTCCTTTCTGGCCCATTTTTGTAAATTTGGTTCGAAGCCAAGCAGGTGCTATATCCAAAAGAATTCCTGACCCAAAACTATTTATTTTACCAAAAACTTGTTTTCAAGAAAATTATTTTAGTCTTGTGTTTACTGAAAGTTATTAAACGCGTCAGCGGTATGCACTAAAACGATTTTTGTACTACTTAGAAAACAAGTCATTACAATTTGTTTTTATTCGACCAATAAAGTGACAATGTTACAAGTAAATCACGAATTTTGAATAGTCTTGACCTCTTTTTTTAATGCCGAGTTTCTCTATTTTACTTTTCTGCAAAATAAAAACTAGATACAAGTATACAAAAATATTGCTCATCATTTGTTGTGCAAATCAGTTTTGTTTTAAAAGCTTCAACTGCAATATTACTAGAGATTTTTTTCAATTAGATTAGGTGGTAAATTCAGCTTTTCTTAAATTTTCCAAATATTGTGTAAACAAATCTAAGAGTAGGTAATTTTAAAAAATCCTAGTCAAATATACCGTTTCTCGCAGTTTTTCCCTTTTATGAATTTTTGTCATTTTATGCATGTTTTCTTTTAAATGTGTAAAACCGTTTACCCGTTTTTTTTTTTTATTTGAACCAAGCATTAACTAGATCCGAAAGAATTCTTCATCTAAAAAATTTTTGGGTTCAAGAAAATTGAATAATCTGATTACCCATAAATCTATAACGTGTCACTTTTATGTATTCTTTTAAAGACAGATTATCAAGATTTGTCTCTAATCGTACGATAAAGGTAACAATTAAACCTGCAACTTTTCTACAGGCTTGGAAATCCACTGTGATTATTTTTGACACCAATTGTTGAAAACTAACCTCCAAACGTTTGCAACTACACTCCTGCGCATCGGGATTGTTCGCGACGTGCCTCATGAACTCCAAATCGCTAGTGGTCAAATGTCTATTAGCCATAAGGTTCGGGGCCATGTTTTTTTACGGACTCATTCGCTTCTACACCTCCTGGCAATAAACGAATACTTTGTTTATAACAAGCGTGTCATGAATTGTATTTAAGCGGAGCCAATCGCAAGGTCGAGAGGTTCCTTTTGCGTGAACACCTACGCAGAACGCGGACTTGTTCCAGCAGAAGTTCTCGATTCTACCAATGAAATGAACGCAGGAAACCTCAATTTTTACATGGATTAAAGTGTAAAAGTGACGATAGCAAATATTTACTTCGTTCAGATTCGTACCGGTATGCAACGCGACGATAAAAAACATGAGCGACAATAAATGGTTAAATATTGGCAGAGTAAATTTGTGTCAAATATTTGTATTTTTCATTAAAGTTTTAAAACGTCACGTTGAGGAAAAGAGACGTTAATGAGCAATACAAATCAAAATGAACCTATTAAAAAAGCTCCAAATGAAAGAATCTGGATGGAAATTTTACGTGAAAAACAACTTTGAGTCAAATAAACGGCAGCGCTGGGATTCTAGTTTAATTATGTATAAACCATTTCAGAAAAAAAAACACATTATTTGCATAACTGGACGTTACGTAATGGATAGGTAATTTGTTTGTTTTGAATCACAAGTTTAACATAATCATTACACATATTAACATTTCGATATCGCTTCACGGCGAAATTTGCGCTGCGCATGACATTAGTTAATGACTGTTTACCATTTGCTTTCGAAAACACTTGATTTTCCAACTTATCTACATCAAAAGTAACAAATACATACTTATAAAAATCAATACCCACTCCAATCAGATAACTATAAAAAAATACCATAGAAACAACATTTAACCAGGTTAATGAATTTTTTTTGCGTCTTTAAAACATTCAGAATTCTCGATATCAACAAATAATAACTCCAATCAGTAAAAGCTAGTAACAAAGGTCACAACATATGTATTTAATCGACACTACTTGGATTAGTATTAATCACGAGAATTGTTTAAGAAATAAACAAAGATAATAAGAAGACGTTAATTTTAATGTTGAATAATCTCTGTAATGATGTAATTAATTCGAAACTGGTATTATCGAGGCAGACATAACAAACTTGAATTAATGAAAAATCATATTTTCTATAATTTACGAAAGGGTCTCTCTCAAAATCGTTTTAAAACATTGTACCAAATTACTGAAAACTGTGTGAGCTAAATTTGTACCACAATGTTCTCTAAAAAAGAAAATTAAAAATTGTATTTTGCTTTTTAAGCACAAAAGCACCCCTAATCACTAACGTTTAGATATGAGCGAAATCTGTATTACAACTACTTTGTTCCAGGCCGTAATCTGAGCAAATAGTTATTTTGTTTGTGACAAACGGGGTAATCGAACTACTCTAATCAGAAGAAAGTCATTATTGTGAAAACAAAACGTGAAATCACAATACGCATTTATAAAACATGAGGCAAGTTTTGGTGCATCAAAAAGTAAAATGATTTCAAAAGGTTTCAGTAATAACTACTACAGTTCGTTAGAAACTTGGTCTCAGAAATTCATTGTAGGAAAAGTTGAAGGTGTAAAGACCAAAGACTGAGTCGGAAAGAGTATAGGTATGAATGGAACAATTTCATTTACGTTTCAGCTGATATGTACATTTCACCTTCGACACGTTTTGTAGAGCATTTACCTACAATTTCAAAAGAACGCCATTGAGCATGCAGAAAGAAATCTAAGGACGTGCTCTAAAAATAAGACACTCACTTTTTCACCGTTTTAACTTGCAACCTTGGCTTTTACAAGAAAATGATTTGTGGTTTTTATGAAAAAACAATCAAGTACAAAAATGACATTTAAAAACGAAACACCGGAAAATATTCCTTGACCCTACTTTTCCGAAAGCAAATAGTAAACAGCAACGGGAGAAAACAGGATTAATATTTATTAGCCCCGGAGTCTATTCAATGTTCCATCGCTTATAAAAAAATAATCTATGAAAGCAGTATTTATTTAATTAATTAGGATGCGTACGCCGCGTAATTCCAGAAACATTAAAACGTTTCGTTAAGACTGACAAGGCCATGAATGTATAATCAGCGACCCTGCTTGAACTCCGCTCTTTAATTATGAACAGTCGGAAGGGAATAATAATTAATTTTTCAATTTCGGGATTTCGTGAGACGGGAGCCGCGATACCCCAAATTAAAACTTTTTAATGAAAATTTGATGGTTCTTATATCACCACAACCATGGCAGAATTCGACGTGAACTCCTGAAATAATTAAAAAATTCCCCGAGAGTAGAGTAGGATGAAATTTTGGTTAACTTATTTTCGACTTCCGAGTAGGAACTTCCGCTGCCATAGGGAACATTTTTGTTTTTCGAATCGAAACCACCTAAATCCCAGTCAAAACACTACCTTACGCGTAAACAAAATATTCGCTTATCGGTTCCAACACTTAATCCAAAATGAGCACGTCCACATACACAAGAACTTAGGAGCACGTCCAATAGATCGACCAAGACGTAACGAGTCTGCCACAACACTGACTCGGATATTGCGGAGATTAAAATCCAAGGCGAATCATTCACTTTCTCGTGTTAAAAAGCATACACAAACGCTCGGATTTGACGGTACGGTCTTGTTTAGACGTCGATCCTGCACGATGAGCGCCTCGTACGCTAATCGGAATTAGTGGGATTTGTTATCGTAAGGAAGATTGACACGACAGCCAGGGAAAATACGACCAAAAAACAATAAAACGTTCACCGGTAATCACGACGAGAAATCTGGCAAAACTAAACATTCGTACATTTCTTTCGAAATTTAACTAAAATACCAGTCAATTTGATTTTTTACCGTGATTTACCAACCCTTCTACTTCAATTTTGTTCCAATACTTTTGTGTGATTTGCGGTATTATTGATAATTTTTTGATAACTTTCGATATGAAAAAAAAAATCCCGATTGCACGCCAATCGGATAGCCTTATTTCTATTTCCCATGTATTATTCAATATCACAGTCGAGAAATGTGGACAGTTTATAAATGTGGTGAGCCCCGACGAGCTCGCCACCTCTTCTAGCCCTCCGAGTTCCTAGACTATGTCGTTAAATTATATATAGGAAATTTCTGATTTTTCTTAAATAACGTTTTTCCTTTACGTTTTAGGGAAACAATGATAGGGTACAAAATTGTAGAGCTTTTGAAGAACTACAAAAAATCTAAAAAACATTTTCCGTTTCAGAAAACTAAAAAAAAAAAGTTACGACTTTTTATTAGGTTTGACAGGCCGCAATTTTGTTTCTATTCGGCGGATTTAGCTCGTTAACGAACTTATCCAAGATATTTACTCAATCGATTTTTGCTCCAAGTTTGAATGCGATACGTAAAAAATTGCGCCCTCTATCGTGCTAACAAATTTCGTTATATTACATATATATAAATTTTTGAACGGAGGGTGGTTTTGGCATCTAAGGACACCAAAACGAATAACTGCCGTGAAATTTTTCCAAAGTACATGCGTACCTCCGCAATGGTCCATAATAAGGCTAAAACTCAAACTTGTACAAAATATATTGCATTACTCCTCTGGTCGGGAAGCAACACCCATAGAAATATTTACAATTCGCGTTACAATAAACTCGGCAAAGGAAACGATTTTACACATCCTTTTACCAAAATTAAAGTTATTAGGGCAAACTGTTACACACGTTATATGGCCAGTATTCACTACTCAACGATTCAACCCTAAAATAATGCTACCCCTAAAGTACTAAAGCCTTGCCAAAGAACACAAACACTTGTAAGCAACATCGATAGTTATTTGATGCAAAAGAAAACTTAAGGTCGCAACAATAAGTTATCACATGTTTTTGATTAACAAAATTTCAGAAGTGAAATAAAGTTTTTGGCCCTTCTTGATAACGCGTAATAACTGAACTACATATACTACGCTTTAACGTGGACATCTTCGTGTCAACTCCGTGGTTTCTTTATGTCTTTGTTATAGATTAAAATTACTTAATGAGTGTCTTAATTAAAATTTGTATCGACCAAATGGGATTAAATGCTACAGTAGCTCGAGAAAGTTTGAGGATGTTTTATGAACTTTTGCAAATGGCTATTTACTGTTATTGCCTTTTTTCGAAAAAATAATAATAAACTTATATTTAAACCAATATAGGTCGGATTTAATGAAGTCTTATGATAAATGAGTCGTATAGAAATTCCAGGTTGTGATATTGAAAACCAAATTAGATTCAAAAGAAGAGGGAACTATTATTTCATTTTCATCAAAGGATGCAAGTTTCTAAAACTTTTGTGATTTGAAATATTTTTTTACCCTAAGTGTTTGCATAATTGATCATTTAGTTAACACAGTATTGGCACATTTTCGATTTCATCTCAACTACCCTCTAAATTAATTAATTACTGTACTATCAATCAAAAGAAGATTGAAAATAATAAAGTACTAAACAGTCAGATTTCTGTAACTTTTTGGAAGCAGATTTTGCTTTAAGCGATTTATTTTCATGTAAAATAGTTACTATAATCCGAGTCGAATTTTTCAACAACTAGAACTAAAAACGGAGACGTTTATTACTGGAATACTCAGTAATTCAAAATAATTTCATCCATTAGTTGGCATTTCTCCGTATTTTAATAATTATTTGGTAAGAAATATAAAAGTATATTGAAAAATTTCTAGGTGGTTAGGTGGCTTTTGGAACATTCCAAAATCCCCTGAACTTTTTTAAATTTTTTCAGACCTCCTGAGGTCCTAAAATAGATATTAAACATTTTTGTTATCTTTTTCGAGGGAAAATGAGCTAAATTTTCATATAAAAAAAATGTGAGATTTTAATACGTGAATCGTTTTTAAAAATATATTGTTTTTTTGGCCCGTAACAAAAAACTGAAAAAAAATTTTTTTTGGAATAAATCGACGATTGTAAGGAAATTTGTAATCAATGTCTAAAAAAGAATTTGGTGGCAAAAACGTGAAAGAACCTGTACAGCAAAAATTATCTTCTATTTCACATTTTTTAAGCAAAATGGAAAATTTGCGGCGCGACTTTCCCTACTCCACTGAAATTACAATACATCATTGCATCAATGTACTTAATTATTTGCCTTAATACCACAACTCCATTTGAAACATTTATAATTTTATTTAAAAACAATTACTCCTTACACTTCGCAGATGTTTCTCATTGAAAATTTTTCCCCAAATCACCGACTCGCCCTGTATATAAACCCCCAAGGAGCACGTGCAGGGTAAGGTCGCTCTAAAACGTTTTCTGCCCCACGCATGAGGCTATTCCACCGCTAAAAATAATATTTTCCTCGTGCATCGGGGGATACACCTCTGGAATCTGTAAGCCAACTCTGCGAATTTATTTCAGGTCAGGATATAATTAAAGCCCCGCTTGACAGTTGGGCACCACGTGGTAGGGGAAATTGTTTGTAAGACACTAAATCTTACGTGGAAAAGAAAATAAATTCCGCGAGGCGCTAACGTGCGTTCCTGGGGCTCTTATGGAACGAGAGTTACGGTAAAGTGTGTAGAAAACGGTAAATTCTGATGTGATTTGCGCAAAAAGTAGCTTCGTCTTAGCTCAACTTTGTTATAGCAGCCAACAAAGGATACTTCGAACGTGGGTTGATTAAATGCCACTTTCTGCTATGGTTATAAAGCATACACAAGAATTTCGACAAGTTTTGGCCTTGTAGTGCACACAGAAAGTATTTTTTAAACCCGAGAACAATTAGTTACTTTAGTTCAATGTCAATTCAACGACACATTACTCGAAATTGTAACATATTATTGCCTACACCAGATATTTTAATTCGAATTAAATGTTATTAAATATAATTTTCTTAATAGAACGATCTAGTCGATCGCGGTCGTATTATACATGGCAGTTCAAGGCTGAAAAATCATTTCACAGGAATCACGAGACCGATTACAAAATAACGAATTTCATAAAAA
Organism: Cryptocephalus primarius; assembly: GCA_963576515.1. NCBI lineage: Eukaryota > Metazoa > Arthropoda > Insecta > Coleoptera > Chrysomelidae > Cryptocephalus > Cryptocephalus primarius. Next base: position 11,898,224 of record OY754939.1, read on the forward strand.
CGATTAATCTTATCTTTCCGCACGTATCTTTTGGATATTTTTAATATAATTGTGGCGCAGTTTTGTAAGACATACAATTGCAGGAATTAAGTAATCTGTAAAAATAAATTATAAAGAAGTTATACACGAAAATATGTAGAAATATGAAACAAAAATTATTTACTATATTCAATGTCCTATTTTAGTTTTCCTGTCCTTATTCATGAATATGTAATAGGCCTCGTTTAATGAATTCTCATATAAGCTTTAATTTCAACTGACCCTAAAGAAATCGATTGAACTATTCATTAATGAAGTTAGAAAAATGATTTCATTTAAATCATTCCAAGCGAAAATACTCTTACAGGAAATTCGAATTATCACATAAGAATTTTTCGAAAGTTAGGTGCCGAGTTCTTTCTAAAACCGTTACATGTTTGAAATTAAATTAGAAACCATTAAATTAATTCTCCCTATCGTCGTCTATTGTTTGTTTGGCAACGAGCTTCGGGCCACTAGTTACATTTTATTTTGTATGTACGTTATTAATAACTGGTCTATTTTATAACACTGCGGTTTATTAGATTAACAAGAGATGATATGTGATCTTTAAACTGAAATTTGGATAGTTTCCTCGCCCTTCTACGTATTTTAATAACATCCTTACGTGCATCTGTAAAAAAAAAGATGGCCAGATTGGAATAATTGCCTTATAGGAAAATAATAGAAATACCAAAAGTAAAGCAATATTGTATAACAACTTTGTTTGTTTTTGTTATTCTACAACTTTCCAGCTATGACATCAAGACCCCAATTTTTTTTTCTATTTTTGAGGAAAGTGAGGAAAGAAATCTTCTTTAACATGTAACCGTAATAGGAATTTTTAAACTGATTCGAAAGTTAATGGTATATTTTTTCCAAAAACAAAATATTAATTGTCGTTTGGCCCTAATTGTGGTATTTAAGTAATTTCAACCACCAAAAAATAAACATTTACCAGGTAATCCGATTGCTCCCCTTGAAAAACATTTGTTCTAATATATAATGCAGAACGTCCTTATGTGTGTATATGTATGACTATCTGTCCGGAAATGTTTACCCACTTCCAATTGTTTGGAAACTTGAAATTAACCCAAATAGACACAGAAACATGCGATAATCCCAAATTATACTTTCAGTAGGGATAGGGGTGAACTTTGTGTTGATATTATTTAGATGCACTTGTGTAGTTGATAAGTACTTTATACTCTGCGCCTGATCTCTGACCTTAGTCCTCCGAGTGACTCGAAAAAATTTAAAAACCTCAAATTTCCCCATCGAAAAAGGTGACAAATAGATATTTTCGTAGAAATATTTAACAGTGATATAACAACTAAAAAGTTTAACACAGTCAGTAAAATACTATAACTCCAAATGTGAAATTTATTTTACAGTACCCGAATAAGTATAACTTTTAAACTTGACTTTCACATTTTGGTCGAAACTCAGATTTTGGCAAAACTCAGTAAAATTGTGGAAATTAAAATTATTGTCCTTATAACTCGTGGTGAGTTTAAACTCTTTTCGTCGAGGAGTTTCGAAGTTGTGGGTATTTATTTAACATGTCCCTGCGACACATTACAAATGTAGAAATTTAACAGAAAATTCTGTAACACTCATGATAATGTAACTAACCTAAAAAGCCGTAAGTATCCTTTGTTTTCTTTTATACAGCGTGAATATTACGTCCCCGAACAACCAAAATTATTCATTGTAGCAATTTATGCAGTATATATTCCAAAAATTATGTTAATAAATGGAGTCGTCCATTATTAGGCGGGACGCACACTCGAGAAGCTGTATTATGTAAATGAATTGCAAATAGGGGTCACAAGTTTTAAGAAGGTCGTAAAACCCATTTATGGATGGTGGTACTATAATTGGCGCTTTAACCACCCTTAAAAATACCACCCTGTAACAAACGGTGAGGTTAAACCCTTAATAATGTGTTGACACAATCTTTTGACGAATGGGTCATAAAGTCAGAGGGGAAATAAAGGACCTCTATAGGGACAACCACTTAAATGACTTTAAAAGTTATATTTACGCAAGTTTTGAATTTGCACAATCAAAAATACAAAAAATATATCTGTTATGTGTGTATTAAAGCTTGTGATAGTATATACTCATTTATGTCATTAGCTGACTTTCCTTTTTCCCCCATAATAACCTAAAATTAATTTCATGACCAACACGAATGCCCATCACTTCCTGTTGAAATTCCACACAAAATCCTTAAGAAACTTACAAGAAATGCAAACCTATTATTACAAGTGTCATTATTGCTTATTTGACATAATGCGTGCGGTTCAAAAATTTTATTTTATTTTTGTGTGTTATTTTTTTGAATATCTGGTAAAATATTAATTATTTTGGGATTATATACGTAGGTATACACTTCTGGCTAGAAATGAAAGCTGCTAGCGATGATGAATTATACCTTACCTAACGAAAAATGAAATAACTTACTCAAATGTGCCTTAAGGATGTTTGGATAAGTAAGTATCATAAAAGAATTTACCTATTACACACGAACGCACTATAAACCATTTCAGAAAAAGGTAAAAAAAATAATCCTGGTAACACTGATAGGATCTTACTTTTTTAAATTCATTGCCCACAATTAAATGAAAATTGATAATTTGATTGAGCCTGATTAATAATAGTTTCAAGTAGAAACTTGTCAATCTGATTACAATGCCAACATACGGGAGAAATTATTAATAGTTTTAAATATAAATTCGTCCCGATTTGTAAACTCTCGTATGCATATATGAGTATATATTTTAATCTAGCAAGTCGTCTTCGTCGGTACCGCCATCGTTATTTACATTTATTATTGATAAATTAACACTTTGCCTGGATATTCTGTATGAATTTTCAACTTCAATAACATGTTATTGCTTGTTCCCAATTATCATCTGATATTAAATCGCATTGTGATGTAAGTATCTTCAACAAAAAAGGTGAAAATTTTGAATTTCTATTATCTCTTCGAATGCTTTGTTTCAATTAACCCCATATTAACTTAATAGAGTTAAAGACACGGTGGTAACCTTAAAATAGTTATGCCAATTTCCTTCGGCGAATTCAGCAATAAAACAGCGCTTTTCGTACAACCTTGTAAGAGCTCATTTTTGTTATCGAATTCAAAATTCTCCGTTATGGCCTTTGAAAAATGTGGTTTATATGTAGGCTTGAAAATTGAAGACTCCCCAAAGAAAAATCATTAGAAAAACGTGGAAAATGATGGGCCTCATCTTTTTCCACATCTTTGTTATTATTATATGTAGGCTTGAAAATTGAAGACTCCCCAAAAAAAACCATTAGAAAAACGTGGAAAATGATAGGCCCCCTCTTTTTTCGCATCGCCTTCTACTTTTTGAGAAAAAATATTTTTTCGTTAAGACCACACTTCCGTAAGCTGCGACTTCGTTCACCTGTACCTCTTGCTGGAATAATAGGCGGAAACCAGTTTCTTTTTGTACGATTTCTACGATTCTGCGCGCATATCTTTAGTTTTCATACGAGACCTCGCGATAACATGTGTGTCACGAAATTTTATGGGGTCCTGAATTATTTTTCAACAATATATCGCAAACACCTGACACAGAATATAATATAATAAATTCATTAACAATTTTGGCGTCTTCAATACTCTGATAAACCAAATACAAGAAGGCTACAAAACAATAAAGTTAGGTTAGGTGGTAATTTATATTCTTACTGCGTTCTATTGCTTCTCATTAGGAAAACACATTGTTAGAAAAAGACGCATATATACACACACGTTATCACTGCTCGACAGTTCAACATAATCTAATTTTACTGCATAAACTTAAATATACGGTTAGTCCGAGGATTGTTACGACCCCTTTACAGTGACAATGGCCACTAACCCTTTTTGACCCGAGGACTCATTTTATTGTACGCCAGAGGTATTATTAGAAGGAACAGAAAGGAATTTAGCCCAGGGTTTATTTGCTTAACCTAAAAAGCTTCGTTCAGATTTTTGCAATTTTTTAGAAAACTTTTTGACCACATTTGCCAATTTTTCGCATTTATTTTAAATCTTCGTACGAAATGTACGTCTGTAACCTCTCATTAGAAATTATACCTGTATACAGGTGCCCCCAAATACGTAAGCAATCTCTGGGGAACGTTAAGTACATCTAAAAATACAACATGTTTCCTCTACAGAATTTCCCTGACGAGGTATTCACTGTCATATGACGAGTGAATTCTTACGAACTTAAGAACTTCCGTAAGGAACAAAAGATTACCAATCTCGATGAAGTAATTCTATTGCATTAAAAAACTACACGTTTTTAATAACAGAAAACATGGAAGGAAAGTTCTTGAGAATTGCTCATGCAATCATCACCAGCTTTTCAGATACTCAACAATTACATTATTTTACAGATCTCTAATCAATAAGAGAATTCTCGGAATTTCGTTAAATTTTACAAAAAAATGAAATGGTCATCGTTAAAAATCTATGTGTTAACAATTCAGTTTGGTAATGAATTTCTCGTTAGGGAAAAATTATGTACGAGCACATAATGTTATTTTTAGACACACTTGCGTTCCCCAGAGATTACCCACATATCCCAGGACACCCTGTAGAAGTATAGTAATATGTAAAATGTACACAAAACTTAGACAAATATTAGGATTAGAAAATCATAAAGCAAACATGTTATTTCTAGTCATTCGCACATTTTCCTCCTCCGTCTTTATCATGGAAATCATTTTCAGTACTTAATTGGGCAACATGTTTGTAACATGTTTTCTGCGTACTACAACGAACCTACTAAGGCATAAGGAATACAAGTATGGTTATTGAGATATACTTTAAAACATCATTTAGGCATGGGTTTAAAACATCAAAAAATTAAATTCCTAATCTTACGAGTGCCAAAAGTGGCGGATCCCTCAATATATCGCCGCATAGAGAGGATACAGCTGGCGGCATAAACAAAGCGGCGGCAGGGTTTATGACCAGCACGGCACGATATAGTACAAATGTTTATAAAAGAAGTTTAAATTTAGTGGCTTTATTTCATTCGGTTCTCGGTATACAACACTTTCTAAAAAAATAGACACACTATCCCCTGAACAACAATAGTTCAAAAAAAATTTAAATTAATTTTGGAATAGTCGATGAGAGTTCGTTAGATATTTTGAAAGTCTGCTGACAAGACAAATTTGAGTTCAGATTCTTGATTGAAATTTGAACAAAATTGTGGAAAACCACAGAATTTTGTTTAAATTCATGAATTAGTTGCGTATTCTTCAGTTCTGGATGTTGACTGGGATATCAATTTCTTGGATAAAAGGTAACTGATAAATGTTTCAAGATAAATGACTCCATTTTATGAAAATTTTGGGAAAAACTGGAATTGGTTTAATATTCGAATTGATGGATCAGTTACTTGCTTAAAAGTTGTTTTTGGAAAAATTACTGAAAGATAAGTTAGTGTGAAAAAACTAATGTTTTCTGAAGGAGTAAGGAAGAAAAGCAATACGAAAAATAAGGAACTGTGTAAGACAAAACGTAAGTTTTATCAAAATTTTTCTTTATACGTCACTATTTAATTAATATTGTTATCGATTCATTACTCAGATGCTAACTAATTATTATTGTCAAAATTTTTCCCTTACGGAAATAATGGTGATATATGCACGACCTAAATTTTTATGGAGTTCATAACTTACCACCCTTATGAGCACACTCTGATTGCCATGCAAAAGCAGTATGGGTTATGGTATAAAGGGTTCAATGGGGCTGAACTAAATTAACATAAATAAGTTGAAAGTGTAAAATATCTTCAGGGATGCACGGGTTAAAACAATAGCGAGTGCAAATCATTGGCTCCGGGAGATCCGCACCCACGACGGTTCGCTTCTCCCGCTACAGATGGCGAGCTGTGAGGGGAAGTACCCCAGGAATCGGCACGTTGGCCCGAAATGGGTTAATATGGCCCATTCTGCTCTTGGGATTCGCTCGCACACTCCGCGGCCTGGACTAATCATCGATCGACAGGCCGCGAGAGAGAAAGAGGGAGAGAGAGAGAGAGAGAGAGAGAGATATTCACTCCATTTCAGCCTGGTTCTTTTTTCCCTTCGCTACCGAAATTTTGGATCCGTCGGAATGCAAGGGAGGACGAAGAAGTGTGATAAATAATTTGACTGATCGATAACTGTATTATCGGTCTATCGCACGGGTGATTTCACCGAAGTGCAGGGCCATGCTAAGGCCGCACCAGAACGGGATCTAGCACGTCTCCTTCGGCGGACTGTATCGAGTTTTTCACCCGAGTATCGAATAGAAATCTGCGGCAAATCTGGGACGACGGCAATCTAGAACGAAAATGCACGTCTTTGTCTCTCACAAAAGACGAAGGAGACGGGGGTCCGCACGTACGTGGAAACGGGGTGATTTGTGGGCGGGGAGGCGACGGCCGGGGTCAGGTGCAACGTGCACGTCCCTCTGAGGGTGTCGCCGCTATCGAGCGGAGTTCAGGTGTGGGAATCCCGGGGGCCGACCGGATGTCAGACGAGAGAAGAAAAAATGTGACAATCGACATCGTCGTCGCCGTCGTCGTCAGCCATGTTGACTACGCAATGGATCTATCTCTCCGCCGGACTAGCCGTTAGTGCGAGTAGGGCACACGGTCGGCCCACGAGTCGGAGGTGAGGATCATCCCAGGGGACCCTACCTACCGCAAAGCTAAACTATCTATAGACTTACTGCTAATTTTCACGCCACCGAGAGGTGGATTCAAAGGCTTGTTGCCCTCGGCGAAGGACGTGGTTCTCGGTCGTCCGCTCATCATTTCCTACTTTTATCCCCGATGTATTCCACACACACTCGCTGTCCCTCACTCACACGGGCCTATCACATTTCTCGCTGACACCCTTCTTCCGATCGACTGATTATCCGTGTCCCTCGCACTCCTAGCCGGACATTCGGCGGCGCAAACGTCCCGGAACGACACCGACCGACGGCACACGGTACTCTACGTCCCGATGTTCAGCACGTACACCTCATTTTCGTCCATTTATTTCCCCGTTAAACCATCTTTGACTTGCACGGGCTTCACCTTACCATTAATTCTGTGATGCTCAGACATTGACCCGATCGGTTCGTTCCGTGGCCAATCACGTTGCGCCTGGCAGAGGCGAAGGCACCCGAACAACTTCTAGATTAACACACACTCAATAATCTTTTTGCGGGAGCTGCCGCCACCTCGCGGCGACCGGACGAACGCTACTTTGCCAAATCACCGAGATGGATTGGGTGTTCCGAGACGATGGCGCGCTATTGCCAACACTAAACAGTTAAATTACGTTTCAGTTTGTCCATTAACCAATTACAAATGTGCATTTGAAACACTACGTACATTCTCCGCGTTTCTAATTGGCTAAACTTAGAACTGAGAGTTTTAACACTTGCGATTCGTCCCCGTAATTCAAAATGTGCATATTTGCACTACTTCAACGCCCTCTACGGGTTCAAAGATACCTACTTAAAACAATGCTTACTTCCGAATCCCCCCTCAGAGATAGTGAATATTTTTTACCTAATATTTGTGAATTCCAATGGTTGAGTTACTTAAGTCATTATTCGCAGCTTCCAGTTTTCTAACATTGACGGTGCATTGTTGGTTGCGGTTCACAAGTGTCCGATTTTAAACAATAATCTGGATCCCACATTAGTGCTCCAGAGACCACAAATTAAGCTTAGACCGAGTCCCTCAACTTCCAAAGAAGATAGTTGCTCATTTTTATAAAGATTCTTTGGCAACATTTCCTCAACGAATCCTTATGTGAAGAAGGACGGTGTTCGAAACAGCACCGACAAGAATTTGGAAAAAAGATTGAGCGAAAGTCATATCATTTTTTATCTTAAGCGTACTTACCTTTATCAGAAAATTTAGCTTTTTTTGTTTAACAAAGGCATACCAAAGAGGTCCAATTTCACTGATCAAATCACTATCTTAGCTTTGCTGGAAAGAAGTAAATAAAACAAAACGACACACAACAAAATAGAACGCGTTTTTATTCAAAACGGCTGTACCTATTTTAACCAAATTTCATATCTGAATTAATCCGTTAAATACCTTCAATTTTTGCTAAAAAAATGTAGTAGTTATATTAAAAATATAGCTTAAGTTCCACTGTCAATCCTAAAATACTTTCAAATTGTTGCATATTCGTAGATTCAATACTTCTTACACAATATTTATAGGAACTAAGTATTAATCAATATGATTCATCCTGTGTACAACAAGCAGTCAAATTCAGTTACCTCAGTTTGGGTTCAGAAGAGATAGGATTAGATTTTTCTGTAATTATAGCAACAGTTCTCTAATACCTAACCTAATAGATATACTCTACAAACCTTCATCTAGAAGGACCCTTTAAACTAGTTTTGTATGGAAGTCTAGAAATGTTTTGAAATATTTGTAAGTGTAGGTAATCGACAACTCAAAAATAACTAGGATATATCCTAGACCATTGAAATTTTAAAGCATCTGCAAAATATATTAATCGTCTTTTCAGTAAATTTAAGAAATGTAGAGGTCACGTTCAAATGTTCAAAAATGATGTACTATATATATTGGCTGCATTAAAGACAAAAAATATTTTAAAAATAATTCTAGAGATAGCAATAATTGTCTTTTTATCAATTTATTAAAATAACTACTTTCTTTTTCAAATCAGCAAAAATTATTGATAGCAAAACCATTTCCATGAAGTGCATTCGCTTGGTTTCTTGGAAAGCATACATGCAAACATCTAAATTTAAACGTTACCCTGTGTTTCATCATCATATCCTGACATATCGGGTAAATCAACTTTAATAAGACTGATGACGAAATCATAGTCTTGAATTTCCCCCTACTACTCTCCTTACATTAACCAGTGATTTATAGCATTTCATGAGTGTCGATATAAAAACAGAAACAAACAATACATGAAATTAATAAATAATTTGAATACAATTTAGATAACTAAGATGCTAAGATGCTTGAGACGCTAAACAAACTCATAACAATATAGTTGTTTTCCTTTTAATTTCTTTCAATACCATTTGATCAATTAAATATTAATTGCAGTAGATCTATTAAATAAAATCACAGCATACGATCATGTTCACGACATGATTCAATTTCTTTATATAAATCTACTAATTCCGAATTATTCACAAATTTTCACAATGTATTAATGGCTTAAAAATTTACTTTTTTAAACATCTGCAGGGACTAGAGATGGCATATTATAAAAAGTCTTAGAAACCTGATGTAATGAGACGTGGTTTTTGTAAGCTGTCGCTAAGTTTACATTCGATAATTTTACGTCATAAAACTTCAAAGGCAATAAAGCTTCAATTTTACCTGGCAGTAAACTCTATTTTTTGCTTGGCTTCATATGAAAATCTTCAATATAAATATATTTAACGGAATTTTAAATCCCGTGGGTAGATGAAAAAATAATCAATCAGGTTTACTCGTAAGTATTTCTAAGAAGAATTTCCCACACTGGCGGTAATAGTGTGAAAATAAACAAACCGATTTTAAACTACACATCAAACATCCTTATGTGAATCACGAAGGGGACTTTTCTGCTATCACTGCCACTATAACGTAAGTCAAGTGAGATAAAAACGTCTCTACCTCGGATGTGGCGAGGAACTATAGGAATCTAAGGCTAAAACGTATAACATAAACAGTTCTGCAAAAAGTTCGGGTGAAGATTGACGCAGCAGTCGCGATCTAATTTTAGTCGAGATTCAAACATTAATTAAACACTTACAAAGCACACTTCAGTCCTGAAGGAGGTTTACGGTGCGAACGAAATTTACAGGCAACATGATTAAGTTATTCTTTATTTTTATATTTTTCGTGGACGGTGTAATCACGTGTAAATGGGTGTGTATAGATAAGAATAACAATATCAAAAAGCACTACTTTGATCAAAGAAAGTTTGACTTGGAGTTCCATAAACACGAGATCACCATTCCGAAAATCCAGAAAAATACCGTGAAAGCTAAGAAAATATTGGAACCTATTCCAGGTGAGTGACTATATATCATTTGATTATACATCTTGTGTTTCAAGTGCTGAGAGACGGAGAGACAGAGAGCGATAGAGATAAAAAGAGAGAGAAAGAGAGAGAAAATTTACTTGATATGTTAACTACCAGGGTTAAATCTTTTAATAAAATTAACGTTTATCATGGTACAAAACATTGCTGATTTGTTATAATCAAACTCCTAATGCAACAACAACAATTTTCTTATATATTTTATTTCTTTTTTCAGAAGTGACGCTCAAAATGCCTGAGTACGAAGTACTGCCAGTAAAAGGTAAAGGTAAATGTAACGAAAGAAATAGTACTCTTAAAATCATCACTTTAAATCTTTTTTACAACCACAACCACGAGTTCCCATTACAGTGCAATCTATATCCCTCTCAATTTAAGCGTACTTTTACAATGATTTGTATGTAATACGATAGATGTGGCTGTAGAAAAATTACATCGCACAACACAGTGAATCATTACATTATACCCAACTTTCACTCGCTTTTTAAAATTTCTATCGAGAATAAACAAGTAATTATTGCCCATTTTCAGTAAGCTGCAGTTCTAAAGAGTTTACTAAACAAGTAAAAGAGATGACGAGAAAAACAAAATGTAAACCTCGAGACACGATAGTAGATATTAAATATAAAGGAGCAAAACAAGTAAGTACGGTTTGTTTAGGAAAATTGTGCACTAAAGTTGATATTTAAATTTTTGATTTTCTAAATTCAGCCGAGAATGTTTACTAAAATGTAAAACGGGATACATATGTTCACTAAAAAGTTTACGTTACACACACGATAATTAAAGACTAATGCAAAACAAATTATATTTTTCTGTTGCCAAAAATAAACGTTACACAGATTACAGTGCTTGAAGAAAGAAATTTTAAACAAACAGTATAAAAAACCTATTACTCTCATTATTCACAGATACTTAGTAATGAATTCTAAATGCGCTGCTACATGTTTTGGCGTAAATTGAGTTATCCTTTCAGAAAGCATATAGGCGTTCAAAAAAATTTTAGAATCCGAATGAAGAGAAGATTAAATTTCGTTCAACAATATTGAAACCAGGCATTTTTTGTTTTTGTAGCATTAATTACTGAAATGGTTTGTTATTTTAAAAAGTGGCCCTTTTCACTACCAAACAAATAAGACTTATAGAATGCTATATGTTAAATTGTTACCTTGCAATGTTTAACTGTTTATCCTGACACCCTGTCTTGGATCAACAATATTTACATTTTGTAAATATATTACATTTTGTAATAGTATTAATCATGCAATATAGTTTCCATCACTTAATATAGTTGATAGTTTCACACGATATTTAAAAAAAAGAAAATCATTCTATCAACCAATAGGAGCAGAATTAATTTTTTAAACACTGAACCTTCGTTTGTGAACTTTTAAAAATCACTCAAGCGGCATTAACCAGCTATTAAATTGTACTTTTAATAATACTGATTGTTCTGTAATTATTTTATGCTTTGATACCAATAGTAGCTGCGTAGTTGCTAGATGAAGCTCACAGATGGTTCAGAAAATAAGAAAATCACTCCGATAACAGAAACCGTTACCAACTATCACAGCTAGTCTTGTACGTAACCCCCTTCAACGCTTATTACTTAAGTTTTTCTACTATGAATTTCCTGAAATACAGATTCTCTACATTATTTCTGTTTATCTCAACATGTTTATGTAATAAATACAATAATTTCTGTTGCAGATCACCCCAAACAGAATAAGTACAAAACTATGTGGAGGCGTCTGCACCGGCACCAAAACTTGTCTGTCTGTGGAAAGTAAGAACATCACAATAGCGGTGTCAGTTTTAGACAGTTATAATCAAGCACAGTGTTCCAACGTTCTCGTCCCAGAAGATACCAAATGTAAATGTGGCTGTGATAAGAAAGCTTCCGACTGTCTACCTTCGCAGGTGTTTGACAAAAAGTTCTGCAAATGCAAGTGTGTGAACGATGTAAGGCTTTTTAAATTATTATTATGTATGAACTTCGGTGTTACTTCGAATTACTTCTATTGACAATTTAACATTTTACTTTTCCAGAAACATTTCAGCGAATGTATTGAAAAAATTAAAAATAGTTATGACAAATACGAGTGGAACAAAGATAACTGTTCCTGCAAATGCAAGTACGAATCTGTCTGCAGCACTGGCACATTCTGGAGCAAAACAGATTGCAGATGCGTCAAAAGACTTAAATGAACATCACAAAAGAAAAGTGGACTGTAATGTTGTGTAATTAATTATGAAAATATTTATGTTATTATGAACAGTGACATATTGTCCTTATATTTTTGTATTTATAACGTTAAATTCAGTATTTTTAATAAATAACATCACACGCGTAGTACTTCTTTTTATAAAACCGCAATACAACTTGAAATAATACTGACGCATCAATATTAAAAAACGCCACAATTCTAATAAATTTTTATTATATTATCACATAGCAGCAGCATTTCAATTTGTTCACAATTGACTGTTAACCATAATATATCTAGTAATCTAGATGTAAAAAGTCATAAGAGTAAAAATTATGATTTCGCTTTTTTTCAGTACATCAGGTAACTTTATTAGACTTTGGAATCTCTCACTGTTCACGTGAAGTGGACTAATTGAGCAAATGCACGAAAGTGTTATCCGAGCAAAACCTTTTTCATCATGTAAGATCTAGAAGTTCTATCGAAATCTTCACGAACCTTTTTGGTATTAGCGCATTTTGACGAGCACAGATATTGAAGTAAAGGGATACGATACTTGCCGCAGAAATCTACGAATTTGATGTGCTCTACCCTATTATCGAAATAAACACCTTAAAGTAAAAATGCGTTACTTACAAGCAGATTATTTCAATAAAACATTACCTTTGCAATTTGGATTAACGCAATGATGTGCTGAATCTAGATAATCCATCAAAGTTACTGGTACATCACCAGGGTATATGGATAAGTTATGGAGCTTTACGCTTCTGGCAGATAATTCTAACAAACTTGCCGGATTGTAACTCATCTCACTCACAAATCTTACTACCAGTGGATTGTCACGCAAACTCAACTAAAATAAAATATGGATGTTATTGTTTGAATAGTCAATTTGTCATTTTTATCGTAGAAAATAAAAAAATGGGCAGCCATTAAATGAGTTCAATATGTTTTAACAAGTATGGCTTATCAGTCGAGAATAACACTTAACCCCAATAGTTCATATGTATCATATTTCCAATAATAACTGTACTCAATTCAGCCATACACATGACACTTGGAAAAAATTTATAAATAAATTTGTTGGAACATAAAATGACCTAGTTACACTTCATTAATCAGGAAAGTAAGCAATGTTCCCATTGAAATTTACAAAATAGTTTTCGTTACGTTTTATCAAATTTTATTGAATTAATGGCAAAATATAGTCCTAATGAAGGTTTATATACTAAATAAGATAGAAATTCATTAGACCTTAATACAACTAATAGCTACAGTAAAGATATCTTGAACAACCCTCATGTTAAGAAGTAATAAGTAATTTACAAATATTCCAACAAAATAAGAATTCTAACAATAACAGTATCAATTTTCAAACACAAATGCAAAGTAAACCTTGGATTTCTTACCTCTGTCAAATTCTTCAAAGCAATAATCTCTGGTGGCAAAGTCCTTAATTTGTTCTTATGGAGTTGCAGCGTTTTCAGTTTATGCAAATTGGCTATATTGGCAGGTAAACTTTCTAACTTATTATCACACAGTACTAAGGCTTGCAAATGTTGAAGGTGGCCTAAGGTGGACGGCACTTCTGTGAGATCGTTACCTCCAAACGATGCCACTTGCAAACTGAAAGATATTTACACTGCGTCAGGCGTGGCCATTTCGCGAATACATGAACCATATTACATAGTAATCAATTTTAAATTATCTTGTTTGTGCTATAATTATGCATCTCTTATTTTGAGAAATCCTAAAAATTCAGCTGTTAAATAAGTGGATTAGGCAAAAACAACTAAACATGTGAATGTGCTTTATTTCTTTGACGTAATATATACAAAGATATCTTGAATTGATATTTCAAATATGAGTCAAATGTTTTAAGGAACAAATTTTAAATATCATCATTAAAATTATTGTAACAATGATACTGTTACATTTATCTTACTAGCTGATAACAAAAGTGTCAAGGACTAATCTGTTCTTAAAAATGTAAGAACAAAAGTTTTTTGTATGTTAAATAAAACAAATTTTTAGTTTCCCTGCTAAACTAATTACTGCCACTTTATCCCAAAAATTAATTAGTTTTCAATAATAAATGTAAATTCATAACTTACTTTTTCAGTTTCCATATGTTTTTTGAAATATACTGGATCTTGTTACCACCCAAATACAAAAACTTCAAATTGACAAAATCCAGTACTTGTTCCGGAAAGTAATTCAAATGATTCCCGCTCAAATTCAGCTCCCTCAAAGTCAAACAATTATTAAATCTCTTTGGCAGCATATCGTTCCTCAGCATATTATTCTTTGTGACTAGAGTGGTTAAAGGCAGAAATTCCAGGATATCCGTCAGCACCGTCAGCCCATTATTGCTTATATCCAAGAACCTAGTGTTGGAGAACTTGTACAAGTTCTCAGGTAATATGGACAGTTGATTGTGGTGCAATATGATCTTCTCGATTTCCAGACTCGAATCCTTTTCTTTCAGGCGCTTCTCCAGGTTCTCCTCGACACCATCTATATCCAGAAGCAAGTAAGCCAGGTCTATCACTCTGGGACTGTTCGTATCACTGTCACTACTGTCCGATATGTAGTTCGCCATGTTATGTCCCACGAGCGATTGTACGTGAATGACTTGAAATACTGAGCGACGTTGGGATTAACTCTGAGCAGCTTGGTTGACCTGTAGTAATAATGATGTTTGACCTTTCATCACTTAAACTCACTCGACACAGATAAAAAGGTTAAACGTGCTTGTTTGCATCATACAATAGTAGATAAACCGATCTCTATTGGAGGAGGGAGGACTTCTTTAGTTAGTTTCTTGTGTAATGTCTATCTATTATTAAAGAGTTGAAATCCTTGGGCACAAAGTGGTAGTAAATGTAGTTATATTGGATTGTTATGTATATTAAAAATAGAAAAAAATTGTAGGTGTTGATGAACCCACATGTAGTCATCTGAACTATTGTCATCGCAGTGATAATGACAATTCAAACAAAGATTATTAAAAGGTGATAAAGTAAAAATAAATATAAATAGAAGAAAAATAAACCAAGAAAAAACTAAAGAAATGGTTTTTTACACAATCCATTAATTACATTCCTGACCAGTTTATAATATTAATTTTCAGAATATAAATAGGTACTTGAACACTTCCCATAGTCACCAACTGTCCCTAAGGTATCCTAATTGTGACACGATGCTGTAAGAACTCATCCTCAAATCCTTATTGAAATTACTTGTTAGATGAAATTACTGGAGGTAAATGAAACCAAATCAAGTTCAAAGAACTCACCTTTTCTCAAATATCATTACTAAGAGAGTTCAAGACTTAGTGGTAGACACAGTTTCACTGTGTGATTGCTTCCAACATGCTGGAGGGTCAAATGGGTTCTTAGAATACTGCTCCTTTACGAAATAGATGTTTTAAATCTGTCTTACCCTGTTATATAAACATTACATCTTTAACGTGCTCACATAACGAAATTAGGTGAAAACTCAGCTTTGATGCACCTCCCCTTTGGCCCCCTTCGGTAACAGCAAGCGTGGAACAAACAAATAAACAATTCTACTCTATGCAAATGTCTATTTATTTTTCCAGCCAATGAGAGGCTGCATTTCGTATCCTCTCAATCCGTGAGATCAATTTACTTGTTGTTTTGAGAGAAACGACATTTGACATCTGACATTCTGGGAAAGTGACAGATTACAAAAATATAAAATATTTTAAATATTTTTGTTTCTACTCTTATAACTAAAATTTTGTCATTCCAACGAAACTTTACATCCAAATCGTAACAGATGAAAGTCGAAATGGAAGACATGGATGACTCCACGATCTGCGACTCAGTTGTAAGTTGTGTACTTTTTTACAAGAACGTGCTATTATAACTAATTCTAAATGTAACAACAAGTTTTTTAACGTAAAACCATCTACTTATGATGCATTGTAACCGATACAACCGCTGTACCACAAGCAAACGAAGGATCTCCATAATTATGAACATTTCACGAAGTCACAACGATACCTAACAATGTATCATTATTTTTCAGTCCTCTTTGATAGAGGGATGCAGACTCCCAGTACACATGACTGGGACCAATGACTGGCGTAAGATTCATTGCAATAACTGTATTATACCACTATAGATAAAACTGTTTTAGCCCTCGCCGAAATCATTAGCATTAAAGAAGTAAACGGAGCAAAATGTTATTATGTACATTATGTAGACTGTAAGTGAAACCAAATAGTAAGAAGTTTTAAGAAGGATAAGAACGAAAAAGTTTATTTTATACTAATACAAAACTTCCTGATTTGTATTAGAAATTCTATAATTGATAACGCTGGCAAGTTCTGTGTGACTTACCCTTCTTGAACGTTATAAGTTTAACTGTTGTCATCACCTAAAAATATGTAAATTTTCTTATAGTTAATAAACGGCTCGATGAATGGGTCACAGAGCATTCCTTGGACACACGGAAAGTCCACTTTCCCAGAAAAGATGGTGGAAGCAATACAGGAATGTCCACACCGAAAAAAATTACCATCGGAAGTGGTGGAGGTGGTGGAAGCAGTGGAGGTGGTGGCAGTAGCAATGCCAGCGGAGGTGGTGGTGGTGGTGGTGGTAGCGGCGGCGGCGGAAGTGCTGTTGGAGGCGGCGGTGGCGTTGGAAGTGGCGGTGGTGGAAGCAGCGCCCCCGGTGGGTTGATATCAAGACCTTCAAGTCCTGTAAACAACTCTGAGCTGTTGAATGGTAATGCGGTATTAGCGGCGGCACTTCAGAAGCGCATGAACAGGAAAAGGAAAGGACCTTCAATGGAAAGCGAGGATTCATTAGACGGCCAAACGCCTAATACGCCTGGTCCAAGACAATCTGGTAGTATGGTCTCTCATCATGACGATATAGTAACCAGGATGAAAAATATAGAGATGATAGAATTAGGGAAGCATAGGATCAAACCATGGTATTTTGCACCATATCCTCAGGTAGAAACTGGTCTTTGAACTTACATTGTATATTAAATGTACTATTTTTAGGAAATGGTTAATTTAGATTGTATATACATATGTGAATTTTGCCTGAAATACAGGAAAAGTCGAAAATGTCTTGAGAGGCACCTTGTTAAATGTAACCTCCGACATCCGCCAGGCAATGAGATCTACAGGAAAGAAAATATTTCATTCTTCGAAATAGACGGTAGAAAAAATAAGGTTTATGCTCAAAATCTTTGTCTTCTAGCAAAATTATTCTTAGACCACAAAACCTTATATTATGACACCGATCCGTTTTTATTTTACGTAATGACTGTATTTGATAGCAGAGGTTTCCATATAGTAGGGTATTTCTCAAAAGAGAAGGAGTCCACAGAAGATTACAATGTAGCTTGTATTCTAACCATGCCTCCATATCAACGGAAAGGATATGGAAAACTACTTATAGAATTTAGTAAGCACCTTTTCCCTTTTTCTATTTTCCAACCATTGTTCACAATTATGTATTTTTCAAACTCATACAAAATTTTTATATTTAAAATGAATAGCTATTGCTAGTCTTTTAATCAATTGCTGAAGACATAGTTTGTCTTCATTAATAAACATTTTTTCAGGTTACGAGTTATCAAAGTTTGAAGGAAAAACTGGTTCTCCTGAGAAACCACTTTCAGATTTGGGTCTGCTGTCATATCGAAGTTACTGGGCGCAAACGATATTAGAAATCCTTTTGTCTATGAAGCCCGTAGGAGAAAATGAGAAGCCACAAATAACAATCAAGTAATCCGAGTTTAATTCATTAATTTGGTGTTTAATACTGTTTTTCTCTTTTGTAGTGAAATATGTGAATTAACAAGTATTAAGAAGGAGGACGTGATATCCACATTACAAAACCTAAATCTAATCAACTATTACAAAGGCCAGTATATAATAACTTTGAGCAAAGAAATTATCCACAGTCATCAAAAGGCGATGGAGAGCAGAAAAATAAGGATAGATCCAAAATGCTTACATTGGACGCCTAAAGATTGGGGGAAACGTGCAAAGTGGTAAATCTTTTTTAATTTATTTCTAATAAATTTTTTAATCAAATTTAATTTCTTTCAAGCCCTTTCCCCTCCCTACCCTACATCCCGAAAAATGGTGTTGCACTAAATAGAAGTATTGTTAAGTAAGGTATGATATCGTTCATAAGGTGTTTATTGTATTATTTAGAATCTTTGCAATTATTTTGTTTACAAAATTAATAGTTGTTAATGTTCAAAATCTACTTTTGTTACAGATATAAACTATTGAAAAACAATGGGTCTATCAGTTTGAGTTGTGTTCAAATAAGATTACTTCGGTGTAGAATTAGCTTTCAAGATCTGCGTTATCACTTAGGGATTCCTCATCGCTGCCCACTTCTTCGAGATTAATCTCACAAACATCGGATATCTCGCCATTGGTAAACAGCAAATGCTCCCACTTCATAATGAGTTTGACGTCGGGCACGTCGTAATTCGGAAACCGTAGCCTAAAGTTCTTATTTATATCCGCAATTGTCTGCTGGTTGTGGTCCCTCTCATGCCACCAAGTGGCCGTTACAATCTTCTGCTCAACCGTGTACTCTTTCTTCTTTTCTTCCTTGTCGGTCGACGTAGTCAGCTCGTCGTACTCTATAACGATATCCTCGGTTTTAACTTTAACTTCATCGAAGTCCATTTTTGAAATTCACTTGCCCTCTGTCCTTATCAAAGGATCCACCACCACTTTCCAAACATAACCTACAAAAACGTTTCACACTATACCCAAACAGGTAGGTGGATTGAAAGTTATTAACAATTAGTCAGTACAAACTTATCAGTTCAATAAATTCTTTAGTTCGACTTTAACAGGAATTTATACGACAGAAATACTTAGCAAAAGTACACAGATATAAACTTCAACCTCACATAGGTAAGTAAATCTTTACAGATGTCTAATTATTGATGTATTCAAATACTAACACCAATTTGTTTTTTGTTCAGAATTTTTTGTATTGAAATGTATTAAAATAAATGACTTCGCAGACTTCAATTTCCGGCTTTTAGAACTAACCTTATTTTTTTATTGAACCCAAAAACATACTGCAAGAAATTTTCCAGTGTTATGTTTTATTTAAATGTGATACAATAACATGTAGGTACCGACATGAACAATATCATCTTTACATAAATTCAAATTTATAAAACTATACAGTTTAGTTTAGTATACATATAATTAGGTTTTTTCGTGGTTGGATTAATTGAAATTAATAGATAAATATATGGCGTATATGATAATTTCTATAGATAAGTACATTTTTTTTTATTACTTAGTTCGTTTTCGATGTTAATCGTTTGGTGTAATGATTTACATATCGGTACGTGGATGATCGCATTGGGAGCACTTAAAATTCAATTATATCACAATCCAAACACTCATATGTGCATACACGTTTGAAAAGTGATTAGATAATGTCGCTATAATAGTTATGTTCGTTGAAATTCGATTTCAGTAGGGAAGGAAGGAGCGTTCCTTTTGTTAGATCAACATGGCGATATCATCATGGGAACCTCTATTGTTTTCCGCAGTGTTAATTTTTATGGGTGTTACTGCAATGCCACACGTTAAAGATAATAATTTTAACATTGGATGTTTGAAATGTCACCCAACGGACTCGAATAAATTGAATGTACATTTAATTCCTCACTCGCACGATGATGTCGGTTGGTTAAAAACGGTTGATCAGTATTATTATGGATGTAAGTATTATCTACTTAGTTTCCTGATGAAATAGTTATTAAACTAAATAATCTTTTTGTTTTAGTGAACAGCACAATTCAACAGGCATCAGTTCAGTATATACTTACATCTGTTGTGATGTCATTATTGCAAAATCCCGATAGAAGGTAATAATTAACGATTATAATGTATGACCGCCGTGTAAAGTACCTTTTTGAATATTTTTTGAAGGTCCACAATACCACAGTTTTACCAAGTTTATTAATTATTATTACAATACTATACTTTCTTTACCATTATTAGTAATAGGATACTTTATCTTACAATTAAAACAAACACAAAATTAACAATTTAAAATAGTTGTATTTTTTACTCTTAAAAACAATTCAATAACTGTTTGTTCTTCTGTATTGTATTTCTTGTGTCATTTTGGCTCAACCACAGTTTGTATTTTATTTAAGATTTATCCAGGTGGAAACGGCTTTTTTCTGGAAGTGGTGGCAAGAACATGAGTCGACTGAACTCGGGGAAGCATTTAGGAATCTTGTAAACAACGGCCAAATTGAAATCGTCAACGGTGCGTGGGCGATGAACGATGAAGCTTGCACAAACTACCAATCAACAATCGACCAATTCACATGGGGCCTGAGGTAATGTCATCTATGTCTGGTCGTTTGTTTCCTACTCTATACTTTATGTTTCAAACCTATTTATCCCAAGACCAGATTTCTTGTTAAATTTAAGATAGTCTCATAGAAAAATCTCTGGTTTTTAATTTCAGTATCATAGCAGATGCTGTCGGAGAATGCGGCACTCCCAGGGTGGGTTGGCAAATCGATCCTTTCGGTCACAGCAGAGAACAAGCCTCTTTACTAGCTCAGATGGGATATGATAGCATGTTTTTCGCTAGATTAGATCAGGATGATAAGAAAAACAGGCAGAAACTAAAGGCGATGGACTTTGCTTGGCAGGGAAGCGCGAATTTAGGTACAACAAATTTTGAAATTTATAACAATACACTGTTTAACAGCAAATGGTTCCTGCAAGACGATTACTAGCATAAACAATATTGTTAATAAAGGTGAATGAATAGATTTCTCGTTTTAGAAAACACAACCATTTTTGGTAGCACATTCGCAACATCTCTTTATGGCTCCCCTGACGGCTTCTGCTGGGATATTTTATGCAGCGACGATCCCATTGATAACGACCCAGACAGTCCGGACTATAATATCAACAGGAAGGTAAAACTAGTAACAAAAAATAACCTGCTTGTACCAATCATTACTTCCAGGTCGAAGTTTTCACCAAACTGGTCAAGAAATATAAAGACTATTACCCCACAAATAACCTCATTATACCAATGGGAGGCGACTTCCAATTTTCCGCTGCTGAATCTAATTTTATAAACATGGACAAATTCATTGAGTGAGTGACAATTCATCTCAGAAGTTCAATGGCTCGGTTTTATTTCTCGAATTTCAGAGCATTCAACAACAATACTGATATCAATGTGATATATTCGACACCTTCCTGCTACGTTAAAGCCGTTAATGATGCAAAACCCCTTTTGACATTGAAAACTGATGATTTCTTTCCATACAGCAATGACGAGCATTCGTTTTGGGCAGGTTATTTTACGTCGAGACCGAATTCGAAGAGATTTGAAAGGATAGGGCATAAAATTTTACAGGTACCTTTACTAATGTGAATTTATCCAGTCTTTTAAAACGTTTTTATTTATTTCGGTTAAAGTTTTATATTTAAATTACAGGCTGCAAAGCATTTGTACTCATTTGCAATCCAAAATTCAACTACAGACCGTTTGGGTCTCCATCAAAATTTGAGATATCTCAGAGAGGCAATGGGGACGCTTCAACATCATGATGCTGTGACAGGCACTGAGAAACAACACGTGGCTAAAGACTATGTTAGAAGATTGTCTCAGGGTATCAAAAGAAGTGAAGACTCCATTGGTGACGTGATCAGGTGGGTTTCCATTAAATCGGAGAAAATATGAATAGTAATAAAATTACTTTATTGGCATAAATCAAATGGCCATCGACCGAAATCCAATAATGCTATATTTATATTCTGACGTGCCTTACGAAAAATTAACGTTTTGAAAAGAAAACATACGAGTATATGGGTAAGGCAGGTAATTAGTATGAATTCAACCTCTAGGTCCTTAATGCTGTTTTCGCAGGTGACATATATTTATGTTTCCTATTGCTAATTGAGGAGAATTGTGTGTTAGCTTGTGGTTGAATATAATATATTGGGATTGGTATGGATTGACCATCAATCTCCAGTTACTGTACCTTGTTAATGTTCTGTCCATAAGCTTTTGCAGAGTTTCAACTACTTTTGAGACAGTTTGTTGTCGCTTAGCAGAACAGTGCCAGTATGTATAGGTCGCTGTTAAAGAAGATTACAATTGTATAAATAATAGCGATGATTTAGACAATACACACCCATATAGCCAAATGCCAACCAAGTACGTGCAATCGTATTAGAGTGACACAGACTAAGCATTTTATTCAACCAAGTGACCTACATCATGTTTTTTCCGTTGTTCGTTCTATCTCTGTCTTATCATAGGGTTCAAAATTCTTTCTCACGCGCTATGTTCCCACATCGCATCATCATAAGAGAATGAAGAAGGCAAAAACTAATGTGCTAGAAAGAAACAGAGAGAGAAAGAGAGAGAACGAACGATGCGTTCAAGTTTTCATGATGTGCTGGAAATAATTTACCAAAATAGTTGAACTATCTCAAATACATTGAGAAAAAAGAATTATGAACGTGCAACTATTTCATTTTGAGGCTATTTCAACTGTTGCATGTGAAGTGGTCAATAAAATTATTTTAATCAATTATTTCTTGCACATTGTCATTATGACGACATCGGCATCATTTTATTTTGGCAATGTTGCCGATTATAAGCAACCATGGGATGTTCGGATCGGGATGTTTGGAAAGATCTAAGAAAGAATGGACTTGTAAACATCCAATGGATATCCGTTATAACGCCGGAAAATGGATATCCATTCTGTGTTCATGTTCTTGTGGATTAATGATGGATATCCATCGGATATCACTTTGGCAGTTTCAGCATTATAATTACTTTTCTTTTATAGGTTGCTATCAGCACTGGAGGATTTGGATTCTTTGAAACTATCCTCCTGCCTGTTGGCCAATATCAGCATTTGTAGCGTGTCACAAAATTCCGATAAAATATTAATGACTGTTTATAACCCTCTTGCTTGGACCATCAATCACTTCGTTAGAATTCCAGTCGAAGGGGGTTCTTTCCAAATTTCAGGACCAGATGGTATGTATTGGTATAGCATATTTAATCTGAGTCGGGATATCTTTAACGACTACTCGACTCTACTCTACTTACAGAAGTAAAAAAATGTTGGTAAGCATTTAAAAAAAATTGAAATAAAAATGAAGTATTAACTTTGGAGAATTAGGGGAAGTAACTATATCGACCATTCACAACCCATGACTCAATCAGTGAGTGGAGGGGTGGATGAGTTTTCGATTTTTTAATTGTAAAAATTAAGTAGTTGTTTTAATTGTCTCCAATATAGTTCATGTTTCAATGAACTTTCTAATTACTCATAATTATTGTGATTAAATGCATCCCTTTTGCTTTAAATTTGTTAATTTCAATAACACCATTTTAGGACAAGAGGATTATGACTTAGTTCCAGTTCTTGGTAACTTCAGCTTTGTTAATTTAACAGATGAAAAGCCCAGTTCATATGATTTGGTATTTCTTGCTAAAAACATTCCACCATTGGGTTACAAGTTGTATTATATCGAAAAAATTAATAAAACTACCCCAGCGACTGACGATTCAGAAAGCAACACATTTGGATGGGACGTTAGTATCTTTAGTACATTTTAATCACAATTCACGATCGCAATAAATACTTTGGATTTCTTTGGAAAGCTCTTAAAATGCCCACTAAAATATAGTGGCGCAATTGACTCCATTTCACAATTCCAGAAGTCATATTTTACCATCGACCCAGACACCAATCTACTCAAATCAGTAACCCTGAATGGCCAGACTTTAAATATCAAACAGAACTTCTACTACTACCAAAGCGTCACCAGAGACAAAGACTCTGACCCTAAAGTCGTCTCAGGGGCTTACCTGTTTCGTCCTAATGGTACGTCTCCGGTGCCATTGAGCGGAAACGTAAGCAGACTTTTAGCCTTTGATGGGAAGTTGGTGAAAGAGTTCCACCAGCAATGGTCAGATCCTGCTGTCGATGTATTACAGAGCATTAGAATTTATAAAGATGAGGGACACATTGAGTTTGATTGGATCGTTGGGAATATCGAAATGTAAGTAGAAAAGTACTAATCATTGTTTAAAGCTCTTACAAAGGTTTCCAACACTATAAAATTATTGCATATCCTCTCGTTTCATAGTGGGGACAACAAAACTGGCAAGGAAATCATAACAAGATATTCTGTATTAGATAACTTTGACAACAACAACACATTTTATACCGACTCAAATGGAAGAGAAACCATAAAAAGAGTATTAAACTATAGACCTGATTACACCTACAACAGCACCGTAGAACCGGTGGCTAGTAATTATTATCCAGTCACATCGAAAATTGTCATAAAAGATGACAAGAAAAATTTACGACTTGCCATATTAAACGACAGATCTCAAGGAGGTAGCAGCTTGAATCAGGGAGAAATAGAACTAATGGTAAATTAAATACAATCAAATTTTTATTTCGGATTTGCAACTCAGACATTCCTCATAAAAATTTTATTTTGCTAATTTTTAGGTGCACAGGCGTCTGTTCCAGGATGACAATAAAGGGGTAGGTGAACCCCTTAATGAAACTGAATTTGGACGTGGCATTTACGTCAGAGGAACTCATTTCTTGTTGTTTGGAGATGTTAACTCTGTTGTCGCCAAAGAACGAACATTAGCTCATAAAAAACTGTTACTTCCTTGGGTGGGATTAGGAAACGTAACGAACGGCAATAACTTGAGTCAAATGGTTAAGGGTAATGTAAGAAAGAATATTAATTTTCTGCGAGTATGAATAAATTCAATTTTTTACTCCTTTTTCAGTTCTCTGGATTGACTGAACCCCTCCCAGATAACATCAATGTTTTAACATTAGAACCTTGGATTGAAGGTACATTCATACTGCGACTTGAACATATATTTGAAAAAGATGAAGATTCAAAACTTTCCTCTTCTGTTACAATAAATTTAGACGTAAGTGTGCTGCTTCAATGATTTGAATACATTTTACTGGTTGGATTTCATGTTTTCCAGAACATCTTCGCCAACAGTAAAATAAATGAAATCAATGAGACAACATTAGCTGCGAATATGCTACTAAAAGAGTTCAAAGCAAGAGAAAAATACTCTTGGCAAACATATGGAACTAAACTGGATACAGTCATGTTGGCGAAAAATGAATCAAACATGACAATCTCATTGGCTCCAATGCAGATAAGGACTTTTATCATAACAGTTGGTAATAAGACAGGTGGTAATACTAACTCAGGATTTGTTGTGCAGCCAGTCTATTACTTGATTTGCGTCATTGTTATTACAGTTTTTAAAGTATAATTTGTAGATTTGAATCAATGAATAAAATATATGTATATATGCATATATCTATTCTGACATAGGCTCTGGACTATTTGCAGTGACATCATCTAGTGACATACTCAACTCGTTCTCTTCTTTCATATCTTCATCCAAACAAGCTCGTAACTGATTAGCTGAAGTAGACAAAACATGAAACTGCTTCTTACGCTTATCCAACTTTTGCATAAGTTGTTGCCTCCCTTCGCCGAGATCCC
The DNA here is from genome assembly GCA_963576515.1 of Cryptocephalus primarius. NCBI lineage: Eukaryota > Metazoa > Arthropoda > Insecta > Coleoptera > Chrysomelidae > Cryptocephalus > Cryptocephalus primarius. The sequence goes on from OY754939.1 coordinate 11,924,165, forward strand.
TCAGCCTCTTCTGCAGGGAAACGAGCTTGTCGTTCATCTCCCTCCTCGGTGGCTCTGCCGTGATAGCTTTTGCCAACAGATCGTACTGTATTCTGTTCTGCTTGATGACTTTGGCCTTTTCGAGCTCGAGCCACTGCTCGGCAATTTTCTCTTTCATCTCAATGAGCTTCTTTTCATAATCTGCATATAAGCGTTGATACTTGATCAACTGCTCCTCGTTCGATCTCATCACGAAGTCGGAACGTCGACGGGAGTGCTCGACTGAAGCGAGCTGTGCCAGTATCTTGTCGAAGGTCTGACGACGCTCTTCGAGAGTGTCGTCGGCGTTGTTCACCCACTTCGTTACCATTTTGAGCATCACATTGAAGCGTCGGTCATCACCGGTTCCGTCACCGTCAAATATCAAGCGCCTCTTGATCACTTCCTCTGTAGTAAATAAAGAGGAAGTATAATTCACTTGGTTCTCAACAATATTCATACGAAATGACATGAAAGGGATACATTTCCAGTGCGAGGTTTGGACAAAAAGACAATTTGTTTGAGGTAGTGATCTAATGAAGTGTTTGATAGTCTCGAATTGGAAAACCCTACCAACAGTTTGCCTTTGAAAATTGTAATAACACTAATAGCAACCTAAAGTTATGTAAATTAGGATATACCTTAAATTCGACTTACCATCAGTCATATTTCAGCAATTATTTATGAAGAAGCTACCCAAACAAATCCAACCACCTTTAACGAACACCACAAAACACCCTGCACCTAACCATAGCACCTAACGATCTAACGACTTAACTTAGTCACAAAACACAATACATGCACGTGAATGTTGTTTTGTATCACGTTTGTTTTTTATTCCGCATCAAGGTTATATTTTTGACGTTCAAAATAGTATAATTATTTGTAAACGTAAACTGGAGTAACAAACATCCTTCGGAACGTCAACTAGAAGTTCAAAGTGCACATTCATTTTCTATACATAGTGTTGGTGACTTGCACTTAAATATTTTGTTGGTATCTAAACAAGATGAGTTCGAAAGCCAAGAATCCCGAAGAGATGGTCAGCAATCTGCGTAACACCTTCTCCAGCGGCAGGACGAGACCGCTGAGCTACAGAATAAAACAGCTGAACGCGATCAAACGTATGTTGGAAGAGAACAAGCAGGTGATCCTGGACGCCCTCTACAAGGACTTGCACAAGAGCGCACATGAGGCGATCCTCACTGAAATAGACATAGTCCTCAATGACATCGCCTATACCATCTCGCACTTACGCGAGTGGGAAAGACCTGAGAGGCCTCAGACGGAGGTGGCCAATATCTTGGATTCTGTCTACATCGTACACGATCCCTATGGAGTCGTGCTCGTCATCGGTGCCTGGAACTACCCATTGCAGCTGGTATTATCGCCTGCCATTGGGGCGATCGCTGCAGGAAACTGCGTTGTACTTAAGCCATCAGAAGTAGCGCCGGCGACGTCGAAGTTCCTCGCTGAGTACTTCCCGAAGTACGTAGATACGGATGCTTATGTCATATTTGAGGGAGGAGTGCAGGAGACCACGGAGTTGCTCAAGCAGAGGTTTGATTACATATTTTACACTGGCTCAACGAGCATCGGGAAGGTCATCCATGAGGCTGCTAACAAGTACTTAACACCCACTACTTTGGAATTAGGGGGTATGTTTTCTATTTTAGTACTGGTATAAAAACATTGCGTATTGTAAGAGTAGATGTGTAGTTTTTGATGCAATTTAATGGGGCCAAAACTAGACTATGAGAAATAAACATATTTCAATCGATGCTCATCAAGACTTTAATGCGTTATAGAGTAAAACTTTTGTATGAAGATTGCAATTATTTAATCGTTTTACAAGGTTCTTCGTTTCAAATTTGTATTTTTTTATAGATTATTGTACTTTACACTTTAATAAACTGTTGAATATTGTGTGCAATTTGGAAAAGTACAAAAATTTGTAATTTAAATACCAAACTTGTAAATGAGGTCAGCCCATATCTCAATGACAATAAAGCTGTTTTGGAATGTTAACACATAACAGTCGTAAAAGCATTATAATATTCACACTATACTTTTTAAACCCATAACTTCTTGTTTTATTTTTATTACAGTATTATTTATAAGCATTTTTACTTGCAAATAGTAAATGATCTAAGTTACTAAGTTACAAAATTAAAAAAAGCCTAAAGTATCTAAGTGAACATAATTGCTTTTAAATTACTCAGTAAATTCTAAAACCAGTTCTGTTATTTCAATATTCACCAGATACAACTGACCTTGATTTGAGGTTTAATTAGTGGCATGTGGATTGAATATTTTTAAAAACAGTAAACCAAAAAAATATTTACCTTGGTAGTGTTTATTTATTGACATTGATTTATTTCGTTGAAATATTTTTTGAAACATTTATATGCAATGAACAACCAAAGCGTTAAATTCACACCACATTGTATTTATCTTTTAGGTAAAAGCCCCGTGTACCTCGACAAATCTGCCGATATCGAGACGGCAGCAAAGAGGATCATCTGGGGCAAATGCTTGAATGCTGGCCAAACGTGCGTCGCTCCCGATTATCTGCTCTGTACCCCTGAAGTCCAGGATAAATTCGTGGCTTGTGCAAAAAAGGTATTAAAACAATTCTATGGGGAAGATCCAAAGTCATCGCCGGATTTCGGCAGGATTATAAACGAGCGACACTTTCATAGACTCGTAGATTTATTGAAAGATTGTAACATAGCCATAGGTGGGCAGAGTGATATTTCAGAAACTTACATTGCCCCCACGGTCGTGACAAATGTAAGCATTTCAGATCGCATAATGCAGGAAGAGATTTTTGGACCCATACTGCCAATTGTAAACGTTCAGAATGTTTTAGAAGTAATTGATATAATTAATAAACGTGAGAAACCTCTGGCGATGTACATCTTCTCTAACAACAAGTCTGATATTAATCTCTTGTTGTCAAACACGTCAGCAGGTGGTATAAGCATAAACGACACTATCATGCATTTAGTAGTACCATCTCTTCCCTTTGGTGGAGTGGGATTTAGCGGTATTGGCAGTTATCACGGGAAATATAGCTATGACACTTTCACTCATAAGAAAGGTGTCCTGCACAAGGGTCTTGGTAGCTTAGGGGAAGTCCTGTCAGCCCCTAGATACCCTCCTTATTCCTATGGAAAATTAAGGTATCTTGAACTCCTATTAACACCTGGTATGAGCTTTAATATTGGCAAACTGTCTTACCTAGTCGTTTTCGGATTAGGTGTGGCTTTCTCTTATGCTTTACATTATTTTAACAAGTATCGATCGTCAAATGTTTAGTTTGCAAAGGTTTTGGCCATGCCAATTGCATTTAAATACATTTCATGGAAAGATGGGATCTTATATTTACTCTATTAAGCTTAAAAATGTTTTACACGCACGAATATAATCGAAACTTACAGTAAAAAACGATGTTTTATTAAATTGTTGGATAAATTAATTGTTAATAATGGCGCTATTGTGGATTTATATTTGTAAGACACTAATAATGCCAGTATCACAGTGGCATGAAAATCATTGATTCAGTTAAAATTAATTGTAGTGATTTAATTGCCACCTTGTACCACTCTCCTTCCACTTCTACTATTTTATGGTGCATATAATACTAAAAAGTAGTTTTAATAGTAACCAACTTAATACAAATTCTCATGTGAATATGCGTTTATAATCGTTATATTTTTTATAAATATTTTAAAAGGGTTTTACTGTCTCGTATGTTATATTACTGTAATCAATAAAGTTTTAGAAACATGAATTGAACTTTCAAAGTTTAACTAATTCGTTTAAATTCTTTAAAAAAAAAGAAGAAAAACTAGGGTTATACCATGTTTTAGGTAAAAGTTAAACCATGTGCTCAAACTAAAGTTTATATTTCTCAGACTTGCTTAAAGAAGCTTTTATGTGATACAAGTGTATGTTAAAATGTTAGATTTATGAAAGCGATCAATCACTCAAGTTTAACTGAGACAGAAGTCGTGAAACTAAATACATTTACATATGAATCTTCACTAAACAAATACCCCCTGTATCCTTAAAATTAAACACTTTAAAATTCCCTCCTGTGATATTTATCAGGATCAAAATAAGACGTCACTACTACCCTATTGCTGAATTTTCTTCCCGTCAGTGTTTGCTGGGCTTTCTGGCAGTCAAGCACAGAGTTGAATTCAACAAATACCTAAAAAAATATATGAAATGCTAAAAACTTTCTTATACATTTTTTATTAACTTACTTTTCCACAGCCAGGAACTTCCACCCCATCAATAGGTCGTGGTATCTCTATACTCCTGACGACGCCATACTTGTTACACTCTTCTTTTATATCTTCCAGAATGTCTTCATACTCTTCTTCATCTTTCAATTCTTCAGGTGTTACCTGCATTCCCAATAATTAATATTTGCTGATAATAAATTAAAAATAAAAATTACCATGTTCAAAAGACAGAGGACTTCCGTCGGTGGTCCAGACGCTCCGACCAAACTCAGGCCAGGCACTTGAATCTGTACTGCTGGTAAAACTGTTGTGTTCTTCGCTCCAACACTTGCCCTTTGGACGATCAAACGTTTATCTCCCAGCTGCATGCCATTCAAGCCCGCTATTGCCTAAAAAATATTCAAATGTATACTCATAACTATCTCATAGATAGCATTTGTGTATGCATTTTAAAGGATACTCTGTTTGGTTTTTCAGTGTTATGATAACAATAATAAAGTTTATTGTCAAGCAGGTTATAGAGCCCAATTACAAGACAACGTAACTAAAACTGTAATATCACACAGTATGCATATTCCAGTTTGGACCTTACAAGGTTTAATATAAATTTATCAAGCAGTCAATATTTTGAAACCCTACCTATTCCAAGAATAGGAAAGAACCAAGTTTTTTAGAGCACTGTGGGTTATATATTAGATATGATGATTAAGTGACAGGTCACTGTCAATGAATACTCCTAGATCCTTGATTACATCAGCAGTTTATATGGTTATGTTATTGAGTTTGTAACTGTAACATAATGAGCTATGACATTTCGATATTGTTAGTTGTTTGCATTTATCAGTGTTTAAAGATAGCCGATTTATAATACATCGTTGTTCAGGCTTAAGCAAATCATTATGTAAGATTTAAAGAAAATTACTCACCTGGTCAGTCATAGTGATATCGATGTATTCAGCAAAAGCGTATCCTTTGCTAAGACCGAATGCTGTATCCTTCACCAGATTAAAGGCTCTCAGTTGCCCAAACGACATCAACAGTTCTTTGACCTATACAAAGGTTGAGATATTAATAAATGTGAAGAAAGTTAACAGTGAGTGTACCCAAATTCAATCTAAACAAAAATGTTTGAAAATGAATTTTGAATGAATCACATGTAATAACGTGTCTATAATAATTAAAACTTAACCATCATTGAATTTGAGTACATAAGAACAATTCACTAACTTGCTTATTTTGGCTGTAATTTAATGCAAAAAAGTCAATCTTTTGAACCCTACCATTTGACAAATGTTACATTTTAAAGATATCTATAATAATTGAATTGAAAATTTTAATGCCAGAGTTCAAATTTTAAAAAAGCTCACAGAGGAAAATTCGTCACGTACAGCCTTCTCGTAGTCAGTCAGAATTAATAAAACGTTAACTATGATTTCTCTTCTAGACAAATTGACTTGCCTTGTTTTTCCACAGGGTGTTCGGGTTTATATGTATTGCAGAAACACTCTTAGGAGTGGAGTTGTTAACCCTAGCTATAGGGTAAAAAAAAATTATGGATGAGAAGCTTTTTACAAATTTTAATTACATATACACATAATTTGTATATCAAGTCTTTGAAATTTTCTGAAATATTTTTTGCTTCAAATTGTGATTTGAATATCCTGGAAAAAAGCTGTAAAACAAATCCTGAAAAGAAAATGGACCCTTTTCGCGAATATCACAACTTTTTGCTGAAAACGCTGAAACAAAAGTTTCTCTGCAGGAGCACTCGATAAAGAGCGAGTACTAGTAATGCTTTCATGACCTAAAATGTTCTTTCGACTAATGGCTTTTAAATGAATTTCACCTGAAATTTTTTGCTGAAAATTCCTTAAATCTAGGATCCTGCAAAATACGAAAATAATGCCACGGCAGATCTGCTTTGAAAATACCTTTAAAATACTGCAAACGTTATTTACAGTACCAATAAAGGTTGAGATAGTTTGTTACAATTTTTGTAAAATAAAGGGATTATTGTTTTAAAAGCATTATCTGCCAATGTTTCCTGAAAGAAAACTAAACCGATCTCTCCCATTTTAATACCGCTAAACCCTGTAAAACCTGAAAAGGCTGTAAAAAATGCAAACACGACGGTTGGTAATTCTAACACAACTCTGACTGCTGTTTGTGCCCAAGTTTTCTGTCCTAAATGCTAGTAAAGGAAACAATACACATACATACGTACATACATTCTCAAAAATACCAACTTTATAAGCTACAAGAATAAATAGGAACATTTTTTAGGCTGTAGAAACTTTAAAGTTGGTAAATTTAATATTTTTTTTTTAAGTTACTTCCACAGGCACACCACAATCATGCCAAAAATACTTACCTGGTCTTCATTCAAATAATTTGGTAGACCACCAATGAAAATTTTATGTGGAGAGTCTGGTACCACAGTGCTGATGACCCCTGCTGGTACCGTTATGGAGCTTTCAGCCATACCAGGCATGGGCTGATAGTCGTGTGGTCTTCTGATCTTTAAACTTTGACCTGCAAAATTCAAACAATTCCAATCAATAATTAGCTATAGGGAAGAGAAGCAAAGTTGATTTTGACTTTTGAAATCAAGAACCCTGAGTTGTGAGTGGGGTTCAAACCTACACCTTTAACTATTAGCTGTTATAGCTTTAGCTGTTACTAATTAAGCTAACAGAGTTTAAAATCACAATTGATTGAAGAAAGGAGTACTATCTAATGACCAATGCATTTTTCATAATCAAATGTATTGGGTAAATAAGGCAGCTTAATGTTGTCATATTCATAGACAGTAATACACCTATATAGTTTATATATACACTATACAGTATATATAGTAATACAGTATATAGAAATACACCTATACATTCCTATACAGTAATATGGTGAGGAAGTACTCTACAGCCTTTAGAGTTTTTAAACGTATGGCTAATAATTTATTTGGAGAAGCCTATGTTTGTACCAAGCCATTACAAGTATGTTCCATCCTTATGCTACAATTCTAGAATTGTTTTGAAACGGTAATGTTGATGCCTGCGCACGGAATCAGTCCCAACAGTTACAAGACTTCTAAAGCCATACTAAAAATACCACTTGGTACAAAGCTCAATTTTTTCATGATTACCTTTAAAGTTGATCCCATCGAACGCCATAGCTTGCGTAGTCTCATCAATAGACCTAAACTCCAAGAAAGCAAAGTTCTTATCCAAATTAATCTGACAAGCCAGTACCGGATTACCGGCGGCCTGCGCGAGCCCGCTGAGATGCATCTGCTGGTTGAAGTACTCCATCATTTCCTCTTCTGTCACCCCGAATGGAATGTTCCCCACATACAACCTCCTAGCCTGTCTTGTGATGGTTGATCCGACAACGGGGACTGCCGCTTGTGGGGTGTCCGCGACTATATTCGCCGGGATCTGTCCGGCTGCCTGCATGGCCTTGTACTGCAGCGGGGTGATATGTTCGAAACCGGGTGGGGGCACGTCCCAGTAGAGGGAGGGTTTCCTTCTACGGGAATAGCTCTTGTGGCGGTTAGGCGAGCCGCCGGCGGATCGACTCCTCCTGCGACGCGGTTCCCTGCTGCGAGAGCGAGACCGGCGACGGTGCTCCCTGGAACGAGAGCGCTGCTTCCGGCGGTCCTTCTCTCCTCGTTCCCTGCTGCGTTCACGCTCCTTACCGTCCACTTCATAAGAACATGCAGTTAAAGTTAAGCGTTCCTACTTTGATTTCGTGACTTACCTTTATCTTCACCCATTGTACAACTCTTGGATAAATGAAGCCGAAAAAGTATACAAATACTCACAACTCTTCAAAATGGCGTCGTCAAATTAGATACTTGAAAACGTCACGAGCGCAGAAAACACAGTAAAACGTGGAACTGCAAATTAGGACCTTGCTGATTTGAAATCCGTTTAAATAAAAGAATGAAAAAAAATAAATTAGTGCAAAATAATACGATAAGAAGGCTCTAAATGTTCCTAAATTTTAAAAAACTTATATTATCCTAAGGAAGTCATACCCCTTATTACCGGAAATCCCAATTTCCGCGATGAAGATTGAAAAGAAATAAAAATGAACCTATTGCAGTAACTGCAGTTATCTATGCTGCGTTTACGAAGATTAATATGCCTTTATTTATTGTTGTAACTTCCACATATTCGGTCCATTGTACACTACGAACCGAGGCTCAATTGAACCCTTTTCTACAAGCTCCTTAATTTATAGTAGGCTGTTTAAATTGAACATGTTCAAAGATGTGCAATGTTGCAAGTATCATTGAACATTCTGCATATTAACTTTCTGCATATTTCTTTTACTACACTCACAAAATCACTCACCAATGGCATATGTCCTAGGAGTTTAGTGCAATGGCATTTTTTTATTCTTTTTTAAAGGGGAGCGAATGCTTTATAGACGCCAGATGAGATAAAATATATCTTATGTTGAGGTATATTGAGTAAATTCTTCAGAGAAAGAGCATGTCTTCGACATCAAATCAATTTTTTAATTCCTTACGGTTTTTTATACATTTTATTCTACTTACTACATATAAATGCTATTGCGAATTTCTTATACTCTGATCGAAAATATCTCTTTCAACAATTATTTAGCAGAAATTATTTCTGTAAATCTGTAAATTTCTATAAATTTATTCATATATTTCTGCCACTCGTACATTTATAACGTTGTTGCCAAAATAATTGTGTTTAAAAGTAAATTAATATATGGAGATGTCTATCGAGGACAATCAAAAACAATGTGTTTGGCATCATCCAGTACGTGGTCACAATAGGGGCTCACATTTCATTTTTTTCTATACGAAAAGTAAAACTCCTAAATGAACCATACCAGTGAGAAACTGCGCCAGAAAATAATTCAATTTGTTAATGCAATTATGCCAAATGGAAATATTTGATACGAATTTCTTGGTCCATTGCGCCTTACTGGAACATATACTACATTACATGGAAATATATTTTGTATATCTATAGATATTACAAAACTTTAATAGGAATGTCTATTGGCCTAGAATTATCCTTTGTTATAGAAGAATGATTTACTGTTTCAGTCTTCTGCAAAAGTTCCATTGGTATTAAAATTACTATTCAATTTATATCAATACTCTTGATTCTCTTATTGGTAATATGATTTACATTGACTATGAACAAGTCTTACTCAGCGTTTTATCTTTGTTTAAAACAATAATTATTATCTGAGCTAAGAACTAGTCACCAAGTATCGATTGGTAGTAACAGCAATATGATAATTAAAGGCGTTTAATTTTACTTTAAATAATCATTCAGTAAGTACCAAAATTAAACGTATTCAACCACAAAAATATTGAATATTTCTTCTTTCCTTGATTACTTTACAAACATCATTAGTTTTGAACCATGATTCCCTGGGACCTTGTTTGCTCCTTTAGTTCATCTTATGTTTCCTAATTATATCATCATGGGTAAATAAATGGTCGATTTTTTATTATAATTATTTGTTCCAAATGTCAAAGTTACAATGTAGGGAAAAAATGACAGTTTGCACCCATCCATCAACGAAATTCTAAGTGTGAATTTTACTATTAAAACACGACAAAAATTACAGTGCCGAACATTCCACTAATTACATTTGTTTTCTCTAATTTCCAAAGTAGAATGGGTAACAATCAACCTTGCGGCATTTGTGACAACCTCAGGGATGAATATCCAACTATGCCCAGGCGCTTTTCGTGAGTATGAACCATATTTATTTTAAGAGTAAGGTGTGACACATCGCTCACCTGTTAATTAAATGACAAATGTCTTCTAGGAGAGTAACTTCCAATGTAATAATGGCTTCATATGGAGGATTATATTACCCTTGCATAATCTTGCACCCTGCTACTATCATCGAGGAAGGGTTCAGGGTATATTTCCTGCATAATCAGGAAGTAACAGAAATTCCATCTCAGACTGTACTTGGAAATCTCAGTGCTCTTATGCATAATGAAGTTTCTTTCATGGACGACTTGGGCATGCTACACGAAGGAATTGTGAAAGGGACCAACACTGGCAATGTTAAAGGAGACCAACCAATGAATTTTCTAATCCAGGTTGACACAGAATACATATGGGTTCCTCTTCCTTATATATTTTTGAAGCAAAACCAAGTACAAAAGTTGGTTTAAACAATAAAGGTATACCATTTTCTACAAATAAATACATTATTCAGTATTATTTACGGAAAGATTTTACAGAAAAGTCTATTTACTTCCTAGTTCATACAGAAAAATCAGAATTCACAAAACTAGTTTCAAATTTAATGTTTATTGACAACAAAAAAGAGGATTATGCAAAAAGTTCACTCCATAAATTAGGGAAAGTAATAAATATAACATCACAAATTTACCAACTATAACAGCAAAAAATATATTTATGATATACTAACTCTCCGTGTCAGAGTTAAAAAATATCACTTTCAGACTTTAATAAAACTTGTCATTCCAAAAATTTCTTAAAATATCAAAAAAAAAAAAATGAAAAGCATTGTAGAGTAAAAAATCCACTGTACACATACTACATAATTATTGTTACATTCTAGACCCCTTCTGTTGCAACACTTTCGCCCTATCCTCACGTTCCCCTTTGATTTCTATACTCTCAGGAGCACCATACTCTCGACTCACGACACACAAAAACTCTGCATGTTCGTCTGCACCATAATTGTATTGAGAACCTATGTTGACGAGTTGTTCAAATTTCCAACCATCTGACATTGTCGAGACCATCTAAATAGAAAATATTAATCATATAACAAAACTTGTAAAATATCCTAAGCAATTTACTATAATAAAACGATCTATCTCGATAGAGGTTGAAAGCTTGGAACATGGAGTTTGAAGAACCCCACCATATTCCTTTGAGTAGTTTCGGGACTAAAATATTACCTGCGTCAACTCATCTTCGTGACATTGTAAGACTCTGTATACATGCTTCTTGCCATCTTTACTAGGTCGGTTATCCCTATGTAGGATTCGTTCCTGAACTAGTGCTATTAGCTCAGCAATATTGTAAAACTCTGCTTCCTCCAACACCCCTTCTTCGGCTAGTCCTTTGTTGATGACCAGCTTGCCATGTCTAAGATAGTTCAGTACAGGAGAGAAATAGTTTGGATCTCTATCAATGAGATACGCTCCGGTCTCGTCCTTAAATGCAACAATGTGGGTAAAATAACTGATTTTGTTTGTAAAAAAAAAGGTCTTACTTTGTCAGATATCAAATCGCTGTCTTCCTGTATTAATCTGTTCAAGAACGAGTTGGGATCTCGTGCCAACGTGGTTTTTGTTGTCAGGAAGTACGTACCGCCGACGTTCAACTTTACCCATTGTTTGCTATTCCCATTTTTCGAACTTATTTGTTTATTGTCATCTGAATCCATGACGTGATCGGCCATGTTTATAAATATGCGAACGGCAGATTACTTTTTCAGCATTTTGCAATCCCCCGCCTAGATAACGACCAGTGGGCGCATCGATACTCGTTCCCTTTTGAGTATTACGCCATTATTTTCAGGAAATTCGGATATTTTCAGTGAAAACTATGCCTGAATCGAATTCGCCTAAAATAGACAACACCATAGACGATCACAAAACACACAACACATCGATAAACCTTAAATCTGGACACAAAACATGTACGTAGAATATATAGATACCATACCATCTTACATAAGGCCAATCATAGACAAATTAGGAGTAGATAACGCAAGTGGCCAGAATATTGTGACACGGAGTCAGCGAACAGTGGTCTATCTATCTCTCAGGAATAGGTACCCTGAGCAAAATTAATTCATTAAAATTCCTAACAATGTCAAAGTAACCGTTTGGCAATATGGCGCAGCTTGGAACGGAAAACTTAAAACTGTTACATTGACATTTGTCAAATGTTTCCTGCTCCGTGATCGTTCCCGTCGTATTCATGTCCAACAAAAATTGAAAGTCTTGAACATCCGTTTGAAAAATTTGTTTTTACTGTTAAAGTTCACACATTAAACATTTAAAGGTAAGTGCATTATGACACCCGTCGCAAAAACATTGTAACAACGTAATTAAACAGTTCCAACTCATCAAACAATTATTTTATCTCGATTTCGAAATTAGATCTTAAAGAACACCTTTTTTCCCCTCAAGATGTCTTCTCTGCAAAACAACCTCGTCAACGTGACGAAAGCGATAGAGAAGCAAGTAGATACTATGATCGAACAACTGGACAACTTGGACACCAACGACCTAGAGCAGATCCGAAAGAGCCGCATCCAGGAATTACAGAAGAAGGTAGAGCAGAAGAAGGTCTGGCTGAACAACGACCATGGCAAGTATGAGGAGCTTCCAGAAGAAAAGAAGTTCTTTGAAGTCATCAAGAATTCTGAGAACGTCGTGTTACACTTCTATAGAGATTCAACTATGAGGTGTGCCATTGTAGACAAGCACCTCAAGATATTAGCGGCGAAACACATTGAGACTCGTTTCACCAAGCTGAACATCGAAAAATGTCCGTTTCTGGCCGAGAAGTTACGTATCAAGACCATCCCGACGATTGTCCTCATACAGAATGGCGTGATGATTGATAAAATAGTAGGTTTCACTCAGTTAGGCAACAGGGACGATTTCACTACTGATATGTTGGAATGGAGGATCGCTCAAAACGAAATCATTGAGTATGAGGGTGATTTATCAACACCCCCTGATGAACAAATTAAGAAGAAGAAGGGGAGTGGTAAGGCGATCAGGGATGGTGCGTTTAATACTGAGGATGACTTAGACGACGAGGAATATGGTCTAACGAATAACGTCCTTAGATCTGATGGGCAGTCGAGTAAGAGTACTTTCGGTGAGTTGACTGAAGAAGAGGCGGCTGAATTGGGAATAGATTGATTTTATGCGAGTTACTCTTGTACTGATGGTTTGATATTTTAATAGTACTTTCGTTAATCACACAATAAAGGAAGGCACTTTTGTAATCTACTATGTTATTAGCAATTGCAATGGATTGACATGAACAGCTGCTCTGAGCTTTTCTATTTGTGATTATTCCCATGGGGAGGTAGTGTTTCTAGTGTTTTTTTGACGTCTTAGTGGTTATATATTTTTTAGTTTATTAATTATTTATTGCTTTCTTGGTTATCCAATTTCAAATTCATTGAAGGGGATAGTTGACAGTAATCATTAGACACGGAAATGTTCCTAGCAATGCAAGTTGTGCTCTCATTGGTGGGCTGCATGTGTCACTATTTAGACAGACCAATGAAAGCGATTTATGTATGTAGTGTAATTTATTGTACAAGAGTTGGCAGCATTGTCCTTCCCCCTCCAACGTTAGTGGCGTCATTTCCTCTCGCCATTAAACCTTCTTTCTATTTGGTTGACGACGCCAGAGAGGTACCACGTAAGTTTTTTCTCTCGTAATTTATACTTTTTTTTCATTAATTGTATGTGCACATGGATTAAACCGAATCAACTTAAACGGTTATAAGTTGAGTTTAAAGTAATAACTTGCAGCCTACACGGAAGTGAAGGTTTTTTGTATTTGGCTTTTTTTTACCACGTGTTATGGAATTGGTTTTCGTTCACTTTTCAATTAGTCACATCTTGGATGCATCAAACTGTAATTCAGTTGAATGCGAACATTCTTTATAAATCGATTCATTTATTTTTAAAGTCTATGAAGTTGATTTCTTTGGTAAAATGGATTCCTAACCTCAAAGTTGACTACCATGTGGTTCAATTTTTTCATGAAAATTAAATTCGTTTACATGATGATACGCCTAATAAACTTTCGCGGTTTCCACCAGAGGGGATTATTCCTCTATGATGGCATGCATTTTCTGATATAATACGCAATCTTTGGTATAACTTCACTCCTATTTCCAAGCCACCCCCTTCAATTTTCTTGTTGTCTGTAGAATGGCGGACGCAGCTCCAGCCGGTGGACGAGGCGGATTTAGAGGCGGTTTCGGCGGTGCTAGAGGAGGTCGAGGCGGCCCGCGTGGCCGTGGGAGAGGCCGTGGTAGAGGACGCGGTCGTGGCAAGGAGGACGCGAAAGAATGGATTCCAGTCACAAAATTGGGGCGGTTAGTCCGCGATGGGAAGATCAGGAGCCTCGAGGAGATCTACCTGTTCTCATTACCCATAAAGGAGTATGAGATCATCGATCATTTTATCGGGAGTGATCTGCAGGATGAGGTGAGCGAGAGGGGTTATTTTGAACATGGAATGCCTTATGTGTATTTCACTGTACACCTGCTGAACTGCTGTAATTTTATTCTGCAGGCAGCAGCCATAATTTAACTTGTTAAACTTTCTGCTACTGATACCAGTAAAGTTAAATACAGGCTTGACTATAGAGATCTATCTCCAAATCTTATATTGCCTTCTCTATTAATTAAGCTATAATCGTAATAAATAATAGAGGGAATTTCACACCTGCAAATTAATTTCACCAAGACTTAATTAAGATAATTGTAACAAATATCTTGGAATCACAGTTAATAACCTCCAGTGACATGCGCGTGTATAAGGAACATCTATATATAACTAAGGAAATCTGATGATTCCTTTGTAAATTTTATTTATAGGATACTCTGAATAAATTCTGTTGACATTCTGATGAATTGAATCTTGTGAGGTGAAGGAAATATACAAGTAAATGAGGAGTAATTCATATGAACATTTAATCAATAGCTGATGTGTTCAGGCCGCAATACTAATCATATACTATTGTATAAAGTACATTTCTAATTGTAGCATACAATAAGTATAGAAATTGTTTTGCTACCATGAGGTAGTTTGATTAATCAGCTTTCGTGAAATCCTAAACTGCTTGTGATAACGACTTTCCATGATGAACAAAAATTCAATCTTTCGCGGTTTTCACCAGAAGAGTCTTGACAACTCGAATGTTGGCCTAAGATACCTGATCACAACCTCTATTCAATACTGCAACTTTTGAATCGTAAGCACACCACTACACATCTTTGATGTCTTTTTTTTAGGTATTGAAGATCATGCCCGTGCAGAAACAGACCCGTGCCGGTCAGCGTACGCGTTTCAAGGCGTTCGTAGCTATCGGCGACAGCAAGGGTCATATTGGTCTAGGCGTTAAGTGCAGCAAGGAGGTCGCTACGGCTATCCGAGGTGCGATCATCCTTGCTAAGCTTTCAGTCGTGCCGGTGAGGAGGGGTTACTGGGGTAACAAAATTGGGCAGCCTCATACTGTACCCTGCAAGGTAATAAGAGATTTTATAGTATTAATATGTAAAAAAAAGTATTCTTGGTAATCCTGCTGATTTAATAATAGTGATGGAAATGTTTGGTAATATAGGAAAGAAGTGTTTTTCAGTTTCTGCATTAGGTATTTTACCTATTGTTGCTTTCACCTTTTCTCGCCCTTTATGTTTCTTCTACCGCCAGGCTGGTACTTTAACTTTATTTTTTCTTTGTTCATGTTTGCCCATTTTTCTGTTTGAGTTTCTTGTTCTTGTTGATATTAAAGAATAAATATTCCAAGGTCATCTCATAATTCTATATGCAATCCCTTATTGTACATCTCTTTATTCTCTTTCAAAATCTCATTTGAGCCATATGAATTTTTCCTTCTCGGGATTTAGACCATGATTCACTTCCGTGTGTTATTATTAGGGCTCTCATTGTCTTGTATACTTTTAAAAGTGTTTTCCCCTGGGGCTTTTATTTATGGTTCTGCAGATGTTTGAGGATGTTCCTACTCCATATTATATTTTGTTTTCTTTATTAAGGGGCCCCACCTAATGGTTTATAAATAATAAGGTGAATTAACCTCGGAAGAACAAAAATTGTGATATAAACTACAAATTGTGGCAGATTGTGGATATAAAAATTACAATTACAGAAAATTAAGTGCAAAGGACTATAATAAAACCAAAATACTACAGAATTAAAAATATAGACATCGGTTTGTGCAATTGACGTTTGGAACTCTATAGTGTATATTGTTTATCTAGTGAGGTAGTTGTACCTTTTATCTGTAATTATAAGATATATCACAACACAAATAGTTTAAATGATTAATGCTTTCCACTTAGAGATTTGGTTAGTGTATAATTAAGCAGAAACGGGACATACCTTATCCATTATTACCGGGACAGGATTTAAATATTATCCTATCAGGGCAGGATTACCAAATCTTACATGATGACTGAATTCCTAATTCTTTCGCGGTTTTCTCCAGAAGAACTCACCAGTTCTATTGATGGCTTATGATATCTGATACTACCTTCCTTTTATCTTCTCACTATCTTTACTTTTGCATTGTTCTTTATCTATTCTCATGTATTTCAGGTTACTGGAAAGTGTGGTTCTGTCACGGTACGTCTGATCCCGGCCCCACGTGGTACTGGTATTGTCTCTGCCCCCGTTCCGAAGAAGCTGCTTCAGATGGCCGGGATCGAGGACTGTTACACCTCTGCGAGAGGTTCTACTGGTACGCTAGGTAACTTTGCTAAAGCCACCTATGCGGCAATAGCAAAGACCTACGCATACCTGACACCGGATCTGTGGAAGGATATGCCGTTATCGAAGACGCCATATCAGGAATATGCCGACTATCTGGCAAAGAACCATCGTCCTGTCACCGGACCGAATCGAGCTGAAGCTGTTTAAGTGTAAAGCCGTTTCCGTTTCGAGCAAATAAAGATCCTTATCAATGGTATGTTTTTTGTTTGAATTATATAATTGTATTCGTCCTATGTGGTATGATTCGTTTAGTTTGACTACTTGAATTATTCAAATGGTTAGTGGTAAATTAGATTGTGTTCGAGGGGTAATATCACATTAAAACCTTTCGATCATAAAGTGTGGGCGTGGCTTCCACATATACAAACTATCCTGACGAGAATCCACCCAAATACCTCTTGCAGCATGATCGCCTCCTTGCCACTCCTATTATCCTGATACTAGTTCTGAACTTTTGAAGCGAATATTGAAAAAAATAGTCCATTTTCGAGTATTGCGTTAAACCTCGCAGACTGGAGTAGAGAGTTCCAAGTCCGGTTGAGTTTTACTTTGTTGAGCACAGTAGTTGTTGAATTATGATGAAAGTAAATGCCATATGGGCGAAATTGGTACATTTTTACCATCGGGTGTTCTTTCATTTGACCCCGATAACAAAGACTCGAATTTTGGAAAAGCCAGAAGTGTTTTTTGTCTTCAAAAGTGAAACATTAAATTTTGTTATGAGACTCGCACGGGAACTCGATGCTACAGCTAGCTTTAAGCATGTTAAATCGCTAGACTCTATGGTTTTTGAAATATCGAAATAGGCGGGAAACTTTGTGGGTGTATATTTGGTGGTCCAATATGAAGAGATAAACTTATTTTAGTTTTTGAATGAAACTGGTACTTATGAAAGGATTTCAGTATATAATTCTTCAGGGGCACCTATTCCTGAATGTGGGTAATTGTAATTACCTAGGGAAATTTTAAAATTACTGTACTTAAGTAAAAAATTACTACTACTTAATACCAAGAAGTATAATTATTGATGGAACGGTAATTTCAAAATTTCCCTAGGTAATTACAATTTCCCACGTTCAGGAATAGGTGCCCTGGTGGATGATGTAAATGAAATAAAATAATTATTAGTTTGCTGCAATAATATATTTGAAAAAAAAAATTGGGTCCTTTTGTTACACATCACCTCAATAATATAACGGATTTTCAATTCTTTTCATGTATATGTATAAATATGTACAAGGTACGATGTATTTCTTTTATTTTACTCTAGTCAAGGTCACTTTATTTTCTTTTTTATTTGGAGTTAACTGTGTGAAAGCTACTTCGGAACTTTGATCGTTCATTTAGAAAACAGACCTAAGTTTGGTTACACAGTTTACTTTAACAATCAGGATTGAGAAAAGAAAAACGTAACACTTAAAATAAATTAATGTATTTCAAACAACAAAAAATAGACTATTCAGTCGATATGTTCAAAATTTCATAAAAAAATATAAACCAAGGGAAACGTGACAAACGTGTGCAAGAAATGTACAATTACGAGGGGAGGATTGGGAAAAGGAGTGGGTGAAGAGAAACAATCAGGCACTAACACAAAAAAAAACCTAATCAACAACAAAGAATTTTTCAAAAAGTTACGATATCTCAAAAAGTGAGGGAACATCAACTGAACACACGCAGGGTAAAACCGCCTTCTTTCTCCCTTATCGTATACGCGCCCGTTTTAAAAATTGTTGCTGTTGGTCCCATCCAGCCATTTTAATCCTGCCGATAGTCTTTTCAACATAAGAAACATAAATAAATAAATAAACCGTTTTTATTTAGCACCAAGGTAAGTCTAAACAAAATGTGCATTATTAGGAAACTGAGTTTGTAACCAAACTTCGCTCTGCACATTCCCTGACTGATGTTTGTTACAGTTACAATAGGAAAGAAAATATTTTGATTTTCTTAAAAAGTAATACATGCATATCACAAAACTATTATCCTCACATCGAAGAGCTCCAAAAAGCAGTAAGTGGTAATCACATCATTTGTATTATTTTTTAAATTATTGCTCTGCGAGTACACAAATAATAGTTCGTACAGGAAATATTAATCACTATTGCAAAAATATACAAATAATTTAATAAGACATAAATTAATAATTACAACACCTCTTCTTTTTGATTGCGGGATGATGCAGTTCAAGTTACATAACATATACATATATCCTATATAACTCTATATATATATAGCAAAATAAAGAGTAGGTACGTCATAGTCATAATCAGTTTCAACAAAAATTCAATCATACAACGCGTTCCTTAGAACTTTATATAAAGATTTGATTGATTGTGCGTAAGCGATCCTCACTTTTGATTGTCGAAGTGATAACTGTAACAAACACGCGTAAATCCAAGTGCCTTTCTCTTTTTAGGTATTTCAGAGATATAAACTCAACACTTTAAGGTTCTCTTGCCACGATAGATTTATAAATAATGTCATAACAAGTTTAGGTAAAAAAATCCTTTGATTTTCTCTTTTCATTAAAATTGGCTCTAAGAAAATTCACCTAAGAGAAAAAGAAAGAAATAAAAATTCAATAATTTAAGATTAATAAAATATACATGATATAAATACAATGATACAATATATGCACACTTATTCCTAGAATATATATGCAAAAATAACAATGACTACAATTTTATGTAAGTTTTACATCCACAACCAAGTGAGATGTAGGTTTCCTTTTTCGTTCACTAGGCCTAGAGAATATTCTCAGCGTTGTACAAATATAGCATGTTGTAAATATATATAATATATAACTTTAGCATTACAGTATTTACAAAAAAATATACACTATATACGTGGAATTTCACTATGTTTTATGTAAAAATATTACTTATTATAGTACTGCACCTAATAAGTTGGTCAACAATATTTTGGCCGTGGTGATGGCTCAATCTGCCCTAATATACATAATAATAATAATAATAGTAGTAATCATAATTAATAATAAGTCTAATTGTGGTATGGGGGAGGGGGTGAGAATTCTCTCTTCTCTCCAGCTAGAAATGCCATTGACGATCAATTGACTTGGTGCTTTCTTTGGCATGCTTTATTATACTCGTCTTGTTTTGTCCTTATGTACACAGAGGGGTGGCGGCAGGGGAGAAGGGGAGCCGCTCCTAACTCTCCTTTTTCAGTCGCTTTATCCCCTCCCTCACGTAACGGACTAAATCGATGAGGGAGCTGTGCATCGTCAGGGGCTTGCACTGTCTGTCCAGGTCGATGAAGAAATCTGAAACGGGAACAGAAAGTCAAGGTTTAGAATTAAACCAGGTTCGTTGGTGTACTTTCGATGTTGATGAGGAAAGCTAAAGCAATGATGAATTACCATAAGGTGATAGTGTAGTAGCATTAGAGTCCTCAAAGCTAAGTTTTGAACACCTCTGTCGGTCGTTCCCCAACGAATATGTCAAGTACACCAATTAACTCGACCCCTTTACCTGTATGCCTCCCCTTGATGACCAGCGAGTCGGCGAGGTCCCAGTGGTCCTGGAAGCTGAGGAGGTAAGTGAACTGCTGGTTCTGCTTGGATATAGCGGTGTAGACGGAGAGCGGCACCCAGGCGCCGGCGTTCTGGGCGTGAGTGGCCGGCATCGGCGGCGGGTTGTTGCTCGCCCTCGTCGCGAGCTCGCCGCTGTTGTAGCCGGAGGACTGGCTGCCGACTGAGCCTACCGAGCCGGCTGGCGAGGGCGTCGGCGACAGGGGCGACGGCGTCCCCTGGCCGGGCTGCTGGTGGTGCAGCTGCTGGTCCTGAGGGATCGCCTGGTTCTGTAAGTTGAACTGAAATAGGGGAGACGGCGTTACAAGAGGCAGTGTCGGGAATAACGGACTGCTTTAATGTACCTGCAGGGTGCTACTTCATATCCCTTGGATGTAGAAGACAACTACTTCATATTACATATGAGTGATACTGAACTTTTTGTCGATGAAGAAATCATCAACGTGTTTACTAATGATACTTCAATTGTCTATAGTGAACACCGAAACAGTTATTCAGAAAACAAACATTATCTTGAGAGTCAATAAACTAAATTTGAATGCAGGTAAAGAGAAAAGGCGATAATTTCACCACAAATGACAATCTGATTGTTAATATTAACTTGAGCAGATGAGACGTTCAAAATCAATGTATTAAAACGTGTCATATTATATGTACTTAAATTAATTTGATTAACTATATTTGGGAGTTTTTAAATTGTTTTGCAAATGGCATACTCTCTTACACAATAATGCTCTATAGTATTATTCCCACAAACGAAGTTTTAATAAGACATGTTTCTAACCTAGGACTCATCATCAGTTATAAACCTACCAAATGAAAATTCATACTACAAATCAAAAATAGTTAAAAAATCTTTACCGAAGTTGCATGTAATTAAAAAAAATCACGATATTTCGAAAACCTATCGACTTGAAATTGACGCCATAGGGCTTAGAATCTTCTAAAGGACCTACTCTGCGAGTTTCATATGGAAATTCTAAAGTTCATATTTTGAGGCCGAAAAATAAGAAGGTTTAACCCCTTGCGATTTTCTCCAAAAACAGAAAAAAATAGATTTCCGAAATTAGGGTGGCAATCGAAAGGGGATGCTTCCCTGATGCCGGGGGTGAAGGAATTTCTTTCCTACGACGTTTACTCTCCGAGATATGGAAGGTAGAAAGGAGGGGAATTTATTTTTTGGAAAAAACGCGTTATTTCCAAAACTGTTGGCCCTATCGACTTGAAATTGACGCCATAGGGCTTAGAATCTTCTAAAGGACCTACTCTGCGAGTTTCATATGGAAATTCTAAAATTCATATTTTGAGGCCGAAAAATAAGAAGGTTAACCCCTTGCGATTTTCTCCAAAAACAGTAAAAAATAGATTTCCGAAATTAGGGTGGCAATCGAAAGGGGATGCTTCCCTGATGCCGGGAGTGAAGGAATTTCTTTCCTACGACGTTTACTCTCCGAGATACGGAAGGTAGAATGGAGAGGAATTTCTTTTTTTGAAAAACCGCGATATTCTATCGACTTGAAATTGACGCCATAGGGCTTAGAATCTTCTAAAGGACCTACTCTGCGAGTTTCATGTGGAAATTGTGGTAACCAGTTGGCAATGACGAAGTTCATTTCATACTGCATTAGGAAGATGATGATTCATATTATTTAATACATGTTTCCAATGTTTTGAGACCCATGTTGCTAACCGTATGCCACTGTCCAATGTATACTGCGTTACAAGCCATGTAACACCCGATCTATCACCTGAGCAGACATAACCTGTAGTCTTAACAAACGAAGCCAAACTGAATGTCAGTATGAAACGAAAAATTGATATTATTAATAAAACAATGAAATACTCATCATTCAAAAGAAATATCATTGGTAGTAATCAATCAATACATCAGGTATTTTTTATAGATTCTTATTTATCTTATTATATTGCTTGTAATATGTTTCTTATATGTATATTACGGATTCCTACTTAAATAAAGATCTAGCTACTATCTATCCAAGCTTTTAACTATACACCCAACAACATCCTGATAAAGACACTACCTATATGGAATTAGAGAGAGAGTACTATAGCTGATATAAGAAAACAGGGCCGATTTACACATTTGGACTTCCCAATGTCCCATTTATGTCATTTACACACTACACTTTTTCAAGTATTTCTCAAATTCAAAATTTAAACTATCTTGTATTCCAGATTATCCCCTATTTCGACAACAAATTGTATAATCCAATAATTTACGTCTTACTTTGTTGCAATAATCACTGATGATCTTCTGCAGTTCCTTGGCTTCCGCCTTCTTCATTTTGAACAGTTTGTAGAACAGGAGGGCTTGGCACCGATAACTGCAAAATTAACCAGTCGTCAAAACGAAATTCCACGATTCTGCGACTAGACTATCGGTTTTACTATTTACCTTAACACAGCCAGTTTATTGTGAACTGGGGAGACGTTCTGTTGATTCCTGAAGTTTGAAGAAATATATCTGTGGAAAGACAATGATGGAATACGTTTGACTTGAACCCTGCTGACTTGTACTTACTTGATTAAGGCGAGTGTGTCTTTATACATAGTGAAAGCGGCCTTCTCGGTGACCCTCTCGTGTTCCATGGCGTTGCCGGTCAACAAGAAGAATAGGACAGCTTCCAGGTACAACATGCACTGTTTTATCGTATCAGTCTCTTTGTCCGCCAAATGCTTTAATCTTTTTGCATCGCTCAGGTACTGGTTTTGATCCCTGAAAACGAAATATATGGATGTTAAAGAAATCGTTTACAATGAGTTACAAATCGTTTATACGAGAAAGTACATGTAAAAATAATACTACATTGTACATGTACTGCGAAGCTTCCCTAATAAGAAATTCGCTATCATAGGCATCACACACCAAATGGATGTTTAGCAATAACTTTTCTTATTCAATAAAATTCAACGCCATTTTAAGGATTGTCTTAAAAATTAAAGATATTTAGAACAATACAAAACGTTGGTGTTAAGACATGCCTGGAAAGCCAATCGTAAGCAATTCTTAGACTTTTCTTCTATATAGAACCAATTTAAAAAAATAATAATTGTCATCAGGAGTAAAAGTTCTGCAATTACCCTCACGTGATGAAGTTCTATGTTCTAAATGTATGGAGTTAGAACCTGTAATGTTGTTAAAACAAACTACAACGGAGTAAAACTGCAGTGATAATCGGCAAAGACAAAGTAGTCGATACCAATGCAAAATATCATTTAAAAGCCTGTATCGAGAAGCAAATTCTTCTGTTGAAGAAAGGCACTGAATGAAACCAATGAAATGTAATGAAACCAATGAAAGGAACCTAAAAAAACGATTTGATAGAGGACATGAAGCAATTGTTACTTATGAATAAAAATATACATGATCTCTTCATTGTTGGAGATTTTAATTTTGACAGTATAGGACCAGATGTGGAAGGAGAAGCCTTCTACAATACTTTATTAGAGAGTGAATACATGCATTGTTTTCAAAGCATGATCAGAGGCGAAAATACAGGTGGAGGATCTTGTATTGGCGATTTCCACAACCTTACGAGGTAGAGTATAAAGGCCCACAAGTTATCCTACATGTTAACAGATAATGACCTGCTTTTTGTTCAGTTAAGTGTGGGCTTGTTGACCATATACCCCACATGGATTATGTCCTACAAACACGAGCAGCAGCAAGGGAAGAGCGTCATATTAATGATAACAGTGTTGACAGCAGCATATCTTGTCTGTTGTCCAGTTTGTCCGTTACAACTAACAATCTTATATCCAATTTCACTGACCTCTCCTCATATTCAGAGCGTTCGTCGGGCGCCTCGAAGTACGAATGGTACTCTCTGCTGCAGTGCGGCCGGCCTATGCCGCCCCCGACGCCCTGAGGATCGGAACCCTGCTGGTGCTGCTGGAGCCTGGCGTTCGCCTCCCGTTCGTGGTTCGTCGGCGGTGCCGTCGTCAGGTTGAGATTTTCCGTTTGAGATCTTGCGTCACCGGCGCCGCCGCCCTCGTCCTTCCGCCTCTTCGACTTCTGGTCGTTTGGGCCCTTCGTAGCCTTCATACCGACGCTGCTCTGCGACATGTTGCTTATCGTCGAATGCGACGATATCGAGCTCGAGCTGTTCCTCCTCTTGCGTTTCTTCGACTTGTGCTGTTTCCTCTCGAAGCCCTCCTGCTTCCTTGTATCCTTCGGCTTGTCGTCACAATCGCTGAACTCTAACCTACCCTTTTCTATGTGCTTGTACAATATAGGTATGTGATTCAAATTTAATCTCTTCAAGTCTATCTTCACCCAAATACCAGAGAACTTCTCCTTATTGTGATTATTATCCGTTATGGAAATTTCAGTCTTTAGGAATTTTATTGGCTCCTTGTTCAGGGGAGAGGAGATCGGGCGACAGGGCTCGGGGCTCTTGTGTTTCACTTCAGTGGTCGAGATGGGGGAGAGTATGGTGACGTTCGATGATATCATTGGCACAGTTTCGTCCTCCACCGACGAGCTGCTCCGTTCGTAATGATCGTCCACAATTATCACGTTCACACCTCCTTTACCTTAAAAACAAAGAAATAATTTAAATTCACAGAACCCTAGAAGGTAATCACAAAATTTTAAGTTACAACAAAGATGTTTACAAATTTGATAACAGCATCAAAATGTCAGTAGCACAGATCAACAGTTTTTTGCTAATATTGCCTTATTTACCACTATATTTGTTTCTAATGTACCTACTTGATTTAACTAATGGGACAAAGCAATATGCCATTAAGACAATAGCAGCTACTCGTGTTACCACATATGATCTACTTACCAAGGTTTGACTAAAATAAACTTGGCCGGAAATAGCATCCGCAATGAAATTTACCAGGAAATATTAAAGCAACATGTAAGAAGTTTATTGTATGATTTAATAGAAAGTTCACTACTTTTCAAAGAACCAATTTTTATATCAAAGCAATCTAAGAGTTTGTAACCGATCAAAAGCTATCAGCTTTTAAGTTGATTATGTTCCAAGAGGCAATAATTAAGTTTGCAACTGTCAGTAATAGTTCACACTCCCATTTAATTCACAACTCGGCTATTTTGCTGATTGCTCCTCGGAACAGATCTACCTGAAAATGCCATGACGAAATCTAGGACTAGTTTATAGCCAATTAAACGCGTAACTCGATAAGATGATTAGTTTGCCGACGCGTTTCGCGGGATTTCATTGGTTAGGGTTTTCTTGTGGATTTCTTTAGGAACAAAGCTAGAGACGTAAATGAAAACAAATGGGTGGACAGTTTCTGACGATTTCTAACAGTCAGCGAGTCCAGTCTCTGAATGTTCTATGGATATGCCAGGAATTGCAGAGTTGAAAAAGAATTTAACAGTGGCTCCTAAGATGATTCACGGGCTAAGAAATACATGAGGTTAAAAGTTACAAAACGAATATTCCTAAGGATTTATTGAATTAGAAAAATTTATAAATGTCTGGATTTTAAGCTCATTAGGCTAGGAAACTGGAAAAGGTATGAGTAATAACACTTCAGACCTTATGATGCAAATAAAAAATAGCCCCGTACAGAAGTGGTTGCACAAAACAATGAATTGCTTTCTTCGACTGATTTGGTATACAAGTGAGACCTGGACCTTTAAATTTGAATTTGACCAAGTTGTATTACTAAAATACACTGTCATAGCTCTAAAGAGGCCAGTAATGAAATATTAAATTTGCTGTTCTGTGAAATCTTAATCAGTTCAAATGCGAGTAAAGGTTGAATATAAATTTAGAAAGAAAACCCAATCTATCACGAAGCCACAAACACCTATTTCTTTTTTGAAAACGGTATAGGGTTTGTTTTGCTGAAATTATACATACTATGACTTTTCATGTTCAATTTATGCAATTTTTACACTGATGACTATGAACATAACAATTTTTGTTTTGCAATAAGAAGACACATTAAAAATAATAGTTCGTCCTAATAAATACAATAGGAAAGTGTAACTGTTTACGAATTTAGTGTTTTCAGTAACTTTTACAATAGCACAAGTTATACACAGTACATAGGCGTCATAAGTAGAAGAGCCATCACCACAAACTTAACACCCAGCTCATATAAGCATTGTTTACTTATCTTAAGGTTTAGGTTAGAGCTTATTGACGTAAAGGTTACCTACCTAGGGAAAAAATTGCTGTATGAAAGTGGTAGTAATGGTTTTACTACTAGTATTTTCAAAGTGAACCATAGCATCTCAAAATCGATCAATTATTTAATAAGAAATCAGTAAAAAAATGATTCCTTCATTGCTTACAATACATACATCATTTTTGCATCCTATTTTATATCTACATGATATTTACATGGTATTTAATATATCATCATGAATTAAATTATCTAAAGAATACTAAGGCTGTGCTGTTTCAATTCAATTGTAATTTGTTGCTTCAGTTGTATTTTGCCTTCAGCCAAGTTTGTAATGGACCTATTATATCCAGATGGATTCTTCCTCTGTATGAGTAAACTTCAGTTGAAGCTACCCGGAGGGGCATATGGTGAGGAGAGTGTATAACCTACAACTTTCATACAGGCTTTATTTGCCTAAATGCCTCTGAGCTATAAGCAAAAATCATTTTTTTGCATCTAAACCTGCAGATAAAGAAGTAAAGCTATATGTGAGCTACATATGCTTTCATGGCGATAGCAATCCTATAGTTAATAAATCCATTGCGCTCAAGTTAATCTTTCTAGGTAGAAGTTGTATAAAACAGCCTTTTTCTGTATAGGATGTGTCTACCAGTAATGGACATAATCGTGAGATTTGAATAATCTAATGATTACTTCTTGAGTGACTCCATCATCGAATGATTTAGTGGTAGTAATTGCTTACGCGTCTGCAGCCAATAACATTTATTAGGTATGATCAAGCAGTCATCATATTGTAAGTTAACTTTTTATACTTTATAGATAAAAAACTTTTACTAGAAATAAATTTAACCTGTATTTACTCTATTATTTGCAAAAATTTTTCTACTTGTTTACCGAGTCAAAGACTCCATCCCACTAATTACCTAACAGCCTAATTTACATGTTTCACTTCTGAATTGACCACTGTCTTATAAGCACCACCAGATCTGTAGGAAATGGTTGCGGGAAAAGTTATCAGTGTTTTCATCATGTTATCAGTGTATAATCAAAAAAATCTTGGATTTGGTGACAATGAAAGATGTTTCAAAAATTCACAAAGGTTCAGAAGAAGACGTAAATTTAAGTATGAATACAATAGTGTCACAAATTTGCTTCTGTAATTTAGGACATTCCTGTTGATATTGAAAGATCATTTTCTAAATATAAAATGATTTTAACACATAACAATTTGATGTTTGTCAATGGAAAATATGAGTAAAATGAGCAAATAAAAATTTTAATCCAAACTTACTAGATATTTCCTTTTGTCTATGACAATTTTTTTCCTAAAAAACGACGAAATATTTTTTTTCGAGTACTTTTATTTTGTTTCATTATTCGGACACTAGTTATTAGGTTTGAGAATACAGACTTCCATTTTTTGGAAAATTATATGCAAACCTATTGATTTGGGTAATGATCAGTACGTCTGTATGTAGCATTCAAATAAGTGTGCTGGATTCACCTGTACACTTTAATTTGTCAATCATTCGATTATGTTTGGGGCTCAATTACGTTCGCCAGAAGAGGAAACAAGTAATCAGACTAACTGTGTGATCGATTTCAAATGAAGCTATCGAATTACCATTTGATCGCTTGATCACTCATATCTCCTAGTAGAAACGGTATAATCGAGTCTTGAATAATCTAGTATAATTGAATTATTATTCTAAAAGATTTCAGATTATGCCCATCACCGATACCTACACTGTAGGCTAAATATACAAATAATCTTACAAACAATATTGATCTGTGCTAAGTCCCTTCAACATTAACATTTCACAAGCGTGTTCACCTTTTCCACCCTTCCCTCCCTTGCCTCCGCCCTTCCCCCCGCCCTTCCCGCCTTCGGAGTCCCTCTTGGGCGTGAACAGCTTCCTCAGGGTGTCGCTCTTTTTCTTATCGGCGATCGTCTTGTTCTCGTCCACCTTGATCGTCGAATCGATCCTCACGGAGGGGGCGCCCTTCGCGTCGATGTCGCTGTCCGAATCGCTGAGCCTCTTGATCGGGTCCTCGGGGAACCTGGGCGACCTCGCGACGAGCTTCGGCTTGGGGCCGCGCGCGACCCTCATCCTGACGTCGCTGTCGCTGCTGGAATCCGAGTGGACGTAGACGGTGCTCTTCGGCTCTTGGGATTTCTTGCTGCCGGGCGGCCGGCCTTTCCGCCTCGACGGCGATGCGGTGAGGTCTTTCTTCTTCGCCTCGGTGAGCAGTTTCTTCTTGAGCGGGTCGTCTTTGAAGTGGTTCTTGATGATCGCCTTGTTCTCCTTGCCCCACTCCTCGTCGGAGTCTTTCTTCGCGCGCCTCCTTTCCTCCGTCCGGTACTTGTGGGACTTCTTGGGGGTGTCGACCTTCGGGAACTCCTTCTCGGACTCCAGCTTGACGCTACAGCTGCTGGACTTCTTGCGCCTCGGCGTCGAGCTTTCCGAGTCGGAGCTGCTGCACGAGGTCTTCTTCGACTGGGTGCGTCGCCTCGGTGGTAGCTGGGGCTTCTCGAACTTCGGACGCTCGTCCTCGGAGCTACTCGGGGTCCTCGGGGGCGCCTTCGGGGGCCTGCCGCGCTTCACTTTCGCCTTCAGCTCGGTGTCGGTCGAGCCGCTCGGCGACCTCGGCGTCTTGATCACCCTGGGCCTGCCCCGTTTCCTCACCTCTTTGTCCTCGCCAGTCTGCGCCTTGTTCTTCCTCGGCCTACCGCGCTTCGCGACCTTCTCGACGACGGCGGGCTTGACGGGCCTCGGCTTCTGCGGCGCCTCGACGTCCGAGTCGCTAGGCGAGTCGACCGCCGCCACCGGGGGCGGTTTCGTCCTCGGGCTCGCCCGGCTCACGGGGACGATCTTTCTAGTCCTCTCGTCTACCTCACTATCACTATCACTGACGCGGCTGTTGGTAACTGTTGCGCTGCTGCGTTTGCCGTTGTTCGAGAGCCTCTTCGGGGTTTGCTTCGTGCTGCCGTCCGAGTCGGAGAAGCTCGAGAGGACGGGCAGCGAGGCGAGCGCCTTCACCTCGGCGACGACGCGGTCGACGTCCTTCGTCGAGTCGCTCGAGGAGTCCGACTCCTCCACGGACCGCTTCCTGCTGTCCGGGCTCGGCGGCCGCGCCAGCGAGCCGAGCGGCTTCGCCGACGAGGGACCTGGAAACGCAGAAAGAATCAGTTTTCGCATTCTCCTTGCAGAATTATAAAGAGGGTCAATGTATATGTTTCCATCATTTAATCACGAGCAGTACGAAGCATGACACAGTGAAAGAAAAGGTATGGTAGGTAGCCGTCCGAAATTAGTCTGGTTGGCGCATGTGACGTCACAATGTGAGTTATTTGCGCCGCGTTTTATCAGTACCATATAGAAATTTAATATATTGCATACTGTTTACAGCTTTTATTGGTGTGTTAGCCAACATTCGTTAATTCACATAGCTCGCAGAAAGAATTTCTCTTGTATTAGGAGTTGTTTACTCACAATATGACGTCAGTCGCCAGCAGCAGCCCCGCCCGATCATGCGCGATATCTTATCTTCCCTTTCATGGTTCAATGGAGGGATACATTATTTGAGTGTGTGTGTTGCACAACTGCACAATTTTGTCATTGCAAAATACCACAAAAATTTAACAAGACTTTCATCAAGTTTTTTCATGATTACATTTCAAGAATTTTCATGATTACATAAAGAACTAGTCTCTTCATAAACTAAAATTACCACCATTATGACAAAACGGCCAGAACCAATGCTATGAACACCTTCCAGTCAAAATTCAAAAAATTACTGGTTTCAACGATCGAGAAGAAATTCGGGGGTGTTAGTTAACATTAGCTTTTATAAAACAAAGGTATGCAAATATCCACACCTAAAGAAAGTCGTCTTATTTTGTTTGACTTTTTTTTTTTGTAATTGTTCATAAAAGCGTGTCATTTTTTGTCTCCAGTGCTATTTTGCTAGTTATTGCAATTTCGACAGAAAAAAATCATTAAAAATGTCAATGAAGACGAAAATGAAGATTTGTGAAGATTACAATAATTTCAGAAAACAAAAATAGTCACATGCATTTTTAAACAACGTTCAAGACCAATTAGACATCTACATCAATTTTGAAAAATTTCTTACGATCACATGTATTTCTACAACAATATTATCGTTAAACACATCTAATAACTGCGTATTCCTGGAGATTCTTGCCATTACAATGCTACTATCCTTTCGTTGAGTTAAGGGCTGCAAAGTTCCCGAGATGAGAATTTACCTTCGCGGTACTTCTTGGAATTTATTGAGCTACACTACATTTATTACCTGTCGATTTAGTACCCCAGATGGGAAGAAATCAGGTAAAGATTCAGAAGTCTGCCCATTGGAAATACACGATAACATTTATGTTTACTCGTTTATTTAGAAATACTTTGAGAAAACGATTGTATGATAAAGACAAACATTTGCTTAATAATAGTTTTTGGTTTTTAAAAGGACTGGAGGAAATTCTCACTATCTCAACCGGCCAAACTAGTAAAAACCATTTTTATGTGTGCTTTCTTTCCAATCGAATAGTAAATCGCCTCAGCCCTTTCATATCGTTTTGTTTTCTTTAACATCTTATTTATGATCTTGTTTAACTCTCGCTTTTAGTAAATATCTCTTTAACTGCCAGCATCAAAACTGTTGTAACAAAGTTTGTAGGTTTTGTAAGTTTAGTAAAAGGTACTTACGTTTGCCAATACAGTGAATTATCACGAAGTTATATGATTATCAATAGAACGTCTATCCCTAACAACATTCGCCCGTCAAACCTTGAAAAACATCTGCCTGTTACCCTATTGTATGAACACAAACTGTCCTACAATACCTGCTTCTTGTTAGAAGGTCGTAAAGGACCTTAAAGTAAAACGAATGCAGTTACAGTGGGGATATTTCAGTGACTTTCCCTACGGTTTTGAGTTTTGATTCTACGCAGTGAAAGTTTTGAGTTTTGAGCTTTGAGAGCTTGAGTTTCAACGATTTTCCAAAAATCTCAGAAAGATGTTTCATTTGCGATGAACAATTGGCTGATAGAGTTCAACAATAAACATCTATAATTTTTATTTGAAAATTTTTTCCCGTAACGCGCCCTAAAAGGCACTCTACTCTTGAGAATTTCTCTTTGAGAACGAGTTTTAAGTTACCTTTCTTCAAATAGGACTTCTTGATAAGTTGTACTATAAAATTCTTTAGTTATTCGGCACTGGGTTCTAGATACAATTTTATATGGAGTATTTGACGATCGCATTTTAATTTGTCAGTACGAGTTTGGCTCCAACATAATGTCTTAAGATTAGTCTCATCTTTCAGCTCTATTTGTTTATGCATTTCGTTTTTAGTATGCCAAATGTTTTAAAGCATTTTCTACACTGGTAAATATTTCTGAGCTTGTATCGCGACTTGCACTATCTTGATGGTTAAATCGGCTTAAGAATGTAAATACTGATTTGTATTCATGTCCATATTTTAACAAGAGCACGCTCAAAGTTTCTAGAGGAATAAAATCATTTTTTAAGAAGTTCTAGAATTAAAAGCTATTCCATGATTTTCCATGATTTCCGGGATTGGTATACACGCACTCTAATAATAGTTCATATTATGATATATATTATGAAATATATATATATATATATATATATATATATATATTATGAAAAATACAAGTTATTCAAAATTTAAAACATTGATAACTAACAGATCATAATCTACAAACTTTTCAGTTTAAAAGACTTAGTGATTTAAAGTAATTGAAAGACTTACTACTTCTCTGCGGCGAGTTGACGTTCTGACTATTCGGGGCCACGAACGACGCCAGGTTCCACCTGAGAAGCTTGCTCTCCTCCTCGGCCTTCGGCGACGCCGTCGCCGTCTGCTCCAGCGACGCCTGCAGCGACGCCTTCACCGAAGACGCCGCCGCCGCCGCCACCGCCATCGGCGTCACGGCGCTCGTCGCGGCCGTCGTCGCGACGGCTGCTGACGTGACGTTCTCGTCCCCGGAGTCGTCGCTGCTCGAGTCCGAGTCGGAACCGGAGTCCGAGCCGGAGTCGCTCGAGGAGCTCGCCTGGGACATGTAAGTGATCGCCAGCGGCTCGGGGAGGCGCTGCTCCATCTTGGAGGAGTTGTGGATGGATGGGGTCGCGCCCAGGGGCGATAACATCCTAGAAACGGGAGAAATGCGTTGACTTACACGGAAACTACATGTAAAAATAAAAATAAGTTTTAAGAAAAAATGTCTCGTATCTTTGTTGGGATGGAAACTTTTCGGCCTCCCTCGTATATCAAGCCAATTCCTATTATCTCCAAGAGAACAGTTTGGAGGGTGATATACACACCCCAGAAAACTCGAATCTTTACTGGGATAGAAACTTTTCAGCCTCCCTCGTATATCAAGCCAATTCCTATTACCTCCAAGAGGACTTGGAGGGCCCAGGAAAAGCTTTTCACTATCCACTGTAAGATTTAACCAGAGGGAATCTTGATGACCTCGCTCATAATAATTTTGTCTCTACCTGTACAATACATATTTTCACATATATGCAAATTCCACCTCCTCTCTGTACACTGCAATCCACTCTCCTCCTGGATTCATCCTCTGTAAATATGGTATAATTGAGGATACAAATTAGAGGACATTTGATGATGGTCATGTTTTTGGAACAAACAGTACCTAATCGGTTATGCCTACAATGAATTGGTCAAATTTATCAACTAATGAGCCCAGATTTGTGTAGCACTGAGATACAAAGGTATTACATATTTTGCTTTTTTTGTCTCCGCGGAACTAATAGTGTCTTTATCTTCACTACTGTGGGGTATTCCAGCAAAATCTGTCAAAATCAAATTAATTCCCCTTCGTCAATTTTACGTTGGATTTCAGTAAGCAGGTTTTTGCTTACTGGATGGGTTTGATGATATCCAAAGTACAGAGAATTTTTTTTGGGCGCTTGTGTTTAATACCCAGCACACTCCTCGCCTCTTTTCATAATGGAAAAACAAATTTAATTGGTCTATTTTTCATTGGGCCAATAAAATAATAGGGTCTGAATGTTTTTAGGTTGCTTACTTAAGTATCTTCACCGACAAGTAAGCGTACTTTTATAACACATGTTACGTTCTTCAATGTTGTTACCATTTCGCTCCTCAGCACCACAGAATAGATTTCTGTTAAGCCAGGTCATCCATTTCATAAGGTATTCTTTATAGGATATTCTTATAGCAAGGTATTCTTTATAGCACTATATTTTACCTGCTAATTTATTACGCCAAAAATGATTTTATTGCTCCACCCATTTCCGAGATCAAGGGGATTACCTGGCTTAATACTTAAGCCAGGTCACCCACACCTGTATCTCCAGAACCAATGAACGAAACATTTACCAAACGTCTCAGTTTATTTAAATTTTTTAGAGCGTTTTGAAGTGTTTTTTTTTTCATTTGATCCTGAGGCTACGAAAGCCAAACCTTAGGAAAATATATTTTTATTTATGCTTTTTTAATTGCTGTAAAAAACTTTTAATGATTTTTTACATCATTTCATTCATTTCTGAGTACATCTGAGTCGATTAGAAAAAATTAAGAAACGTTCCATTTTTCAAACTCATTTCTAATTGCTTTTATGACGATGTCACAAACAAATTTTGTTTTATTCCAAAATCGATTTTAAAAAAAGTCTTTTCTTTGAAAATTAATCATACAGTACATTTTTTATATTCAGAGTATTAATCGTATAAACTTATCTTTTTTTGACAGATTGTAGTGGTGGCATCTGTAAGAGGTTCCTTGATTATTTGATTATTAGGAAGCATTTTATTACTGTCATATTTAAATTGATCTAAAAAGTCAAAAAATCAACATTACGTCAATAGAAGTATTTTTCTTTTAATATTATCTATGAATGATATGAAATCATATCATTATGGGCAAATTTAA
This sequence comes from Cryptocephalus primarius, assembly GCA_963576515.1. Lineage (NCBI taxonomy): Eukaryota > Metazoa > Arthropoda > Insecta > Coleoptera > Chrysomelidae > Cryptocephalus > Cryptocephalus primarius. Next base: position 11,958,633 of record OY754939.1, read on the forward strand.
AGTTACCAAACTCGTCCATTAATAATGGCTCGATTACAGTCATCAGGGATTTGTTTACATACGAATATTTTTGCTACTTTAATTAATTTTCTTCTTAAATTCATTCAATTCGGTTAACAGTACTTGCCGGTTTATTAGAAATAAAAAATCAGAAAAGAATAAAATAACTTTCTTGTCTTTAGTTGCAGACTTCTGTATTAAAATAAAATTGATATTATTGTTGAAAACAGCCTTTGTAAAAAAAAGCTTCAGAAACATTTTTGCGACTCTCTTCTTCCTCTCGATTAGGAAATATAAAGAAACATGTTCTAGGCTTATTTCAGAAAATATCCGTTAGTCATATAAGAAAATTTTACTTCCACAGAAAAATGTGCATTCATCTAAGCCATTCGATTTTTCCTCTTCGACGTTGCCTATTTGACTTTACATAATTATCCAATTGAAAATTTAACTTATCTTAAGGTTCGGTATCTTAATTTGTACTTGAAAATTCATACTTGACGATCCGACAAGTATTGTTCACGGTATTCCATGGACCCATGCTTTGGTTTACAAAGAAAATGTCTTCAGAGGTATTTCGGGAGGTGAGAAATCTGCTAGGGGTTGAAGGGGTGATCTTGGAAAATAACAATTTGCCTATATCGTCAGCAATAAATCAGCAATCAAATATGACGTTTCGTAAACATTTGCATCTTCATTGGTTCTGGAGATACAGGTGTGGGTGACCTGAATTAAGTATTAAGCCAGATTATATCCTTTATCTCTGAAAGGGGTGGAGCAATAAAATCGTTTTTGGCGCAAGAAATTAGCAATACAATAGAGTGATACAAAGAATTCAGACTTATGAAATGGATGACCTGGCTTAATAGACGTAAAGATTAGGACGTTTTAGCCCTTAGCTCTCTTTCCCGGATCTTAGCTAAGGTGAGGTCTAAACTTTCAGATCGATTTCGAGTAGTGTTACCTGAATGGCTATGAATTGGCTAATCTTACTGTTAACTTCTTCAACATTGTGACAAGGTATTCCATTAAGTCAAAGTTGGGCATTACATATTGTAATGGAGGACAAAACTAGAGGTTTTTTCAGATAATTTAAAAACAACCACCGGTCTCGGTTGACTAACAATCACCAACAGGTGTAACACAATTATAAAACTGCAGATGTATTTGTATCCTGTTTAATCATGGTGGTATTACAAAAACCCCAAGTCAACATGAAGTTAAAATATAAAAGCCATGGTAGAGAAGAACACCTAGCCAATTCGTACATTCTATATCTATATCTTCAATATTGTTTCATGAATGCTGTTAAGTAAGAAAAATTATTACTTAAAAAATACTCAACAGTTATTTTAAGTTAAGATTTATTTACCCTGAATACGAAATTTAACTTAAGGATGATCGATTCTAATACGACTTAATGCTGAGAATGACTTCAAAATGCGAGGACTGCTGAACTAAGAGGCGTTAAGAACCCATAAGAATTTTCAAGTCGATTCAGAATCCCTAACTCGAGATACAAGAAAAACAAAATTCATAGTTTTTCGAAATTAACATGGTACCTTATGGGAGTCAGCACCGTTTACTGTTAATCCTAGGAATTGAGTAAAAATTGGTACATTGATGATAAAATTTTTCCTCTTTCGACTGATTTGATACAAATTACTTTTGGATACTTGCATCAAGAGGTATAATGCACCGAATAACAATAGTTTGCATTTGTGAGATCAGCTGGATGAACTTGGCAACGTCACACCTTCTAAGCGCCCATTAAAAAAGAGGCGAATACTGCCTACATAATTTCGCTCACTCGTATTAATAAGTTCACCTACGTCACTCGCGACGTTGTCAAAAGTAGAAAGAGAATAGACTCGTCAAATTAGAGCGACACTTTGTAGTTAGTCAATTCAGCTACATCCTTAAGTAACCGTGTAAGTTAAGAAAAATTTTAGGGAACCTTTCTGAATACCACCCTAAGCGACAAGTTGGCAATACTCACTTTTCTACCGTTAAATTAGACGAATGGATGGACTCCTTCTGCTCGTCTTCGCTCTCCTCGGACAGCTCAAGATCATCTCGTATGTCCCTGTGGAAATTCCGATAGTGAAAAATCGTTCCTCTCG